>CM037151.1:34521408-34983908 GCA_020921065.1 Vaccinium darrowii
GCGGTTTTGTTACATGTGTATTGGGTTTACTACAGCTGTCTTGTTGTGTGGGGAGAGAGAGGAGGCGGGCGAGCTCAAGCGGCTGTGCGCTGCTGATGGTGAAGGATTTGACCACGAATTGGCCGCCGAATTTAAGGCCCTTGACATCGGAGGTGGGTTTGAAGGAGAAATCTGATGTGGGTTTTGAGGTTTGGTCATTTGGGTGGTTGTGCTCTTGCTTCTTCTTTTTCTTGTTGTTCTCTTTGTCTTCCCCCATGGTTTAATGGGTTTTGTTTGGGTTTGTGAAAATGATGAGAAACCAAAAATCTAATGCTGTTGGGTAGAGAAAATGATTGTTTTCTGATGAGATGTTCCAGTCAAATGGAGGGTGGGCTGGGCAACTGGCTACTACTATGCAACAAAAATTGGTTCTCTTTATTTTGTTACACCAAATTTAATGGGGGTTATATAATGATACAATCTCTAATGGGTACCTCGGGTGGTGAGAGGGACAAGTTGTAAATGAGATATGTTGGTAATAGAAATTGGATACAATCTCTAATGACGAGAAATCTCAAAATTGCACCGTGCATGTAAAAAACTGTGCACTGTAAATGAAAACCCTTTCACCTTGCAATAAAAGAATTGCATTCACGTTAGTCCAACTTGCTTTGCCAATTTGAGATCATATCCTTTCATGAACAAATTGTGCACCTTACGTGAAAAAAACAACAACAGTTGCTCTCTGTATTAATAAATTTTGCACGTTAAGTGAAATAACATGGCACCATCTGACAATAATATTGCACCGGAATAAGGACCACTGGGTTGCTAATGTTCTGTCTCAATCCCACTTTTTGTATTAGGAAAACAAGATTTGCTTCTTGTATTAACAAATTTTGCACCTTGTATGAACCAACATTGCATGTATTCTTACTAAGATCTCAATTTGTTTATGAAAAGTATACATAAACATGGAATCAATGTCATATTAATGTCATATAAACAGTGTTGTTGTTAAACCATTCTGGTTTTATAAGGTAAATGGTTTTATGCATAGTTCTACCGTACTCCACTTAGACAATATCACTCTGTTTCAAAATGTTTGCATTCATGTTAGGCCAACCTGCCTTGTAGGGTATGGTCAAATCAAACATTTCCACTTTTTGTATTAGGAAAACAACATTTGCTCCTTGTATTAACAAATTGTGCACCTTACGTGAAAAAAATGGCACCCTTTGACAATAATATTGCACCTGAATAAGGACCATTGGGTTGCCAATGTTTTGTCTCAATCCCACTTTTTGTATTAGGAGAAAAACATTTGCTCCTTGTATTAACAAATTGTGCACCTTACGTGAAAAAAATGGCACCCTTTGACAATAATATTGCACCTGAATAAGGACCATTGGGTTGCCAATGTTTTGTCTCAATCCCACTTTTTGTAGTAGGAGAAAAACATTTGCTCCTTGTGTTAACAAATTTTGCACCTTACGTGAAAAAAGTGGCACCATTTGACAATAACATTGCACTGGAATAAGGACCATTGCTTTTGGCAATGACCAACTGTCTGCAATTATTGATTGGTTCCAACATCTCATCAATTGAATTGTCAACTGCATGAAGATCATTAACTTTTCTACAGAATCCTCAAACCTTGATTGCTCATCCTTTGATTCAATTGAATCATCCACCACATCCTCTGAATCAAAAGAGTTCCTAGCTACCATATCCCCATTCAATTTAAATCTTTCTTCTGGCTTTCTCGCATGATACTCCTTGTTATTTTCTATTTCAGCAACTACCTCATTATTCTCCTTCTGTTCCTCCACCTTATTTGAGGGTGAAGATGTCTGAATAACACAACCTTTGCAGCAGCAGTCTGCTTTCAGGAAAGTGTTGACTACAAGTTGTTCCTCCATAACTCTAATTTTAAAAATTCTTCCCTTGCACTCTAGCTCAATGACTTCGTTTAAGTGAAACCGCCATGATTGATTAAGCGAAACCACCGTACACGCAAGGAAACGAGGGCTATGGATGAAAGGCCAAAAACGCAGCTATCGGGTGAGGCCGAAAGAGGGAAAAGGATGGAGAGGGTGGAATAGAAGGATCGAAGGAGGAGAGGAGGATGACCGGAGCCTCCCGCTGGAGGAGACGGCGCAGGGAAGATGGGAGGGCTAGGGTCTTAGGTGTCTCGAGTAATTTTCTCATCAGAGATTAGAGAAAGTTAACATGAGCATAAGTCTGCTCTCCAGGTTCAATAATCTCTCTGATATGCCTTCCACCGCTTCCTTTCTTAGACCGCTCTTCTCCATCGCCGTCGTCTCTGAGACCGCTTGATAGCTGGGGATGAAGAGAGAGAGAGAGAGAGAGAGAGAGAGAGAGAGAGAGAGAGAGAGAGAGAGAGAGAGAGAGAGAGAGAGAGAGAGAGAGAGAGAGAGAGAGAGATGAGGGGTATTGTTGGTAGTACAAGTCTAAAATACCATGTATGTGGAATTTTTTTTTTGCTTGTCATGTTTTGGTCATTTGCCAAACCATGCCCATGTTTTTGGGATAATTTTCCCTAAGCACCATGTTTTGGTCATTTCCCCTTTTTTTTTTTGGGTTCATTAGGATTCTTATTGGTTGGAACTACTAGTTATCTTGGTAGAAATTTAATATCTTTATTTCCGTCTCAACAAATCTTTTTTTTTTTTTTTCCCACAAGGGCTCGTAATGTCTTTCTATGGGATCTCGGGTCTATTTATTAGCACTTATTTGTGGTCTAAATTTTTTTGGAATGTAGGTAGTGGTAACTGGTTATGGTCGATTTGATCGAAAATAAGGAATAGTGTCAGCACCTCTATTCTAGGTTCTTTTGCACTCATCCACTTAGAGAAGGGTGAAGAAGACATCAAGGAAAATGTGTTGAAAAACGTGTAGTGAAAAAATAGAAGGAACATGGCATCACCACAGTGGTAGGATATAGAATATTTGGGGTTAAAGAATCCCCCCAAGATAATTATATCAAATTTGCAAGAGATTGTATTGAACTGGAATTGGAACTTCTAATGCATTTATTTGTGGAAAAAAATGTAACTGCTTACGATATCATCAAAGCCTCTTATGCGGAAACCGTTGATAATATACAACATATCGCTAGCTTAATGGAATCAATGGATTTCTATATGAAAATCGAAATTCATAAGAATCGCGGAATAATAAACTACATTAAATAACTTTCAAGATGGAAGTTATCCTATAGATGCTGTATTCATGCCTGTTCGAAAAGCCAATTATCATACCTATTCTTATGGGAATGGGACTGAAAGAGAAGAGATACTTTTTTTTTGAAATATTATGGACAAATGGAAATTTATCTCCTAAAGAAACACTTCATGAAGCTTTCCGGAAGTTGATTGATTAATTTAGTCTTTCTTAAATACAGAAGAAGAAAACTTCTATTTAGACGACAATCAAGACATAGAAATCAAAGACTTTCCGTTGATTTTTATTGAGGAATTAGTATTATCTCCGAGAATCTATAATTGCCTCAAAAGATCCAATTACACACACACACACATTATGGGGTCTTTGGAAGGCACTTCGCAACGATCTTCTGCAAATTGAGGGTTTTCAGGAAAAATATATAGCAGAGCTCCAGATATGTATAAGGCGTTTTCTACTTGTTCTTTCTAATTTTTGACTCAAAATTGAGTATTTAATCTAACAAATTTTTTTCCGCTTCCTAGCTCCCTGTATATACAGGGAGTTGGGAAAAATTTCATGTTATTCAGTAAGCAGAATAGAAATTCCATTATGACTAGGCCATCTTTATGATTCAATGAAGAATAAACCAATAATGGTATTATTAGATAAATCGGAAATTAAAAAAATGCTTTGGGATGGAAATGAAGGAATGTCAGCAATACCTGGGTTTAATCAGATACGATTTGAAGGCCTTTATAAGTTCATTAATTAGGGCTTGATGGAAGAACTTTATAAGTTTCCAAAAATTGAAGATACAGATGAAGAAATTAAATTTCAATTATTTGCGGGAACATATCAATTAGTAGAATCCTTGACAAAAGAAAGAGATGTTGTGTATGAATCACTTACACATTCTTCTCAATTATATGTATCCGCGGGATTAATTTCTAAAAGAAGTCGGGCCATGCAAGAACAAACAATTTTTAACGGAAACATTCCTCTAATGAATTCTTTGGGAACTTTTATAGTAAATGGAATATACAGAATTGTAATCAATCAAATATTGCAAAGCCCTGATCTTTATTACCGTTCAAAATTGAACCATAACGGAATTTCGGCCTATACTGGCACTATAATATCATATTGGGGACGAAGATTAGAATTAGCGTTTGATAGAAAAGCAAGTATATGGGCTCATGTGAGTAGGAAACAAAAAATATCTATTCTAGTTCAATCATCGGCTATGGATTCAAATCTAAGAGAAATTCTAGAGAATCTTTGTTATCCTGAATTTTTTTTTTTTTTTTTTGTCTTTTCTGAATGATGAGTAGAAAATAAAAATTGGGCCAAAAGAAAATGTTGTTTTAGAGTTTTATCAACAATTTGCTTGTGTAAGCGGGGATTTAGTATTTTCTAAATCCTTTTGTAAGGAATTACAAAAGAAATTCTTTCAACAAAGATGTGAATTAGGAAGGATTTGTCAACGAAATATGAACCGAAGGCTAAACCTTAATATACCTCATAACAATACCTTTTTGTTATCTGTGTTAGGACGTCTATGTCTGTACTGTATTAGATTAAATAGTGCTCAAGAAATATTTACTTAGGTTTAATCAACAATGTGTTTTATTCCAAAAAAAAATTAATAAGTCAATGTTGAGACTTTTGAGATAAGAGCACCCCTCCAAGCTCCAGGTAATCAAACTAGCATCAAACAGGGAGTACTTAGCCACTAAATGGGTTACCTTGTTGCAATCACGATCTGTGTGTGAAAAAAGACAAGAAGTGTAACGCCCCGATTTTTCGGAAGCATTAATTAAGACAACTAATTAGGATTAATTTAATAAAAAGAGTTTCCATCAGAGTACACATTGGAAAACGCGAAGTGCAACCCATTACAAAATACTTAGTACGGTTTGAGAAATTAATATTACAGATCCAACATTAAAAATAAAGGGGTGGGTTCTACAGATTAAGGTTCAACTCTGGATTCCACGGCTCCTCCTGAGCCTGGTCTACCGGATAACCCTCGGTTCCGAAATAACCGTCTCCTTCAACACCAACAGTACCTGCTTGATCAGAGTCTGGCATAATACGTCCGAGTCGCGAAGCAACATCATGGTATTATACCAGGGTCACACGAAGTGTAACACCGTGAGCGATAAATCACTCAATAGCTACTCTAACCCTCCCAACCCTTGCTTAGCATACACATACAACATATATGATTGAAAAGCAATAATTAAAGGAATAAACAGGAAATAAATCGTAAAGCAGAAATTAAACACATAGCTGATTTCATTACTAGCCATTAACTTACATGTTCATCTAAGTTCTCAACCTAGAGAACTTTCCTCCCGGTTAACCACTAAGGACTATGACCAAACTGTGATTTACTCTCCCCTTGCTTGCCCTTCACTCGGGATCCCCGACGGAAGGTATAAGTTACGTACTTAATCCAGCAGTCAGCCGCCTCGCAAGGATGAATTTCCCAGGGACGAAACTGTACCACTGGGCTACGTATGGCAACTGCCAGGTCCTGTAGGTATATAGCCAAAACTGGTCTATAATACTTCCACCCTTATAACGCCTCAGAATTCAAATGAAGCAAATCACAGAGTGTCACATCCTAGGGTTTCGAAATTAAGGCAGACTGCTAAACAATCCTCCGAAACAAATCACTTGGCGGAACTGCCATTCAACAACAATCTCGGGGTAACTCCCCATCAATCAATTCCAATTCACTTTTCCATTAACCTCATCGTCTATGTGATATCCGCGTACGATCACCCAACCCGGGAACCTAGTTGTCCATTCTAGCATTCAACACGTTTATGAAAAATGCATTTAACAGTAGAAGCAAAGTGATAACGATATCTCAAGGGTCACAACCGAATATCTTAATTCACAAGTTCACGAAATTCAAGTAATCGAAAACCAGGGGTCTAGACGTAATAAATTCAAACTATAGGGACCAAAACGTAATTTACTAAACTATTGGGGTCAAAACGTAATTTAAAGAAAGTAAGGTCACCAACGTCATTTTAAGTAAGTATAAGGGTAATCAAAGTAATTTCACGGTTCTAGGGTCCTTAGTATAATTTACAAACTTTGGGGGCCTTTTTGTAAATAAACATAATACAAGGGCAAAAATGTAATTTTTCCACTGGCAAGGGTACATATATAAAAATACTTTATTTTAGTTAATAAAGTCCTAACTTGTCATAAAATGCAATTTCTTGATTTTTACTAAGTACAAAATTACACATTTTGTAATTTACACACACAAGGGCAAAATTGTAATTTTTCCACCACAACGGGTAAACATGTAAAACAACTTATTTTAGCTAGTTATGTCGTAACTTGACTCAAAAAGAAATTCCTTGAATTTTAGTAAGTCCAAAACTTTTAATAGGGTAATAAATGTAATAAAGGGCAAAACGGTCATTTTACACTACGAAGGGTATTTTAGAAATTTTGATACACTCATAAACTTCCATTGATGACATTTGATTGATAAAAAGTAGGAACATAAATATCCTTGTAGATTACGTCACATACTTTGTAAAACTACATTTTTAACCCTTAAGTTTAATACCAAGAACGAGATCAAGATTAAACGTAACATGAACACATTAAATCTTACATAAACACTTGAATAAGTCCTAATCATGATTGAGAAGTTAAACACATGAACCAAAATGAATCTAGGGCTTAATATGCATGAAAAACATGGTTTAGGGTTAAAACCGTCGAAACTAGGAACACAAGGGGCTAAACTGTAATTACAGAACTTAAGCCAACATTGGAGGGAACATTCTGGACCGGTAGTCCGGACGGGGATATGGTGGTCCGGACTATCGTCACAGCAAAAACAGAGCAACTAGTGTTTTGTTCGGGTTTCGTGAAACCCTTCACCTTGGGCCTTAACCCTTCAACTAAAAACTACTCCTAGGCTATTCTAACACATACAAATGCTTAGGAATGATTGGGTAAGAGCCTCTACCTTTGGTCCGGACGAAAAGCTCGACGGTAAAGTCCGGTGGTATTTCGAGTGGCAATGAAGAACTCCATTGCGAACAGATCTTTGGGCTGCGATATCGGGTTCAAACCTCGTCCGTTTCCAGCGATTCTTGTGTCTAAAACAAAGATCTCGAAGTGATCTACAACGTTGATGAAGAAGTCTAAGCCTAAAACGCACTCCAACAATGAGAAAAATGAAGATTTGTAAAGGTTCAGTGAGCTGCTCGGTTTGACTAGACCAGAAACTTCGGGCCGCAATAACGTGGTCATTTCTCAACCGTTTTGAGTGATTCTTGAACCTAAAACGAAGGACTTGAAGTGATCTACAATCTTTGTGAAGGAATCTAAACCCGAAATCCACTTTAACGAGGAGAAAAATGGAGATTCGTGAAAGGTCGTGAGCTGTCTGAAAAATGTAGCCGAAAGAATTTTACTGAACTTTGGATGGCTATAACTCACTCAAAACTCAACCGATTTGGGTGATTCTTATACCGAAATCGAAGTACTCGACGCCCTCTACAACTTTTGTTTAGAAACGTAAGCCTAAAAACGACTTTACCTAGGAGGAAATTGGCCATGAAAATGGATGCGTGTTACGGACGAGAATAGGAAAATGTGGTGGTGATCTCTCTCCTCTTTTTCTCTTCTTCTCCTCCTTTCTTCTTCTTTTCCAGAATCTCCCAATCTCTCTCTCTTCCTCTGCCAAAAATAATGAGGGGAATGGGTGATGGGTTTATGTAGGGGAAATGGGGTGGTGGTGGAGTGTTGGTTTGGTGTGATGGGAGAGGTGGAGTGAAGTGTGGTAGGAGGTGGAGTGTGGAAGGTGAGTTGGTGAGTAGAGGTGATGGGTGGAGTGTGGGAGTAATTTGGGGGGCGGGGGCAGCATGGGACGCGGCACGCGATGCGGCACAATGCAGTACAATTTACTCCGAGCAGTGTTCGAACTGTCCGGGTTTCAGTCTCAGAAAATTACCAAAATATTCGTGCGAACTTGGAAAATCGTGGGCAACGTCACCGTGTGCTCAGAATCGTTTGGAAAAATCTTGAAAGTAGAACACGCATTACGATGCGCTTGCCAGGTGAGCGTATCTGGTTGACTCGGGTCCCACAACCGTAGTAGTCGTGCTAGTGTCTTCTGTGTAGCTCAAAATCATCCTCCGCATTACGCACATTATTCTGGCCGTTCGTCCGGGCCCACTGGTGACAAGTCGGTTGAAATCATTCTGTGCCCCTCGAGCACTAATTCGTCTAAAGGGAAAATAAATAAATAACTAAATAAATAAATAAATAAGAGATCCGCAAATGGTCAACTAAAGTCAAAATTGGGTAAAATTAAATTAGAAAAATTAATATTTACAAATATCACAAATTTTATTTTTTAAAAAATTTGGGATATTACAAGAAGTAAATTGTGTGGCAAGTTGAATGCAATCTAAGATAATCGAGTTACAATCTGCCAACATTTTAGTTTCCCTGAGAGCTTGGACCACTTGCTTTGCATCACCTTCCACTATAATTCGGGACAGATTACAAGAGCACGCAGTTGGCCCCGGCGTCGTGTAGCACAATTTTTGTGTTGCGAGGTCTCGAGTTTGAGAAGCATCATGACACCCTTGTAGTTAACATAATAACATCCTACCTCAATTGAAATGATTTTCTTATGAGGGGATTTTGATTCGACACCCAAGAAGGTTGATAATCGCATGAATGCCTTTTTGTGGTTCAAAGACGTAGGCATGTGAATGGACCGGATTGATTGGAATCCAGCAAGATCCAAATTGGAAGTAGCTCAAATCCTACTTGACTAAATGAATCAAGTAGATTAGTTTTTTTCTCGCATCTGATTACAAGTTGGAGAGCTTTAATGAAATGAAAAATAGATAGAAGTTCAACTATCAAATGTTTTTTGATCGATAGTTCAATAATCACGTTTGATTGGGACATAAGGCTCGATTTGATTTGAGTTGGTTCGATTATCACGTTGAAACATAAAAACCCAGGAAAATGCCTGGGTAGAGAAATTCCACATCAAATGTATTCGCAAGACATTCAATGTGCATATGTCAGTTTTATGTATCGTCTCACACACACATGTTATGGGGATGCATTTATATCTGCTCAAAGTTGATGGGCCGAATTTGGTTAAAGTGAAGGGACTGTATTATAAGTACAGATTTATTTTTTTTAACAGATTTGTTGCTTTGGGCCCCCTCCACATCCCATACAAATGATCTGATCTGTTCGTGTGTAATAATCCCTTTTCTAAATAATGTTACTTCCTCCGTCCCTAAAATAAAAGTAGAGTATTCCATTTCGGACTCTCTTAATAAATATGTGATTTGAAAAGTTAATGAGTAAAAATTTGTACAATTATTATTTTCCTGTTAAAAATTAGCTAAATCAAAATAACGATAAATGCTCAGATTTTTTATTTTGAATCAAAAACTGGATGAACCGATAGAGCATTTACCGATATTTAATTTAGCTTATTTTTTACTGGGCACAAGCAAACATTCCGTGCGGGATTCGAATGGGGCCCAAACAGATTTGTGCAAAATCTGGATTTATCGTTTGTGAAGTGATGGATGTGAAACGGCCTTTGTGGTCTAATGGCATCTAGTTCCTCTCAAGTTGGGGGGAAATCTAGAAGTAGAAGTAACTCGCGGGTACGGATTAGTACTCCAATCTCTAAATATTGAGAGTATAGATTTCGATTTTGTGGATCTATTTGTGAAGTGGAAATAAAATGCCTTGAGAAAGCTATTCTTAGAATTATTTCACATTAACTTTTTCCCCTTCTTCATTAGGACGGAGCTCTTGTCCAGTTTTTGTTTGGTTTAATATGGTTCAAGTTTGGGCCAACAATGGTCGGAATCGTTTATTTATAGAGCTTGTCGAGTTTATCATTCACGTAGAAAATTATCTTAATCGAGCATCGAAGGGTACATGCATGGGATGTGATCAGTTGGTTCTTTTCTTTGCAACTTTTTGGTCCTTTTTTTTAACCAATTTTTCATTTTCATTATGTTTTTTTTTTCTTCTTTTGGTGGTATATATGGATTATGATAGATATTTAAATTATCTTTTAGATTTTTTTGAAATAGAAACAACGGGAAGAACAAAAAAAGAAGGTATCCACTCAGAATGCTATTTTCGTTAGAAATATCTCGTGGGATAATCCAGAAAAAATCGAGGCAAGAAAGAGGAGAGATTATTCAATGCTCCTAGAGCTTTGCTTCGGAGAATCTTTATTGGACACTTGCATGGGGTGGCTTTGAAGCCAGTTGCTCACTACAGACCCCCAACAACAACGAAAGTGAAGTCCTATTCATAGTGAGTAGCGGTAGCCATTCGATCTGTTTTGGACGGTCCAGATTCGTTCAAAATACTTTTAACAGCCCAGATCACTCACTACACACTTGTAGTGAGTTTAGCTCAATACAGGTCCTCCAATTCCGTGAACATGAAGGTTGTGTGTAAATTCATATAGTTAAAGTTGTTTCGTGAGCTCCTTTTTTTTATTATTGGGATTTGCTATCTTCCACCTAATAAATGGAGGGTAGTATGTATATAATGACAAATTAGTTCAGATATCAATGCACATTTCTCGGATACCAAGATACTTTTCTCGAATATCACAACACTTTCTGTATCACACAAATTTCGAGTCTGCGAAAAAGACGGAAAGATGCTGACCAAAGTAGAATTTATTGATGTAAGAAATTAGGGTTTACAATCTCTGTAGTAATTCTTGATGAAGGAAATAATCCTTTGATTCTTCTCTTCAGATGTTTGAAACGAGGGCTTGAGAGCTTGATCTCGAATCAAAAGACGTAATCTTCTCCGAAACTTGTGGAAAAGATTGATGATGCGGCTTGAATGTTCTTCAGAGCTTTTGAGCTTTGATTTGAAGAACCGTCTTGCTTGATGAAGACTTGAAGCGTTCTGAAGGGCTTTGGATGTTTGAATCTTCAGAGCTCTGCTTGCTGATGGAAGCTTGGATGTCTGAATATCTGAGAGGGCACCTCTATTTATAGGGATGGGGAGATGAAGAGTTATGGCAAGATTACAATTCTTTCCATATCTTTCTCTTTAATTATTTCCTTGTTTGATTTAAAAGAAAATAATTAAAACATAATAAATATCTTTCTTTTATTTATTTTGAGAAAGATAATTATATATAAAATTTATTTCACCAAGTGGCATAATTTAATTGGCCAAACTTGATAAATAAATTACTGTGTCATTTTGACATGTGGCGCCTTCTGATTGGTCCTTTCACATGTCTTTGACTTTTGACTTGTAAACACGTGGCATTATTTGATTGGCCAGTTATCGTGCTTGGTCTTTTAACCTACGGACACTTGGCAGCATTTAATTGGCTCGTCCGTGAAAATTTGACTTTGACTTGTGACACTTGGCAACACTTAATTGGCCAATCTGCGTGCCCTAGCAACACGTGGCGATCCGTGATAGGCTAGAAATTTTACGTGCCTACAGATGCCCCCTCGAGAGTTGCTCATGCTTGAGGATGAGTGATTCTCGACTTGCTGACTTGATTTGATACCGAAAATTTGTGTATTCGGCATTTAATATTTTTGCTCGACATTTGGTATTTTAACTCGTGGACCGAGTTAAAAATTTTTCACTTCAAGCTTCCGGTGTAGTGGAATTTGATGGCCCAAATGACTGAAAGCCTCAACTTTTCTTCGTTGAATAAACTTGACTTGATCTGCTTATCAGAAACACTGGACTTGATTGGATGCCAAAATTTTGTGCATTTGGCGATTTTTGCCTTGAGATTTCTGGATGTCAACTTGACTTTGGATTTTAGCTCATAGACCAAGTTAAAATTTTATGTAAAGGAATCGAATAGCCCAATGTTTGAGATCAATGTCAAGTGAACACATAACCAAAGTAATTTTTTTTCGTGACTTAAATTCGAGGCCCACGGAAATTTATTCTTGCCGACCCGTAGCCCAGTTCTACAATTTCCGGCTAAGGAGTCCACCGCTTGCTTTTTGCTTGGAGAGGAAGTAGATTGAATTAGGATAGTAAATTTCACCGCTTTAAATCTTGCTCGGAAATCTCCTCTTAAACAGAAGTTGCATTTGTATTAGGAAACGATGTAGAGTTAGGAAAGAAATCAAAACCTGTTGCCACTTAGAATCCTAATCAGAATAGGACAAGCATGTGATCTATATATTTAGACCAGTGGTAACTCTTTTCCTTGTAACATTCCGAAGTTCGTCAACAACCCACGAATTGGAAAAGCAATTCGGGTATAGTTCTTCTTCTTCCTTGTCCCTTATTTCCTTAGTTTGTCCTTTTCTTTTGTTGTATGAATCCAAAAAGAAAAGTCCCTTTATACCAAGACAAACAGGAGGCTATTTTCAACCTCTTTTCCTTACTATCCGAATTTACTGCATGGTTACTTTCAGTTGCAAAGAACTAGTGGACCCAAATTTCAAATGCCCAATAAACTCTCGTCTCTTTTTATTGTTTCGTTCTGGCATTTTTTTTTTTTTGATTTGACGTCCATGCATTCACATGTCACCAATTTTCTTTTTGATTGTAGACAGTCATACAAATTTTCCGTGATCCTCTGGCTTTGTATGGATATAACATATCAACCTTCTTTTTGAATGAAACATTGAACTGATCACTGTTTTTTTTTATGTACAGATTTCGATGCTTTGCAATTGGTAGCTTCTTTGGGGCGAACTTCCGCGGCTTCTGGTTTTTCTTTCGAGCTTTAGGTTCCGCCGTTTCTTCGAGCTTTAAAGGCTCCGCCAGATCTTCGAGCTTTAAGGCTCCGCCGTTTCTTCGAGCATTGAGGCTCCGCCGGATCTTCGAGCTTAAAGGCTCCGCCGTTTCTTCGAGCTTTAAGGCTCTGCCGTTTCTTCGAGCTTTAAGGCTCCGCCGTTTCTTCGAGCTTAAAGGCTCCGCCGGATCTTCGAGCTTAAAGGCTCCGCCGTTTCTTCGAGCTTTAAGGCTCCGCCGTTTCTTCGAGCTTAAAGGCTCCACCGTTTCTTCGAGCTTTAAGGCTCCGCCGTTTCTTCGAGCTTTAAGGCTCCGCCGTTTCTCGAGCTTAAAGGCTCCGCCGTTTCTTCGAGCTCTAAGGCTCCGCCGGGTTTTCGAGCTTTAAGGCTCTGCCGGGTCTTCGAGCTTTAAGGCTCCGCAGCAATCTCTCTTCGGGTTTAAGGCTCTGCAGCAACCCTCTCTTCGAGTTTAAGGCTCCGCAGCAATCTCCCTTCGGGTTTAAGGCCCCGCAGCAACCTCTTCAGGCTTAAGGCCCCGCAGCAATCTCTTTGTGTTTAAGGCTCCGCAGCAACCCCCTCTTCGAGTTTAAGGCTTCAGTGTATCTTCGAGCTTAAAGCTCTGCCGTTTCTTCGAGCTTTAAGGCTCCGCCAGATCTTCGAGCTTAAGGCTCTGCCACTGCTTCTACCTCTTCGAGCTTAAGGCTTCGTAACTTCTACCTCTTTGAGTTGAAATTTGCCAAGGAAGAGATCCACAAAGGTTGCTGCGATAGTGAAGCAAGTGTATGCTATACCATGAAGGTCTTTGAAGCCCACCATAAAGTTGAAGCTTGCCAGTTTTGTGTTGTGAAATTCCTTGAAGATTGCCAGCCTTTGAAGCCTGCTAATGCCACGCCATGGAGTGCCTTGAAGCTTGTCAACTTGGAGCTTTCCATGATAGCGAAGCCTTCCATGTGCCATGCCACGGAGTGACTTGAAGCTTGCCAGAATTTGAAGTCTACCAGATTTTGAAGCATGCCAGATTTTGAAGCATGTTGATGCCACGCCATGGAGTTTCTTGAAGCTTGCTAGATATTGAAGCATGTTAATGCCACGGCGTGGAGTTCCTTGAAGCTTGTCACCTTGGAGCTTGCCCAGATAGCGAAGCCTTCCATGAGCTATGCCACGGAGTACCTTGAAGCTTGCCATGACGTTGAAGCCAATGCCTTGCACAAAAAGTTCTACAGTGCAGTTGGAGTGCCCAAATTAGAAGCGAAGGAAGGTGAAGGGGCGGCTGTACCTTCTACCATCATCCCTGGAGTTTGAAGGAGTCGTGCAAGAAGCAGTTCAATGCAAACGAACTACTCTACCTTGTGCAATCATCTATGAAGTTTGAGGGACCACAATAGAGCACGCCATGGCAATGGAGTGCCTCTACTTTCTACCACCATCCATGGAGTTTGAAGGTTTATGCAAAAGCAAGCCAAGGCAAAAGAGCGACCTTCTGCCATCACATAAGAAGTTGAAGGGAGTATAGCAGAAGCAAGCGAAGGCAAGAGAACGACCCACTTTTCTGCAGCATCCATGGAGTTTCAGAAACCGTAGAAGAGGCAGGCCAATCCAAAGGAGCGAATCTATTTGCTAATCACCCACGGAGTTGGAGGCATCATAGGAGAACCAAGCCATGGCAACAGATCAACTTTTCTTCCTTCAATCATCCGTGAAGTTGGAGGAGACACTTTGACATGGCACTGTTTGGAGTGCATGGAGTTTCGATTTTTAACAATGAGACAAAGGATGTACCAGTTCTTTTGAAAAGTCAAATGAACAATCCGTCCACACAATCCATCGCATGTTGCTTTATTTGATTTGGTTGACTGAACTCAGAATTTTAGTCCAAGTTGCCTACGTACCCCAAAGGGATCAAGTCAAACGTAGTTCATAAGAAAGATTGTTTTTGTTTTTTTGGGATGACTGGACTTGAAATGCAAGTTGCCTACGTACCCAAGATGGGATCAAGTCAAACGTAGTTCATTGTTTTTTTTTTTGTTTTTTTTTATTTTTTTTTATTTTGGTTTGCCGTCCACAGTTTAAACTCATGCGGGCCAGGAGTAACATGCAGTTTAGTCTCTTGCGTCATGGAGTAACTCGCAGTTTAGGCTCATGCGTCGGGGAGGGTTGTTGAATCTTCAAGTTTTCGAAGATAGCAGACAGTTTAGGCTCTTATCCAAGAGAATGTTTGAATTTGATGTGCTTTGAGGGTTAACTTGCTGAGTTGGTGGAGCTATGAGGTTTGAAGGCTCAAAGACTGTCATGATCAAGTATGACGTTGCTTCATCTTCGTCCTCGTCGTAGTTGTACTCCGATTTTGGTGAACCAACAAAAGAATTGGACTCTTCGGAGGAAGGCTCTCCTCTTGCTTGTAATTCACTTGAAGAAGAGTTTTCTTGGCGCCATTCATCTTGCCACTCTGGATCACCGTCGTCTTCCTTTTTAGAAATTGCGACAGTAAGCTCCATGTCATGAGCTCGTGTGGCCAATTCTTCAAAAGTCTTTGGTTTTATGCCTTGCAAAATATATTGAAGGCTCCAACACATTCCTTTGGTGCACATCTCAATGGCCGAGGCTTCTGATATGCGATCTTTGCAATTGAGGCTCAAGTTACTCCATCTATTGATGTAGTCAATGACCGGCTCATCTTCTTGTTGAAGAATGTTGCTAAGTTCAGTCATGTTGACAATGCGCCGTGTGCTGAAAAACCGATTGAGGAAATCCTGTTGCAATTGGTCCCAACTGTCTATGGAGTTCGGCTCCAAGTCTATGTACCAATCAAAAGCATAACCTTTTAATGATCGCACAAATTGTTTGGCGAGCAAATCTCCATCTGTTCCAGCACTGCTACATGTCTCCACGAAGTGTGCAACATGTTGCTTGGGATTGCCCATTCCATCGAATTGCAAAAATTTTGGAGGCTGATAATATTCTGGCATCTTCAGTTGTTCTATCCTCCGCGTGTATGGCTTCGTGTATGATCGAAAAACTTGAGAACTCCTCGCATCCTTTTCAGCAATTGCCCCCATGATGAATTCCTTCAATTGATCAACAGGGATCAATCCATCATTGGAAACTTGAACTTTGCTACTTGAAGTCTCTGAGTTTGTTGAGACTTTGAGTACTTTGTGTGAAATACCTTCGCGTGAAACTAAGAAAATTTCTTTTGGAGTAGCTTCTTGCGAGGTTTTGAAGATTTCTTCTTGAGCAATTTCAGGCGAAGTTTTGAGAACTTCATGCAGAGTTTCGGTAGGAAAAGATGCAGACGAATGTTTTGTGCTACACCTTGACATTCTCACTTGATCCACCTTATCTGAAAGCTCTTTAAGTTGAGTAGTTTGTCGTTGATCATGCTTCACAAGCTTCTCAAGAGTCTTGGTCAATGCCGCAATTTGCTCCTCAAGAGTAGACGATTGCACCATCATGACTGGCATGACTTCATCATCTGAGCAGCCAGTAGACTTAAAGTGTAGATCTTCACAAGGAGCGGGAGGTACAGATTTATTGCTTTTCGTCGACCTTTGGAAGATGGATGATTGCATGAGCACTTGTTCACCCATTGAGCGGTTGACTTCTTTTGCCCCCAACATGCTTGAGGTGATGCACGATTTGCTTGGTGTCGTGGAAGATGCAGTCTTATTTTCTCCAGACATTTGATAATGTGTAAGCTTCAAAGTTGATTTGGAAAGAGAAGAGATGAGAGGCAGAGATGGTCCCACCGGGCGTGCCAAAATTTGTATCACACAAATTTCGAGTCTGCGAAAAAGACGGAAAGATGCTGACCAAAGTAGAATTTATTGATGTAAGAAATTAGGGTTTACAATCTCTGTAGTAATTCTTGATGAAGGAAATAATCCTTTGATTCTTCTCTTCAGATGTTTGAAACGAGGGCTTGAGAGCTTGATCTCGAATCAAAAGACGTAATCTTCTCCGAAACTTGTGGAAAAGATTGATGATGCGGCTTGAATGTTCTTCAGAGCTTTTGAGCTTTGATTTGAAGAACCGTCTTGCTTGATGAAGACTTGAAGCGTTCTGAAGGGCTTTGGATGTTTGAATCTTCAGAGCTCTGCTTGCTGATGGAAGCTTGGATGTCTGAATATCTGAGAGGGCACCTCTATTTATAGGGATGGGGAGATGAAGAGTTATGGCAAGATTACAATTCTTTCCATATCTTTCTCTTTAATTATTTCCTTGTTTGATTTAAAAGAAAATAATTAAAACATAATAAATATCTTTCTTTTATTTATTTTGAGAAAGATAATTATATATAAAATTTATTTCACCAAGTGGCATAATTTAATTGGCCAAACTTGATAAATAAATTACTGTGTCATTTTGACATGTGGCGCCTTCTGATTGGTCCTTTCACATGTCTTTGACTTTTGACTTGTAAACACGTGGCATTATTTGATTGGCCAGTTATCGTGCTTGGTCTTTTAACCTACGGACACTTGGCAGCATTTAATTGGCTCGTCCGTGAAAATTTGACTTTGACTTGTGACACTTGGCAACACTTAATTGGCCAATCTGCGTGCCCTAGCAACACGTGGCGATCCGTGATAGGCTAGAAATTTTACGTGCCTACACTTTCTACTTGTTACCATCCACCCTTTTGGCTAAGGTTAACATTTTCCTTTGTTTTATTAAAAAGAAAGAAAATTTGGTCGAACCCTTTTGTAGTCTTAATATGAAACCATTCAGATGTTGTGTGCAACCGCGATCGTAAACCAAACACACACACAAAACACAAATTGAGTAAAATTCGTATTCATACTCAACAACCAATATACAATAGTACAAAAACCTCTCCCGGTGGAAGAGCACCCCTTGGTCCCGTGCTAACTCTACTTCCGTTCGCACGCCTCTATCATGTGAGTGTGGTTCTTCGCTCCTGCTCTTAATTTCACGAATGCGAATTATGGTGCGAAGAAACATTCCATGTGTGGCCGCATGACTAATTTCTGCAGCAATATAGACAAAAAAAATTAAACATCAGGACTAGGGGTGAAAGTGCGAACCGCAAAAACCGGACCAGACCGGAGTCCGGCCCGGTTTATTCCCCCTTTTAACTTAGCCGGTTTGGTCTTGGTCTAATGCTTACGAAAAGCTGGAAAACCGGTCCGGTTTCCGGTTATAGGGGTCAAAAAACCCAGCCCGGACCGGATATATATATATATATATATATATATATATATATATATATATATATATATATATATATATATATATATATAGAGGAACTATCTAGTCCGGGAGTCTCGGATCCGGGACTCCACCTTCCAGATATTTTTTTGACGATCCGAGCCGTCCAATGTGTTCAAAAGGTGTTTTCCAAGGTCCACGTGGGAAATCTTCAAAAAAAAATACCGGGAAGGGCTTGATCCGAGCGATTTTTCGCAAAAACTGTAAACTGCTTAGATCAAGCCCTTCCCGGTATTTTTTTTTTAAGATTTCCCGCGTGGGCCTTGGAAAACACCTTTTGAACACATTGGATGGCTCGGATTTCCCAAAAACAATCGTTAAAAGCATCAAAACGCTTCAATCCGGGAAATCCGGGATCCTTGACTGGATCGGTGGCGTATATATATATATAGAATTTCCATCCTATCCGGTATCCTGGAATTTAAGAAAATCCGGGACTCTAATCTAAGCCGTTGGATCTCATCCAACGGCTGTGGAAATAAATTGGATCTCGCGGGTCTATTTCGGGTTAAAAGGTTCTCGGGTGTATACAAACGGGTCATACTTACATCTGGATCTGACCCATCCCCCTCACTTTTCCATTTTGAACGCAGAGCTTAGAGAGAGAGAGAGAAGGCGACCTCGAAGCCTCGAAGGCGATCGAACCCAACCCAGAGTTTGGAATCCTCTCCATCCTAATCGAACAACAAAGTCTGGAATCCTCTCCCTCGTTCGATCGTCACTCTTCAAAGTTTTCTGAAGTTATCTGAAAATCAGACGTTTTCTTGTTCAGCTCGAAACCCTAGAGGAGTCGAGGTGAAACAGTAGAACACCCTAGTTCGAAGAAGAAAAAAAACAGCTCTAGGTACGGATCTGCTTCATCTTCTCCGATTTTCTGTTGTCTGTTCGTTTGTGTGTAAAAACCCTAACTTTTCGGGTCTCTCTTTTTTCAGGTCGAAGCCGAGGGAGAACAAGAACCCACACATCTTCTTTTCAGGTCTCTCTCTCTCTCTCTCTCTCTCTCTGAAAATTTTGATTTTTTTGGAAACCTAGATCTAAGAAATTTTGAAAACAAATTTGAAAAAAATCAGAAATTTTTCTGAATACCAAAATCCTCTTCTCTATGTTTTCTAGGAGTTTGAAGTTAATTTTATGTCCAAATGCCTTAAAGTCTTGCTTGTTTATTCCTTGTTAGGTATTCAATTTACAATTGCAGCACAGTGTAGTCGTAGTGCTTCTGGTGTTTGTTAGCAAACCATGTTGGATAAATATTTTGTTGTTGTCTGAAAGCTGAACATGGCATTTGTCACCAGTTGCTTGGTGTTTGGGCATAGGCCAAATATGACTTTTATATGGTTGGTGTTTGATTTGGAGTCGAGCAAATGGCTATGAAACAATGACATCCATTGTTAGTTACCTTAATTTTGTTTTGTTTTGTTTTTTTTATCTCAATTTTCCTTGTTCAGCAACAGAATGGTTGTTGTGTATTGTCAGGTTGAAAGGTTGAGGGCCAAAGTCCTTCAAAAGTTAGAGCAATCTAAACAGGGAAATTTGATTGATCATCAGGTAATCTTTACACAAAATGAAGTATTTACACACTTTATTCCATTTTGTAGTAGTACTAATCTTTGATGTTGCATTTATTAAATTATTTTAATTTTTTCTAGAATGGAGTCTTTGGATGAAACGGAAATATGCTCACCGGAACCATGTCAAACAACAATGTGTCAATCATCTGCTAATTCTTCCCAACAAGTATACACTCCTCAAGTTAAAAATGACTTGATACCAAAAATTGGGCAACATTTTGACAATTTAGACGAGGTTCATAGATTCTACAACAATTATGCTAGAGAATCTGGATTTGGGACACGAATCAACTCTAGCAAGAAAAGTAGGGATAATCAAATCATTAGGAAGGAGTATTGTTGTTATAAAGAAGGGGTGAGAAAAAGTAAGGCGAACAACTCTGAACCTAGTACACGGAGACGGGGGCTTACTAGAGAGGGTTGTGGTGCGAAACTAACGGTTGTGAAAGACAAGGCAGGTCCGGGGTTTGTTGTCGCCCAATTTTTCGAGGGTCATAACCACCCTCTTACAACACCAAAGAGGGTGCATTTGTTGCATTCTCATCGGGAAGTGTCCATGGCCAAAAAAGCTTTAACACAACAATTATCTGCTGCAAATGTGTCAACATGCCAACAAATGAGTATTTTAGCGGTTCAATCTGGGGGTCTTGAAAATGTTGGATGTTCACAACAAGACCTTTATAATGCTGAAAGGGATAGGAGGAAAGCGTTATTGGGACAAGACGCCAACATGTTGTTAGAGTATTTTAAGGTGGAACAAAAAAGAATCCGGCTTTTACTTATGCGATTAAGGATGATGATGAGGGACATTTGACGCACTGTTTTTGGGCAGATGCCACATGTAGAAAGTCGTATCAGTATTTCGGGGACGTGGTGGTGTTTGATACCACTTACAAGACAAACCGATATGAAATGATGTTTGCACCTTTGCTAGGGGTTAATCACCACGGGCAGACAACTCTCTTTGGTTGTGCCTTTTTACATGATGAGCTCACTACTTCTTTTGAGTGGCTTTTCCAGCAATGGTTGAAAGCAATGCCAGGAGGCCCCCCCCAAATGATCTTTACCGATCAAGATCCTGCAATGACAAAGGCAATTGCTTCTACTCTTCCAAGCACTCATCATAGGTATTGCCTATGGCACATTGTCAACAAATTTTCTGAAAAAATAGGTGCAATAAGTTATAAAGAACATTATGATGAGTTCAAGAGTTGCATATGGAAATCCGAGACCTCACGAGAGTTTGACGAAAGATGGGTACAAGTAGTGGAGAAAGCTAAATTGACTTCCAATGAATGGTTAAATGGCATGTACAATATTCGGGAGAGATGGGTTCTGGCTTACATGAACCATATGTTTTCCGCCCACATGACTAGCAGCCAAAGGGCAGAAATTTCCCATGCTTTCTTCAAGAGGTATCTATCTCCACATAATTCCTTGTGGGATTTTGTCACGCGGTTTGAGAGGGCACTTGCAACCATACGTCATAACGAATTAGATTTGGATCACAAGGATATCAATGAGAAGCCAATCTTGAAAACCATGTGGGGTATGGAGGAGACAATGAGTCAAATTTATACACGTAAAATGTTTTACATGTTTCAAGATGAACTCTTTCAACTCGGGGCATATGAGGTAACTTTAACATTTGAGGATGAACATCAAAGGTTGTACAATGTTAAGAGGGATGTAGAGGATGCTCCAAAGGGTCGCGAGGTGTCGGTAGATAAGTCGTCACAGTTTGTTACTTGTAGTTGTAAGATGTTTGAAACTGGCGGGATTCCGTGTCGGCACATATTGGCGTACTTCAATTACGTGCATATTAGGAAACTACCTAATACTTACATCTTGAGGAGGTGGACGAAATCTGCAAAAGCTGGTAGAGTTAGACACGCCGTTGGTGGGGGGAGTAAGGAAATATGTGACACTTCTGTGTTAATGAGGCGAGGTAAGCTTTTCCTTCGTTCTTCGAATGTAATTGATGATGCCGTATTAACTGAAGAGGGAACTGAAATTTACAATGAAGCGTTAGACTTTGCTGAAAAGAAGCTCGCAGCCTTGAAGATAAATAGGGGGGAAGAAGCCGAACAAAGTGCTATTGAAGTGGTGGTTCCTCTTCAAAGCGAAGATTGTAGTTTGAAAGAACCAACTGTTGCTAGGACAAAGGGTAGTGGTAAAAGACTAAAGGGAAGAAAAGAGAAGAGTGTCAACAAAAAGAAGAGGCGTTGTAATGGTTGCGGGGAAGTAGGAGCTTCTCATGACAAAAGAAATTGTCCCAAACTTCTAGCCATGTAAGTGTGTGCATTTATAATTTACCCTAATAGTTATATAAGATTTAATTTTAGTAATTTTTTCTTCTTTCCCGTAGGTCTTCGCAAACTGTTTCGCAAAGTGTTAGGTTAAATGACGAGGACGAGGACGAGGACGACGAGGACGAAAGCATGGACTACAATTATGATTGTGAGTTTGCATTTCTAATTTTAATTAAGATATTTCTGTTAGTTCATCACTCTGTTCTGTTACTGGACACTCTACTTATTTATTAGCTTGCTGTTTTCAGTTGTTCACTGTGATGTCTATTACCTTGCTGTACAAGTTGTTTATTGTGATTGTTTCTGCGAATGCAGAAGTTGGATTTCCTTGCTCACTGGATTTGGGATTGCACTGCCATTGCACTGGATTTCCTTGCTTACTGGATCTGGGATTGCACTGTCACTACACTGGATTTACTGGAATTGCACTGGATTTCGTTGATCTGGGATTTACTGGCATTGCATTGGAAATGCTTGCTTTGGAAATTAGTGAACTGGATTTCCTTGTTTTTAGTTTTCATGTTGTACTGAAATAATTAGTCTGAACTTGTGTTGGGATTGCACTGCCATTGCACTGTTTTCATGTTTTTAGCCGCAAGTGAAATTTTTTTCCAGTTGTATCATAGTTTAAGTTTGGTCACTAGTTGTATCATAGCCGCAAGTTTGGTCACTACTTGGTCACTAGTTGTATCATAGCCGCAAGTTTGGTCACTACTTGGTCACTACTTGGTCGAAATCCAGTACCAAAATGACCTTCTACCAAATACTCCTTTGAATTTTAGCAGCCATCTTTCAGACGGATTGAAATGAGAGGATGCCCATAAGAGATAAATAGAAGGTCATAAGTTGCTTTAATTTGGTATTGTCCTTCAATGTTAGAAGAGAAAGCATGGACAGATTTGCTTCACCAAAAAGTCAGCGACTCAGAAATTGAACAAGCAATTTGAAGTGAAAATATTTGACTTTGAATCTGGCTTTTATTGGAAGTATTGCCTTTAATTTAAATAAAACTAAAATGAAAATGAGTAGGCTTTCAAACATATATCAGTCGCAATCCTACACCAACAAGGTCAAACCATGCTTCAAAATCCAAGTCAAAGTATCAGTCAAAAATTACTTAATAGTTTACATGCTCTTGAAATGAAGCATCAAAAATTACAATTACAACTTCATGGCAGGTAATTGCCATGAAGTACAGTTACAGTCTTCCTTGTTAACCACAACATCAAGCATGCAAATACAAGAAACAAGCACTTCCATTTGTAGCAGACCACTACACCTTCTACTGCTATCAACTTCTTCTTTAGCTTCTTGTTCTCCTTCAATGCTTCTTGCATGACATTTTCCATTTCTTGACACTTCAAATGCAGAGCACGTTTTTCACTTTGTAAAGCTTCAATTTTGTCCTCCTTTTCTTTGTCTTTAAAGTCTGGGTCAATCCAATAGAAGTAATCGCAATTTTTTTTCCCTTTCTGTCAAACCATAAGAATCAAATTACCAACCAAATTTTTATGTTTACATGGCTACCATTCATATATTACATACTCTATTTTTTACCTCATAGTCCCCACAGCCTAAGAATCTCCTTCCTGGATTTTCTTTAGTCTTCGACTTCCTCATGGGGGAGGGCTTCCCACAATGGCAAGTCGGGTATTCAATCTGGAAGGTGGAAGAGGCGGAGGAGGACGACGGCATACCTTCCTACAATCATGCAACCACAATCTGCTATCCCAAATCCATGCAACTTTACAAAATTGGCCTAACTCTTAATAACAGCTAATGTTTTATCTGAACTCAGAATTATTGATTACTTGCTTCACTACACTACATGCTAAATTAGCTAAATTCTGGTCACCCTAGTTGCTACCATGCCAAAGGAGGATTGACTGTCTTAATTGACAAAATGAGCCTAATTGTGTATTTCAAGGAGTATAGTCACAACCAGTAGTAACAATGAAACAACATTTCACAGTAGAAAATGAAACAAAATACAATATTTTTTTATCCAATTACAGAGACGATTGCAGAAATTGGACAAACAATGAAACAACATTTCACAGTAGAAAATGAAACAAAATGTGCAGAAAATGAAACAACATAGGCACGATTGTAAGAACTCATAATACCCAAACTCAGTGATTGTAACAACTTTTGTCAAACCAAAACATGACTTCATCCGCTGGGAAAACAAGATAGTTGGCAACAGAATAAGGCACAACACCAGTACCATATGTTTTTTTAATACCAAAACATCGAAATCTACCATGTCAAGGCAGTGAGGCACAAACTTGTTACAAAATTGTTATGGGTCAAACTGGAAATTCACATTGAATCATAACTCCAACTACATAAATTAGAGCAATACATAAATCAAATCTAGGGGTTTTTTTTTAATACAGAAACACAGTTGCAAAAAATTTCCAAACTGAGTTTCCAAACTTCCAAAAAACAGGGATACGAGGATTTTGGTTTTTGAACAAATTTTCGAAATTTTGAAATTTCAAATTTCAAAAATTACGAACACAGAGAGAGAGAGAGAGAGAGAGAGAGAGAGAGAGAGAGAGACCTCAAAAGATGGACACGTGTGCGTCGTGCGTTCTTCTTCTTCCTCGGCTCAGACCTGAGACTTGAAAAAGTTAGGGTTTTCTTCCCCGTCGAACCACCAATCTCTCTCTGAAAGTTGGAGTCGATCCGTTGGATCCGTACCTAGATCTGGTCTTCTTCCTCGTCGAGCTAGGGTTTTGATTTTGAAAACCTAGGGTTTTGATTTTCAAAACCTAGGGTTTTGATTTTCAAAACCTAGGGTTTTTGAAAACGTATACTCGATTTGGAGATACACAGAGAGAGAGAGAGAGAGAGAGAGAGGGAGAGAGGGAGAGGAGAGACCTGAAGACTTCGTCGTCTTCGTCGCGAGACCTTTCTCTGGAAATCGCCCGTACCAAGATCGATCTCTCTCCTCTCTCTGTTTGACGTGAAATGAGTGGGGATGGTCCGGATCACTGATATTTGTAGTTGACCCGTTTAATGAAACCCGGTATCATTTTACCCGTTGCACGACCCGCGAGATCCAATTTATTTCCACAGCCGTTGGATGAGATCCAACGGCTTAGATTAGAGTCCCGGATTTTCTTAAATTCCAGGATACCGGATAGGATGGAAATTCTATATATATATATATATATATATATATAGCACCCCACCGCCTATTGCTAACCCAGTAAGAGCACCCTCATCAGGGGAGGCAAATCCCCCTGATAGCTTAGTTGTTGAGTGAAAGAGGAAAACCCCCCCAAAATCAGACTTCACAAATTTTTTGTAAATTTGCAAAAGTTACAACTTTGCTACAATAACTCGGTAAATCCTTTGAGACACTATTTACAGGTTAAAACAATTCTCTCTCCTGACTTCTTGAATAGAGAGTCTGATTTTATGAATTTTTAAAAAAGTAACTTGTTAATTTATAAAAGATATTTTTAAGGTTAAAATCCAATTTTTATTGAGCCGGATGAGATGCTCTAACTAGATCTAAAACACCCCACCGCCTCACACTTCTCATTTCTCTGCCTCTCACTCTCTCTCTAGTCTCTACCTCTGGACTCTCACTCTCTCTACGACTCCTCCAGTCCTCGGTCCTCCACCTCTCCTCTACCTCCACGGCTCGTCGGCCGCCGGTACGTCTCAAGTCTCTCTCTCTCTCTCTCTCTCTCTCTCTCCCCGTCCGATACTCCGATTCTCTTTCCGTCTCACGAAGACACGAACAAATCATGATGGATTGTTGGCTATTTTTTTCAGGTACGAAGAAATCAGATGGAGCCACGGCCACCACCATACGCGACTGATCCAAAGAACAAAGTCAGGTATGACACTGTTTACGCCTCTCTCTCTCTCTCTCTCCGTCCAGATCTGTGTGTGACTGTGCGTGACCATGTATGTCCAGATGGACCAGATCTGTGGGTCTATATGTGTGTGCGACTTATACTCTCTCTCTCTCTCTCTCTCTCTTTGTGTATGACACTGTTTACTGATTAGTGATTAATCAGTTGCTCTATCTGTGTGTGCGACTGTTGTGTGCTTGATTACAGATGGATCAGATCTGCTGGTCAAATTTACTGTGTTGTACTGCTGTTGCTTGACTGCTTGTTGGCTTGAAATTAAGGTTCAGCTAGCTTAAAGGTAACTCTACTAACTCTCAGGCGGCGGGACCGTTTTTATTCTGCAGTTTTTAGTTTTATCAGGCGGCGGGACCGTTTTATCATTGTTTGAGTGACTGTTAGATACTTAAATGTGATTGAAATTAGACTATTGTTTTGTTTATAGATGGATAATTTTGCGGTTAATGCATTTGAAGTACCCATTGTAGTGGATGATAATGAACCAAATGACGAAGATGGGGTTAATGTTGATGATAATCAGAAATATAAAAAGAAGAAGACATCTGTTGTATGGGATCATTTTACTACAATTCTAAAGGAAGTATTGAACTTCGTTTTTATTGTTTCCAACAAGACTGCCCAATCATCTTACTTGATCATCTCATTAATTTTCCAGCAAGAATGCATCAACAGCAAGCTACCTAACCAATTTAGTGTTGGGCCATTTTAATTTTGGGCTGACCCTTGAATTGGTTTTTAATTCTGTTGGGCCATTTAATTTCAGCCCGAGTTGGCCCAAAATGTGGCCCAACAGCCCAAACCGGCAAACCTGCCAAACCGAACCGAGACCGGCCAAACCAAATGGAAACCGAACCGGGATTATTTGGTCTGGTTTCGGTTTCAAACTTACCCAAACCAAATTCCCAGTCCAGTCCCAAAAAAATGCCAAAACCGGACCGGACCGGCCCGTTTTCACCCCTAATCAAGACACATTGAAAAGAAATAGATACCTAATCGAGGAATTGGAAATAATTATCATCTTCTTGGACAAATTGGAATATTTCTTGAACTCAAGGTTTCTAAAAATGGTATCATGACACGTAAAATTGTTGGTTGTGATGTAAGAGTATCAAAAAGTATGTAACGGAAATCTGTATTGAATTATTCAGCTTATTGACATTGGCTGTGCCTCTTAACCAAGCTAACCGTAAATATACTTTAAAGCTCAATGAGTTTAGCCAAACTTAGGCCTCCTTTGGGTAATAATCCGGATTATTGGATTATTCGTTTGTCCTTATTCAAATTTTTTTTGCATCCGTTCGTTTGTCCTTATTCAAATTTTGAGTTTTGACCATAATTTTATACTTGTTAGATTCGTCTCGTCGAGAGGAATCCAAAAACCACAAAATCTTGATGCAAAACTAACGGATGCAAAAAAAATTTGAATAAGGACAAACGAATAATCCAATAATCCGGATTATTGGATTATTACCCAAAGGAGGCCTTAAACAATTGTTCGGCTTGTTTGTAGCCCCTGATCGCATTCCTTAATAATTTACAAAGAAAAAAAAGAAAGCAATAGAAGATAACTTTTGTCATTTTTGGAATGTTCTTTGAGGTCTAACTACTAAGGTAGGTTTCTAATAGGAAAAATTTTTGGGTACCGAATGGGTACCACCTGTCTATGCCTAGCACAATCTCGGCCGTCTAAAAGTGTGTTGGACGGTCCAGAGTGATTCACTCTCTTTCCTCTCACCCGACCACTCTCTCTCCTCTTTCGGACCGTCGGATCGCGTTTTAGACGCCTGAGATTGCCGAGCGGGTACTACGTGGGCAATACCCACCCAGCACTGAAAAATTTCTCATCTAATAGAGTGTGTCAGGGTAAAATTATCTAACATTTACAACTAAGGTCCCACGGCCAAAGAAAAAACTGCTTGTGCCAAATATTATTTTCCATATCTTATTTCTTGATGGGAAGCACCTCACCTTCATGAAAGCCTATTGAAATCATTCCAAGTTCGTCATAGTTTACTATGTCTCTTTACATAATCTGTTTAGTTTTACTAGTTTAAGGCTCCATGCACGCACAGAGTCTGGTGCTCATGGTTTTCATATGGTATTTTAGTTGTTATCTTTGAGTACCTGTTTTGTGAAAACCTTCTATGGGATAGAAAACTGTAATGTGAATTTCCTTATTTCAACTTGGCCTAATCAAGGTTGTGGTAGAAGCGGCATCAGGGCCAGCCCTGGGTTAAGGCCCAAGAGGCCTGGTTTTGGGCCCCCATAAATGGTGCAACAACTAGGGTCCCTTATTATTATTTTCTAGTACCTATAAGCCCAATTTTTTTTGTATAGGGGCCCATTTTAAAGGAATTGGAGCCGCACTACATGGTTGTAATGCGGCATTCAAGCCATTGATTGCCCAATCAATGGTCCTGATTTCATCTCGGCACTTGCATAATCCGAGCCATCCATTGCCGAGATAAAATCCGAGCCATTAATTACCGAGATTAACAGCTCGAATGCTGCACTACAAGATCCCTGAATCCCACTTGAAAACCCAAACAACTAATTTAACTCATATAATGGCAATGGGCCCATAGGCTCAATCTGACTTATTGCATCAGAGAACAAAAAAGGGAAAAGGAATTGCATATCACGCTATGGACGGCCCCTTGAGGATACTGATCTCATGTGATTCTTCCCCATTTTACAACTTGTCCTCGTTAAAACCAAGTAAATACAAACAAAAAAACTCTCCTCTATATGATAAAAATCGCAAACTCTTGTCAGTAGTGTACTCGTCTCCTTTACTATACAGGTTACGTCGTAGAAAGGGTTTGCATTTCTTTTTTTTCTTTTCTTAGTATTCAAATTGAAATTTTCGATTGAATTCTCCTTCTACCTTTCTTTTTATGTGTTTAATTTCTCCTCTAATACTCCCCACAGGGTATGGGGTGCGGGTTGTGCATTGCAGTACAAAACGCGTGCTGTGCATTGCATTTACGGGGCCCACCCGGGGTCCCGTTGTTTGATCCGAACCATTTATTTTGTTCGTTTCATTAAGTATGAAAATGAATCATTTAAAGAACCGGTTGTAGGTTATTTTTTTTTCTTCAGAATTGTAAGTTAAATGATCACCAATAAAATAATTATCCATACCCGATCAACTTGAATTTTTACATAGACAAGACAAACAAAATGAACGGTTTGGATCAAACAACGGGACTTCGGGTGGGCCTCATAATTGCCGCGCTGCTGTGCATGCGGCATGCACTGCATAGCACGCACATGAGACCCTCCCCAACCCAACCAAATACTCCTAGATAATAATGAGATTTGTTAATGTTTATGCCCGGTCCATTAATAATCGGACTTCATTCAATATTCTCAAGCTCTGCCTTATTATACTAGTTCAATTTTCCCAAGCTCGTCCCCCTTAATGGTCGGGCTAGGTTGGACTTGATTTTAAGAGATATTCTTAAGTCCATTTCATTTACTAAACAAGCTTTAAAACTCAACACAATCCACACATCTAACACGATAAGCCTAAATACATATTCAAAACCTTGGAAAAAAATATATTAGTTGGGCGGGCTACTGTGCACTCCTAGTCAAATATAATCCGTGGCCACGTTGACGGCAAGGGTCAACCCGGTCAACAGGGAAGCTAGACATAGCTGATGTAGGGTCAAAGTTAGCGCACACAAATTACGGTGTTGGGGCCGCGAGTGGGGAACATATATCATAGATGGGTCATGCAAAGAACTCTGTTCCTATCTAACATGTTAGCGCAAGCTAGTTTAGAATTAACGGACACAACGTACATTGTTCCGGTCGCAACTATGAAATCTGGGTTGACAGATTTTTACCCTTTGATGGAACATGTGAGAAGGTATCATGGGGCCTGAAGGAGTGCAAGAGAGAAAAAATGGGATGACAAAAACTAATTACAAATTTAATTTTTTTTACACAATTTTTTGTTAGTACAATTTTATTTTGTTCATTTATTTATGAATTTTCAATCAAGCTAATTTTTTTTTATGTAAATTACATTCTCAACAAGCTCTATAAAGGTGAACGATTGCGATCATTGTTATGAGGGACATTTGGGTTGGGGGGGGGCGCGGGGGGGTGCTGTGCATGGGATGCACAGCACCGTGCTGCGCAACCATTGCAGGGCTGCGCTGGCCTCGTTCCGATGATCGGAGAAGTTCACCGCGTATAGTTCATCGAGTACTACACATGTACCAAAAATCAACTCGATCAGATATCTTTAAGTACTTCATCGGAACACAAATAACTTGAAAAGAAATGGAATACAAATGGACACAAACACTGGATCACAACCACTTTTTCAACTTATTTGTGTTCCGATGAGGCACTTAAAGATATTCGATCGAGTTGATTTTTGGCACGCTTGTAGTACTCGACGAGCTCTACGTAGTGAACGTCTCCGATCGTCGGAAGGATGCCGGCACGGCCTCGCCATAAGGTTGCACAGCACGGTGCTGTGCATTGGGGTGCACAGCACCCCCCCAGACTCCTTGTTATGAGTCTGGAAAACTTAGTAGTAAGGAAATTGGTCGCTTACCTGTTGAAGTATAAACTTGATTTGGTCCAAGAAAAAATAAATGGATCCCACGACAAGCGCAATATAAAAAGCCCAAAGTAGAAGATATTTTTGGTGAAGATAAAAATCAAGTTTCTAGAATATCTAGTTTGTAGAAGAGTTCTAGAAAACCCTTATAAACTATCTAGATTTTTGTATTTGTATTAGTCACATGCCTAAATCTAGAATGTACCATAAAATATTATTTTGTAAGTTAAATATCTATGTCTAGAACCATCCTTGTAGTAGTATAAATAGGGATGGGTTGTAGTCATTTTTTTCCAAGCCAATATGTGTTGTTTCGTTCCTCACTGTTGTCTCAATTGTTTCTCCCTCTTCCAAAACTTATCCAAATAAATACATGAAACCCCTTCTCTTCCAACACTACCTACCTTCTCCAAAAAAATCTCTCTCTCGGTTCAGGTTCAAGTTTCTTCGTCTCCAACGCATTGGCCTCCTCTACATATCGTAGATTTACAAACCACTGATAACGATCCTCTTACCTTCTTGATCGATAATTTTTGGAGAAATAGTTTCAAACCTTCAATCATGGTTTGCCGAGATTTGCAATCCTAACAAAGTCTCTCTCTTTACTAGCTGCTAGAGAAAAAAACTGATGTGGAGACAGAGTGAGATAGTAAAGAGATAGACTTTGTTATGATTGCAAATCTCGGTGAACAATGATTGAAGATTTGAAACTATTTCTCCAAAAATTACCAATCGAGGAGGTAAGAGGATCGTTATCAGTGGTTTGTAAATCTACAATTTGTAGAGGAGGCCAATGCGTTGGAGACGAATAAACTTGAGCCTGAATATGAACAGAGAGAGAGGGAGGGAGATTTTTTTTTGGAGAAGGTAGGTAGTGTTGGAAGAGAAGGGGTTTCATGTATTTATTTGGATAAGTTTTGGAAGAGGGAGAAACAATTGAGACAACAGTGAGGAACGAAACAACACATATTGGCTTGGAAAAAAATGACTACAACCCACCCCTATTTATACTACTACAAGGATGGTTCTAGACATAGATATTTAACTTACAAAATAATATTTTATGGTACATTTTAGATTTAGGCATGTGACTAATACAAATAAAAAAATCTAGATAGTTTATAAGGGTTTTCTAGAACTCTTCTAGAAACTAGATATTCTAGAAACTTGATTTTTATCTCCACCAAAAATATCTTCTACTTTGGGCTTTTTATATTGGGCTTGTCGTGGGATCCATTTATTTTTTCTTGGACCAAATCAAGTTTATACTTCAACAGGTAAGCAACCAATTTTCTTACTACTAAGTTTTCCAGACTCACAACAATGATCGCAATCGTTCACCTTATAGAGCTTGTCGAGAATGTAATTTACATAAAAATAAAAAAAATTAGGCTTGATTGAAAATTCATAAATACATGAACAAAATAAAATTGTACTAAAAAAAATTAAATTTGTAATTATTTTTTGTCATCTCATTTTTTCTCTCTTGCACTCCTTCAGGCCCCATGATAGCTTCACATGTTCCATCAGAGGGTAAAAATCTGTCAACCCAAATTCCATAGTTGCGGCCGGAACAATGTACGTTATGTCCGTTAATTCTAAACTAGCTTGCGCTAACATGTTATAGAAGAACAGAGTTCTTTGTATGGCCCATCTATGATATATGTTCCCCACTCGCGGCCCCAACACCGTAATTTGTGTGCGCTGATGAGCACAAATTATTGACACATAGAAGCCACATATCGTTAGTCCTTTTTCATGCATAATTGAGTACTATTATTATCTTTTTAGTTATTGACGTTTAATTATTAATTTTGCAGAAAAAGATGATAATTTATCCATCCCAACTGTTAGAATAGAAAGTGCGAAGTTGACTGCGTTGATTTAATTAATTATTGAGGAGGGGGTAAAGCTTATCATAGGCAAGCAAGGAGAGATGCACCGGATACAATTTCCATCACCAAAGGATTTGATCATGTGCCAAGATGTTTCCGTAATTCTATTACCTTTGCTGAGAATTGGACTTCCAAATGCAGTAGTTGACTTTCCATAGAAGTTTTAAAGCCCAAGATTGATTATTCCTAGAATGGGAAATAGGACTTAATAGTTTAGGAAAATTGGAACTGCATCAACTATTTATTTTGGCATATAGACACTTCGGCTAGGGAATGAGAGACCACGGCTGTGGCTTGCTCACATCCTAAACATTATTCGACCGCGGCTGCGGCTAAGGTTACAGTTGGGGAATAAATAGAAGAGCAAAGGAAAATTGTAAACTTATTATTTTAATAGGTTCTAGCCTAGTACTTGACTTGTTTTTATCTATGAGTGGCTAGATTTCTAGACTAGGGTTGATGATGAAACCTCATATTTCGTAGTAAGTACTTACAGATTTTTATTTATTTTCCTCATGTTTGGTTTAATCGTATAATCGTTCTTATCGGATACATGTGATTTTTTGGTCTTGAACGTTACGGCGAGGAGGAGCGTAGCTGTTTTTTCTAAGAGGTCTTAACGGTGACATTTTCCACGGTAATAGAGTTTAGCCACCAAATTACTGTGAAGAAGAGTAGGAAAATAAATAAGCAGTTGTGAGTAGTTGCTATGAATACATGAGTGTGGATTCCGATACCCTAGTCACTTTTCATTTATATTAATTTAGTTCAATTGTCAATTTTATTTATTGTTTGTTTAATTTTGTACTTTAAAACACATCATCTAAACTTTTGGAACTAGGTTAAGGTTTTATCAGTTTAAGTTAATTTAGCTTTCCTATAAAAAATTCACAAGTCCTTGTGGGTTTGACCTCGCACTTGCATAACTATACTATCAATCCGATTCGTGCGCTTGCGAGTACTTTAAAATTCACAAGAAGTTTTTGGCGACATTGTTGGGGACTTAATTTTTGTTTAGGAAAATTAAAAAAACTCTGAATTGTATCCTTCTACTAGTTGTTGTTAATATTTCGTTTTCTTGCTACTTGAAAAAAAAAAAAAAAACACCTTGCATTTGAGTTACTGTGATTATTAATTTATTTATCGTCGTCCAATTTAGTTTAGTTTAGTTTATTAGTTTATACTTTTATTTTTGTGGTTAGCTACTGTACATACGTAAATTTGTAAATTGCACTCTTTAATTGAACGAAGGAGGCAGTGAGTGCATGCTAGAGTCAAGTGCTCCGGTAAATTGTGTTCAATTTGAAGGGGAAAAAAAATCTATAGTGGAGTTTCTTTTCTCTTTTAAATAAAAGCATGGATTCTGTTTATCAAGGTTATAATGGTGGGTGCTCTCTATGTGGTAGCCCCGTTACATTCAACACAAACGTGTCCTTCTATGGTTCAATATCCTGACTATTATTATGAGCAAGTCAATGCACAAAAAAACTTTGTAGGTCCATTTGGTAACCATTTTTGTGAGATGTACAATAATCTAAATGCGGGGAATTATTTTAATTATTGGAGTGGACAACAATCACATACAAATGTAGGTGGACAGCTTTTGCAACCACATGATCAATTTTTCTCAAATTTTTCACCCCCTACACAATTATCCTTAGAGGATTCTCTTAAAGCAACCATAGAGGACTCTCTAAACCCCCTACCGAGTCATATCCTACACAGTCATACCCCGCTCAATTTGTGGCACCACAGCAACAACAATTATCCTTAGAGGACTCTCTTAAAGCAGCCATAGAGGACTCTCTAAAAACATTTATGCAAGTGACTAGTCAAGCCCTTACAGAAATTGAAAATTTTACTCATCTACAGACTCAAACCATCGTAGAAATTAAAAATAATACTATCCTGCAGACTCAAGCCATTTCCAAATTAGGAAATCAAATGGAGCAATTGGCTAATCAAATGAGGGATGAGGAGGAAGAAAACTTTTCTAGTGAATCTATAATTAATTCAAACTGGCAGTTTGTCACATCTAGCACCCTCGACTTCCCTGACGAGCAGGAACACATATAGTCCATTCTTTCATTTGAGTCTGAGGAACAATTAGATGAAAAAGTGGGTATGCCAATGGAGAAAAATTCATCAAATTCAAAAAAAGAGAGTAATTGCCTGGGTCAAGGGACTTTAACGCAGTCAAATAGTGAGGATCCTTTAAAGTCTTGCTTAGCTCATTTTAGTTGTGATATTGATATTGATAAATCTATTGAGCAAGTCAATGCCTTGTTAGACTCAACTCCTGTTATGAATGCTGAACAATGGCATGATAAAGAGATCTCTCTTCCACTTTCTTTGTCACCACCACTTGCAGTTGTTATGGAGCCGCCTAAATTTGATTTGGAAACTTTGTCATCCAATCATAGAACTGAAATTTTAGAGCCGATAAAGGTTGCACCTATTGTCAATCTTAGCCATGGTGATCAAAATGAACGAGAAACAAAAGTTGATGAACCTATAGATGAGAACGACGGGTTTAAGTGTGATTTTATTTTCGGAGTTGATATTTTACTCCCAACTCATAAGTTTTGTTTAGAGACAATGCTATTCAAACAAATATTCCCATGGTATGCTGATCCTGTCTCTATTTTTGCTCTGTACATGACACATACGATTGCACAATTCGCTTTATTACTTTTGCTTGTGTCGTATAACTTTTGTTGGGACGATCCATATATTGTTAATTACAAGAAGCGGATAAAAGAAGACAAGATTATTGTTGTGCTTCATAACTACTTTTAGTGTTATTCATCATTTTTTTTCTCTTGCCCCTTTTTTTTTTTTTTTTTGGTTGTCACTAACCATTGCAGGCAATACTCGTGAAAATTGATCTTCGGATGAGGTAACTCCCTAAACTTCTTATGATTTATTTATTTTCGTTACATTGAGAACAATGCATCATTTAGGTTTGGGGGTGGGACTAATATTTTGAAAAAAAAATTGTTTGCTGCAATTGGAGTTTTATTACCATTTTTTTTTTTGTCAATTAAGAAAAAAAGAACTTGAAAAAAAAAAGTCATTTTTGTTCCTTATAATGCTCAAGAGTACCTTTTATGCTTTGAGTGATGGAGCTTAGTTGTGAATATTTGCTGCCTAAGCTTGAGAATTATATTGGAGTCTATTATGCTAGCTTATTTGTAAGGTATTCCATGTCTTCAGGTTTGAAGAAAAATTGCACTTCACTTTGGCCACATGAGTACTTTTCTTAGTTGATGAGTGAGCATGATTTGATGATCTTGACGATAAATAGTGGAGACTAATAACCCAGTGAGCTTTTGAGCCATTCTTTTTCTTGGAGGGTTATAACATTTACTCTTGATTTTTCTTTGGAAGCTCATTATCTTGTTGCTTGGTCTCATTATTCTTTGATTTGGTTGAATACTGAGAAAACGTCAAATTGGAACGCTACTCTTGAAATCTCTTGAGATCGTGGAAATTAGAGGACCATACCAATTTTTGAGAGATGATTCTAGGCCATCCTTCTTTATTTGAGACTTATTATTTTTATTGTTTTCATCTATCTCTAGTCGCCAAAGTTGAGCCTTCAATTAACCTTTCATTTGCTAACTCAACCACCCAAATTGTTTTGAGACATGAGCGGGATATTTTCTTAAAGAAAGGGCAAACCAATGGAATGGATTGAAAAATTTTCAAAATACGAAAAATAAAAAATAAAAAAGCAGAGAAGATTGTCCTATAAAAAATTCAAAAAAAAAAGAAAAGAAAAGAAAAATAATTTGGACAAAAGGAGGATGAAAAAAAATCAGAAGAAAAAATTGAAATCCTCATGGAGCTGAAATTGAAGAAGTGAAGCGTGTTATTATATGCTTACGCCCTATGTGTCATGTTTATCCCATTCCACTTGTTCTCAGAACATGCAATTTTTCTTACCTTTACTATCTACTTACACTATTACCATCACCCTTACGCTACCGCCTAAAAAAGTCCTATTTGATCTTAAGATGGTATGGTCTGAAAGTGAACATGGTCAATGGGGATGATATTTTGGTGATTGTTTTACTTCCCAGTATTTAACATTCCTTTCCATGAGACCACATTCTTTCAATTGAGCGTTTTTCATGTAGCACAACTATGTGCGAGATACTTTGAATTTGATTTACATAAATTCCCCTCGCACATAAATTGAGAGTACAATAGCACTAAATTCGAGTGATTTATTTGTTGAGTGCATTTTCTGGTGAGATTTGAGTCAAAGCGTATTTCTAATAGAGAGTTGGGTCATGTTCATCTTTGACACTGGATATGTGTTTATGTTGGCTAATTTTCACACTCCAAACTTAGAGTGACATGGATATTGTTACTCGTTGCTAGCATTTGCGACTTTGATTATTTTCTTGTTAAGGTGGTGAGATTCATGACTTTGTTTTTGAGCTTTGTACATTTGGATGGGATAGATTTTCGAATTTTGTGGGTAAATTCAAGGCAAACCCTCACGAGACTATAACTCGTCCACTAGAGCAACCTAGGGTTTTAAAGGCTTGTTGCATATGCTAAATGCAATCGGACTCCTCCGAAAAATGATTAGTTAATGTTTTTTCGCTATTCTTAGTTTTCTTTTATTTCTTTTGCTCGAGGACTAGCAAAATATAGGTTTGGGGGGTATTTGATGAGCACAAATTATTGACAACTAGAAGCCCCATATCACATATCGTTAGTCCTTTTTCATGCATAATTGAGTACTATTATTATCTTTTTAGTTATTGACGTTTAATTATTAATTTTGCAGAAAAAGATGATAATTTATCCATCCCAACTGTTAGAATAGAAAGTGCGAAGTTGACTGCGTTGATTTAATTAATTATCGAGGAGGGGGTAAAGCTTATCATAGGCAAGCAAGGAGAGATGCACCGGATACAATCTCCATCACCGAAGGATTTGATCATGTGCCAAGATATTTCCGTAATTCTATTACCTTTGCTGAGAATTGGACTTCCAAATGCAGTAGTTGACTTTCCATAGAAGTTTTAAAGCCCAAGATTGATTATTCCTAGAATGGGAAATAGGACTTAATAGTTTAGGAAAATTGGAGCTGCATCAACTATATATTTTGGCATAGACACTTCGGCTAGGGAATGAGAGACCACGGCTGTGGCTTGCTCACATCCTAAACATTATTCGACCGCGGCTGCGGCTAAGGTTACGGCTGGGGAAGAAATAGAAGAGCAAAGAAAAATTGTAAGCTTATTATTTTAATGGGTTCTAGCCTAATACTTGACTTGTTTTTATCTATTAGCGGCTAGATTTCTAGACTAGGGTTGAGGATGAAACCTCATATTTCGTAGTAAGTACTTACAAATTTTTATTTATTTTCCTCATGTTTGGTTTAATTGTATAATCGTTCTTACCTCATTTTAATTAAGTTAGTAATTTTGGATATGGATTCAATCATGTTTTTTCCATGATTTGAGATTGCTAACTAATTAATCAGCCCTGTTAGGTAGCTTCTGATTTCAAGTACTGGATATCTTTTGTGATTTGTTTGCAAAACGGATACATATGATTTTTTGGTCTTGAATGTTACGGCGAGGAGGAGCGTAGCTGTTTTTTCTAAGAGGTCTAAACGGTGACATTTTCCACGGTAATAGAGTTTAGCCACCAAATTACTGTGAAGAAGAGTAGGAAAATAAATAAGTAGTTGCTATGAATACATGAGTGTGGATTCCGATACCCTAGTCACTTTTCATTTATATTAATTTAGTTCAATTGTCAATTTTATTTATTGTTTGTTTAATTTTGTACTTTAAAACACATCATCTAAACTTTTGGAACTAGGTTAGGGTTTTATCAGTTTAAGTTAATTTAGCTTTCCTACAAAAAATTCACAAGTCCTTGTGGGTTCGACCTCGCACTTGCATAACTATACTATCAATCCGATTCGTGCGCTTGCGAGTACTTTAAAATTTCACAACACGCGCCAACTTTGACCCTACATCAGCTTGTCGTCAACGTGGCCACGGATTATATTTGACTAGGAGTGCATGGTAGCCCGCCCAACTAATATTTTTTTTTCCAAGGTTTTGAATATGTATTTAGGCTTATCGTGTTAGATGTGAAGATTGTGTTGAGTTTTAAAGCATGTTTAGCAAATGAAATGGACTTAAGAATCTCTCTTAAAATCAAGTCCAACCTGGCCCGACCATTAAGGGGGACGAGCTTGGGAAAATTGAACTAGTATAATAAGGCAGAGCTTGAGAATATTGAATGAAGTCCGATTATTAATGGACCGGGCATAAACATTAACAAGTCTCATGTGCGTGCTATGCGGTGCATGCCACATGCACAGCACGCGTGCTGCGCGGCAATTATGAGGCCCACCCGAAGTCCCGTTGTTTGATCCAAACCGTTCATTTTGTTTGTCTTGTCTATGTAAAAATTCAAGTTGATCAGGTTTGGATAACTATTTTATCGGTGATCATTTAACTTACAATTATGAAGAAAAAAAATACCCTACAACCGGTTCTTTAAATGATTCATTTTCATACTTAATGAGACGAACAAAATAAAATAGTTATCCATACCCGATCAACTTGAATTTTTACATAGACAAGACAAACAAAATGAACGGTTTGGATCAAACAACGGGAGCCAAATGCAATGCATAGCATGCGTGTTGTACGGCAATGCACAACCCGCACCCCATACCCGGTGGGGAGTATTAGAGGAGAAATTAAAAAACACATAAAAAGAAAGGTAGAAGGAGAATTCAATCGAAATTTTCAATTTGAATACTAAGAAAAGAAAAAAAAAAAAGAAATGCAAACCCTTTCTACGACGTAACTTGTATAGCAGAGGAGACGAGTATCTTGTATAACAAAGGAGACGAGTACACTACTGATCAAGTTGTAAAATGGGAAAGAATCACGTGAGATTAGCATCCTCAAGGGGCCGTCCATAGCGTGATATGCAATTCCTTTTCCCTTTTTTGTTCTCTGATGCTGCTTCTGCCACAACCTTGATTAGGCCAAGTTGAAATAAGGAAATTCACATTACAGTTTTCTATCCCATAGAAGGTTTCACAAAACAGGTACTCAAAGATAACAACTAAAATACCACATTAAAACCATGAGCACCAGACTCCGTGCGTGCATGGAGCCTTAAACTAGTAAAACTAAACAGATTATGTAAAAAGACAGTAAACTATGACGAACTTGGAATGATTTCGATAGGCTTTCATGAAGGTGAGGTGCTTCTTATCAAGAAATAAGATATGGAAAATAATATGGAAATAAGATATGGAAAATAAAGACCCCCTCATCTATGCGAAATGCCAAAAACCCCTTAATCTGTTAATGGAATGATGAAAAGGACTATAATATCCCTTAAAAAACACCCACACTCACCCCCTCATCTATGTAAAAATACCCAAAGTCACCCCTCTCTCTTTCTGTATTTTTTTTTTTAAGTTTGTTTGTTTACAAAAATTTTCTGTTTTCAAAAAAAGAAGAAGGTGAATTTGCTTTTGCTTTTAAAATCAGAGTGTGCTTGTTTGGTTTTAAAATATATATATATATATATATATATGGAAGATGTTCTATTGAGGACTCCCTCAAAGATCTCCTCCATGAGGACCACCCCTTTTTTGATTTTCCGGACCAAATTTCGACGATCCGAACCGCTCAATGTGTTTAAAACATGTTTTCCATGGCCAATGCGAAGAATCACAAAAAAAAAATACCCGAAAGGGCTTCATCCAAGCGGTTTTTCATAATAACCGTACATATATAATTTATCGAAAAATGCTCGAATGAAGCCCTTCCGAGTATTTTTTTGGACGAATCCTCGCGGTGACCCTTAAAATCACGTTTTAAACACATTGAGCGGTTCGGATCGTCAAGATTCGACCCCGATCCATGAGGTCCGCAAATTACGAGTTTGAGGGAGTCCTTAGTAGAACGGGATCCTATATGTATATATATAAGAGAAGATGTTCTATTAAGGACTCCCTCACGGATCTCCTCCGTGAGGACCACCCCTTTTCTGATTTTCTAGACCAAATTTCGACGATCCGAACTGGTCAATGTGTTTAAAACATGTTTTCCATGGCCAACGCGAGGAATCACAAAAAAAAAATACCCGAAAGGGCTTCATCCGAGCCGTTTTTCATAATAACCGTACATATATAGTTTATCGAAAAAGGCTCGAATGAAGCCCTTCTGGATATTTTTTTTGGACAAATCCTCACTGTGACCCTTAAAAACACGTTTTAAACACATTGAGCGGTTCGGATCGTCGAGATTTTACCCCGATCCATGAGGTCCGCAAATTGAGAGTTTGAGGGAGTCCTTAGTAGAACGGGATTGATATATATATCTCGATTGAATTTTGATGATTCAAGCCGTCCAATGTGTTTAGAACATGTTTTTTCAGAGTCCCAGCGAGAGAACGGCTTTGATCATCAAAATTCAATCGGAAAAGGTGAGATCCTGACTTTAAACAAAGTCAGGGATCCCTGACTAGAAGTGGACTATATATATATATATATATATATATATATATATATATATATATATATATATATATATATATATATATATGCGTATTTTTTTCAATCCCAGCGCTATTAATCCTACCTGTTTTAGTCCGCGAATCAAACGAGGCCTTAATGTTCCATGTAAATTCCATCAAAAAGGGAAATTGTCTAGTTTTGGACTTCTGGCATTAACAATTTCACATCAATGGATTGGGCTTATTTAAAACAAGTAGGTTGGACCAAGCGCCTATTAAGTGATTAAATTTGTCCTCTAAACTGTCTGTTTTTTTAATAGGGGGAGGGGTATTTTAGGGATAGAAAAGTAAACAAACAACTCAGACTTTTATAAGTAGTAAGTATAGATATATGGATTATGATAGATATCTAAACTATCTTATGATTTTTGAAAATGGAAAAAGGTGAAATAGAAACAACGGGAAAAATAGGAAAAAAGGTACCCATTCAGAATGCTATAACCGTTAGAAATATCTCGTGGGACAATCTAGAAAAAATCAAGGAGGCAAGAGAGAGGAGAGATTATTCAATGCACCTAGAGCTTTGCTTTGGGGATATCTTCAGCGGACACTCACATGGGGTGGCTTTGAAGCCCGTGGCACTGTTTGATAGGACTTCACTTTCGTTGTTGTCCATAATATGTGAACACGAAGGTTACGTGCAAATTCATTTGCTTCATGACCTCTTCTTTTACAATAAATGGAGGGTAGTATGTATATAATACAAATTAGTTCGGATATCAATATACATTTTATGGATATAAGTATATCATTTTTTATCAAAAAGAATGAAAATTCGAACCCTCTTGTAGTCTTAATATGAAACCCATTGAGATGTTGTGTGCAACCACGATCGTAAACCAAACACACACACAAAGTACAAAGAGAGGAAAATTCGTATTCATATTCGACAACCAATATAATACTCCATCTTTACATTTTGGCCTGTCCCTAAATAAGTGTGTGGTTTGAAAAGAAAATGGGTAAAAATTTGTACAATTATCATTTTACCCTTTTGAAAAGTTAGTTGGTAAAGAGTTAATGAGCAAAAGTGGAAAATAATTTTTGAAAGTAGTGGAAAAAGTTGTTGTGAAAGGCATAATGATAATATTTCTTTAATAAGTTAGATTTACGAAGTAACATATTTAAAAAGGGACGGTGAGAGTAGTACAAAAAAACCTCTCCCGGAGGAAGAGCTAGCACCCCTTGGTCCCGAGCTCTACTCTATCAAGTGGGTTTAGGATTTTGTATGTGAGTTTTGAAGTTTTTATTCCAAATTAGGTACGGGTGTGTGAGTATGGCTCTTTGCTCCTGCTCTTAATCTCTCGTACAAACGAATGGGGCATTATGGTGCACCAAAACGTTCCATGTGTGGCCGCACCACTAATTTCTGCAGCAAGATAGACAAAAATTAAATATCAAGACACATTGAAAAGAAATATAGATACCTAATCGAGGAACTGGAAATAATTAACATCTTCTTGGACAAATTGGAATATTTCTTGAAAACGTACAGGAACCCAAGTGATTTACATCTCTCTCTCCCCCTTTTTCCTTGTATCTATAGACATTTTCTCACGTAAGCATCTCAAATCTTGATCCATTCTAAGACCAAATTCAAATTTTGGACAAAAACCTTAAAATCCATCTCCAATGCATGACCCAAATCCCTCCCCATTTTGTGTTTTGCCTATTTCTTTGCCTAAAACTGGGACAACCCAAATCCCTCCCCATTCTCGGAAATTGTTCACGTAATCAAGGGGTTGTTCCAAAAGTTAACTTAGGTCATAAATTGACTTAAGGCAGTTTTTTGACTTAAGGCAGTTTTTTGGGTTGATATGTTGTGAGAATAATATTAGCCTGGGTAAAAGTTTGGACACTGGAATATCTAACAGTTCAAGCAAATGACCAGAAAGAAATCAATAATAGTGAGTTTTAGATAGAGTAGCAACTTCAACTCGACCTCAAGGTTTCGAAAAACGGTATCAGGACACGTAAAATTGTCGGTCGCGATGTAAGAGTATCAAAAAGTACGTAACGGAAATGGGTTAATAATTTACTTGCCCCTTAAACTATTCAATTTTTAGTTAAATTCCCCTCAAACTATTAATTGAATTTACTTTCCCCTTCAACTATGTAAACGTTTGTTAATTGATCAAATCCCTCACTTTCCATCCAATTCATGGACGGAAAACTTAACAAAAACCCAAAGTGGTGCTTTTAAGGGCATTTACGGGCATTTACGTCTTCACCTAACAATATATGTGTATATGTATGTAATCCCATTTTCTTCCCCAAAAATCAGTCCCCATTTTCCCACTCCTGCATTTACATCTCTTAACGAAGTTTGTCGAGCACAACCCAATTGCAACGACAGTCATTCTCTCGGGGCTCTTCGAGGAAGACAAAGTGGATTCCGTTGGAGCTATTATTAAGCAAAAAAAATCGTAAAGAGAACTATTATAAATACAAAGTGGATTGGAGCTTTCAATTGTTTGCTTGAAAACCCATTTTGATCGTTCATTATTCGTCTCAATTTTCTACCACTTGGTTGTGTCAAACTCAATAGAAAAAAAGCTTACATTTCGGTTTCGATTCCTTTGGAGCTCTCAAGATCCATGCCATCTTCCCACAATCCAGAGTCGCCAATCTAGTCTATCTTTGATCGATTCTTTAGAGCTCCCAAGGTCAATTCCTTTGGTCTCTCAGTCTCTCTCTGATCGATTAGTTTGGGGAGTTTGAAATTAGGGTTGCTAATTTACCCCCAAATATTCGATTTAGTGGGTTTGGGTAGAAAAATCTATTTTACCCTTCAGTTGGTAGCAAATTAAGATGGTTAGGGTTTTTTTCCCTACTTTTTCCATTAGTTTGGACGGATTCGACTAATTGACTAACATTTACATAGTTGAAGGGGCAAGTAAATTTAATTGGTAGTTGAAGGTGGAATTAACTAAAAATGAAATAGTTTAAGGGGCAAGTAGATTATTAACCCTAACGGAAATCCGTATTGAATTATTCGGCTTATTGACATTGGCTTTGCCTCTTAACCAAGCTAACCGTAAATATATTTTAAAGCTCATTGAGTTTAGCCAAACTTAAACAATTGTTCGGCTCGTTTATGACCCCTATTCGCATTCATTAATAACTTACCAAGAAAAAAATAAAGCAAGAGAAGATACTTCAGTCATTTTTGGAATGTCCTTTGAGTTCGAACGACTAAGGTAGGTATCTAATAGAGTGTGTCGGGGTGAAATTATCCACATTCGGCCAAAGAAAAAACTGCTTGTGCCACACCTTCATGAAAGCCTATCGAAATAGTTCCAAGTTCTTCATAGTTTACCATGTCTTTTACATAACCTGTTTAGTTTTACTAGTTTAAGCCTTTAGGGCTCTGTGCACGCATGGAGTCTCATGCTCATGGTTTTCATGTGTTGTTTTCTTTGAGCGCCTGTTTTCTGAAACCTTCTATGGGACAGAAAACTGTAATGTGAGTTTCCTGATTTCAACTTGGTCTAATCAAGGCTGTGGCAGAAGCGGCATCAGGGCCAACCCTGGGTTAAGGTTCAAGAAGTCGGCGTCTTGGCCCCCCTAAATGGTGCAACAACTAGGGTCCCTTATTGTTTTCTAGTACTTACTATATAAGCCCAAATTTTTTTTTTGTTTTTTTGGTATAGGTGCCTATTTTAAAACCCAAACAACCAATTTCACTCATATAATGGCAACGGGCCCATAGGCCCAATCTGACTTATTGCATCAGTGAACAAAAAAGGGAACAAGAATTGCATATCACGCTATGGACGGCCCCCTTAAGGACACTGATCTCATGTGATTCTTCCCCATTTTACAACTTATCTCCGTTAAAACCGAGAAAAAACAAACAAAAAAACCTCCTCTGGATGATAAAAATCGCAAACTCTCGTCAGTAGTGTACTCGTCTCCTTTGCTATACAGGATACTGGTCTCCTCTGCTATACAAGTAACGTCGTAGAAAGTGTTTGCATTTTTTTTTTTCTTTTCTTAGTATTCAAATTAAAATTTTCTATTGAAATCTCCTTCTACCTTTCTTTTTATGTGTTTTTAAATTTCTCCTCTAATCCTTCCCACCGGGTATGGGGTGCGTGCTGTGCATTGCATTTACGGGGCCCACCTGGGGTCCCGTTGTTTGATCCGAACCATTCATTTTGTAAGGAGAGGTTATTAATAGCGTATGGTAATATGGAAGGAGAGGTTAGCAAAATTATATTTGTTATTAGTTTGGATTTATATTTGAGGGCATTTTGAATATTTTGTAATCAAAACTAACGGTGTTAGGCCTAATTTACAGTAAGGGGGAATCAAGATAATATTTCAAAAAAAAAAGGAGGCCAGTGTAGTAATTTTAGAAACCTAGGTCATGTCAGTGTAATTTATTCTTTTTTTTTTTTGTTGACTGGAATTTGCTTGGCCCATAATTTATTCTTTTTTTTTTTGTTGACTGGAATTTGCTTGGCCCATAGTATCTTCTTCTGATGGCCACAATAGCCATGGTCGAAGCGACGACGAGGTTGCTAGCGATTCTGAGTGCTTTGTAGGGTCCAAGGTGCGGGATGTATTCGACCAAAACCCCCTTCTTCACATGCATAATTGGTTAGATTGCGAGTAACCCGGAATGATCTTGGACTCCTCATGGAAAAAGGGGTGTGTGATGTTTTTTGGATTTTGTAACTCTCTCACCCTGGTCTTTATGTGGAGCATTAGCGAGTCATATGTTTTTTAATAACCATAACCTGAAATACATGAAGGAGAACAAACGGCTAAAGGAACAACAAACAACAAGAGCAACAAACAACAAAAATGCTAGAAAAGATTTCCATCACCGGTGTCCGGCTGAGGAACAAAACATCTTAGCGCATGCTTAGCCAAAAGATGAGCACACTGCACTTCTTTCCGGTCCACTTTTGTAATTCTGGCAAAAGTGAGCTTTGCAATCTCCTCTCTCAGGTTACGGATCTAAAAGGTGTCATTATAGTGACACTCACTCCTCCTCCCTATCTGCATCACAACATTAAATCAATCAGAAAGAATATAGAGAGAATAAAAATTGTTTTGTAAACCCCATTTAACCTCTTGGTGAATTGCTTGAATTTCCGTTTGGACCGGACTATTGTTGTATGTAGATATAGAATGCTGCGCAATGAGGTTCCCATTATGAAGATTAGCTGAAAAACCTATGCCACTCCATGGCTTTCCCTCTTTCCAGGCACTATCCACACGAAGAACACATGTTCTTTGAATTGACCAAACATCCGGATGGGCTTTCAATATAAGGGAAGAATTTTTATCTGTAGGCAGAATTTGTTCTCTAGTCTTTCTGATCCAGGTTGAAGCTCTTTGAAACCAATGTGCATTGTCCTTTGCTATAGAGATAACAGTATCTCTGCGGAAAGGGTCATTTGCAAAAACTAGAGAATTCCTTGTTTTCCGTATAGCCCACAGAATAGCGTTAAAGGAAAAGAGCTTCTGCCTATTCATGCGAAGACAAATAAGCCAATCTAAAAGCCATTCCTTGAAAGCCAAACCAGTAGAAGGAGCTTGAAAGGATTGCCAAAATTCAGAAGCATTCCAGACAGCAATGGAATGTTGCAACTCTTTTATGTGATGTTTTTTGGATATTGCAACTCGCTCACCCTCGTCTTTATGTGGAGCATTAGAGAGTCATCTTTTGGTGGTGTAATTTTTTGCCCTAAGTACTGCTCTATATCTAATTATGTGCCCCTTTTATGGTTTGTTGCAGGATTTTCAAGTTATGGTAAGTTTCGTTTTAGTTCTCTCTTTTTTAGACTTTTTAATTTCTAATGTACTTTTATGTTCGATGTACAAGGTTTTTAATAGTCTTCATAATCTATTTTGTTATTACAGTTGTGAGCCTAGGTCTTTTAATGGTAAAGTTCGATGTGGCACTTGTTTTCCTCAATCAGCTGCCTTATTTAGCTACTTTAAAATTGCTTAAAAGGATCTTTGAACACCCATAGAATGGCCTTAAAATCCTTAGTAAAGACTTCTAGTTCTATTTTTTTATAGATCAAGATTCATTCTAGGAAGGTTTCAAAAGATATTGAGCATAAATGAGAAGATTGGTTGCAGAGAGAAGGAACGTCGGCCCAAACAATTCTGTCACCGTCTACCAAAACAATTGGAAATGTTTAAAAAAAAAGTAGGCATATGGCGTACAAAAAGTTCCCACCCTTCTATATCTCTAAAAATAGGGTGTCCTAACCAGCCAACCGCTATTCCATCCCCATTATCCATTTTACCCGCCCTGAATAATCCCCCTTGTGCCGGATTATTACCGATGTAATCATAAAAAGCCAAATTTTCAGGAATTTTAGACCAAGCTTCTGATGAACTTCAATTTTCGGCTAGCTCGACGTACGCTTGTATGGTCTGGAGAGGCTTGCTTGTCTTATAGTATAGCTGCTTTATTTGTTTCGCTCCCAACCACCACTCTCTCCACCTTGATGTCTAGCTCTCCTCTTTTCTCTCTCCCAAACCCTCCTCTCTGAAATCTCGGACACCCCATCCTCCCTCAGATCCCCACACACCCTTGGGATTCATTATGTTTGGCATGTGTATGAACACAAGAATACATACGTATTTCACACAGTTTGTTCCTTTACCAGTTCATTTACTTAATCAAGATTCTTTTTTTATGTTGGGTTTTGATCACTGTTTCCGTAATTTTTATGGGTTTTTTGATCTTATGGAGTATTGTATCTCAATTTTGTTTGATCGTGTATATGCCAATTTCTTGGGTTTCTAATCTCAAGTAATTCTGGTTGAATTCTGATCATCTAAATGCAGCTGGTAACCCAACGGTTTTCAAATGATTTACGAGAAAAATAGAAAAAGAGAGAAAATTATGATTATATCACCGTTTGTACTGATTTGTGGTGTGATTGGTCATGTAATCTTTCAACTATCCTGTGAAGTGAAGAAAACTAGTGTTTGGTACATGGTTTCTTGTTTTGGTTTTGGCAAATGGGTGGGTTTAGTTGGGTTGGGTTTGAGTGGGTTGATATGGGTTATAGGTTGAATGTGGGCAAGTTAAATATGGGCCAATATTAGGTGGGTTGAATATGGGTGGATCGAATATGGGTTAAGTCAAACCCAACCCAACCCAACCCAACCCAATTTTTTCCCCATAGTTTAGAATTTAAATCCTGATCCTTATTCCTTCGTTTTGAATATACTTTTTACGGTTTCGGGATTTCAAAAACTCAAATCGACTTTTTTTTTTTTTTGGCCCTCCAGCATACAGTTATCACATTAAAAAAAACAAACAAACAAAAAAGCTACAACATACACTATTTCACCCCGTTTTGAGCTTCTCTCTCTCTCTCTCTGAATTAGATTTAATGCTATGACTAAATAAACCAATATGGTTTTTTTTTGGTCTATAATTCAAAAAAAAAGTTTGCATTTGTTAGTTCTGCATTGATTTCTTGTGGTTTATTGGTTCGTCTCCAGAGGAATCTAAAAATTAGTATAAAATTATGATCAAAATTTTTAAAAAGTTCACAAAAAACAAAATAATCCAAATTATTTTTGTTATTGGATTCTTTTTGTCATTATTCACAAATACAAAAAATAATCCAAATTTGGATTATTCACAAAAACAAAATAATCCAAATTATATTTTTTGGATTCCTCTCATCGAGAACCAATAAACCACAAAAAAATCGACGCGAAACTAACAAATGCAAATTTTTTTTGAATAAGGACAAAAAAACTGAACCACTTGTTTATTTAGCCAAAGCATTTTTATGATTTTAAAGATGCATGGGATTCAGTATCTTTCTTTCGATCTAGATGAATTAGGAAAAATTTTAAGATCAACAGACCAAATGTTTTTTTTTTTTTTTTCATGCCTGGCAATTCGCAACAGCCCCAGTCATTCTGCAAATATGTTTACCAAATCAATTAAGCCCCCTCTCTCGTTATTCCCTTTCGTCTTCTATTTTACTCTGTCCAAAACCCATTTTCAACCCATCCTCCACCCAACCCACCCATGTAAATATGGGTTCATATGGGTTCAACCCATATCAACCCATATTACAATATGGATGGGTTGGGTTGGGTTGGGTTATAAGTGGGCAAGTTAGGTTGGGTTCATGGGTTGGGTTGTCAATTGCCACCTCTAGTTTCTGATGTTGATCTCTCTCGCTCTGTGTGTGTGTGGGAATTTCTGGAACTGATTTTTTTGTTAAATTTCATTACAGATTTTATTCAATTGTACTGGATTGGGTAGTTGAAAAATTTGTGTCATCTGGTACTTGTATTGGGGTCGGTTGATTGGGTTCTATATTGGTGAATTGAGCTTTCGCAACTGTTGGAATTTGAAATTTACAGCATCGGTTGGAGTTTGGCATCCTTCGAACATCCAGAATTTAGACCCATGCATTTTTGTTGGGGGGAAAGCCCCAAAATTTTAGAACGGCTTCAGGAGAATTTTACAGGTGTAACTTTGAAATAAGAGAGGGAGAGAAAGGAGGACGGGGTCGTGGGGAGATGGGGAAGGGGAGAGAGAGACGTGGTTTTGAGGGAGAAGAGGAATGGCAAAAATGCCCCTCACAATTGCTCACGTGATGGGCACATGTGCATTTTCCCTCCAAAAAATAAACGGAAGGCAATGGAGGGTCGACATTGAAACAAAATCCTAAATCGTAGGTTAAGATTGTTCAAATTGAAACTAGGGCTAAATGTGCTTTTGAGGAAACAAAATCCTAAATCGTAGGATATGACAGAAATTTTCTCTTTTTAATTTATTTTATCATGGGGCCCTTCTTGAGAAATTAAATGTCAAAGACTAAGCACTAACAAAATCTGTGTTGGCATTATCAGTTTACTATAAAAATGTTGTTTTCAGTATGAGAGGTTCCACTTGTTTGAATGGAGCATTAAGTGCCATTCAACTTATCCAGCATTAAGTGCCAAACAAGCCTTTCGTTAATGCGGGTAAACATAAATGGAGAACTCATGGAATACTTTCTGTCCAATTGTCCAAATCTGGAACAGTTACGGATGTTTTGGTTAGACCAGATTGTTAATCTAAATGTTTCTGGTCCTTCACTCCAGTTGAAGCACCTTGAGATATTCCAATGCAAATCCTTGGAGAGTCTTGAGTTTTGTGCCCCCAAGCTTGTGACCTTCAAGTATTTTGGGAAACCAATAAGATTGTCCATGAGCCTTCCTCTTCTTGCTGAGTTATATATTGGTGCGATGGATGATCATCAACCAAAATTTGCTCTTGTACCTTTCTCAAGTTACCTTTCACAGATTGCGACTTTGACATTGGACATGTGGCTGCCAGAGGTACAATTTTCATGGTTGATTCCTTTTCCTTTGTTATTCATTGTCTTATAGCTGTTTCTCTTTTTCTCCTTTCCAGGATTACGAGGAGATCCCACAAATTCTTGAATTTACAAAACTTAAGCATCTTACATTGGATGTCCACAGTAATTTTTGCTCAAGATTTCCTTGTTTTACTTCTCTAGTAGAGGCAGCTCCGTCCTTGCATAAATTTACATTCAAGGTGATTTTTCTTGAAAGATGCCTTGCATTGTTTTTTCTCACCTTTGTGTGGTTTTAGAAATGCATGTGAAGAGTGAATTATTTGTGACTGCACTTAAAAAGGAGTGTAAATGGATAAAAGGGAAGTGTGAAAATCGTTTCCCTTTCTTTTTGGGGTGATCAGCTGAATAGACTATAGCAATTACTACTGTTGTGGGTTTAATAAGTTTGCCACGGCAGGATAAAAATAGGCAGCCCACGCGTCTCCTCTTTATCTCACATACTTGAGTTCTAGAAGGCCGACATTTTTTTTTATCGATTTTATGTATTCCCATCTTAATAATTATAGTAAATAAACTTTATCTATACGCTCCTCCCACACTCCTAACCTTAGGATCTTCTACTTGTCCCTGCTCCCACGCTTTAGCTCCCGCTTCATGCAACTAAGGTATTAACATTTTAATGGACACTAGATATTGGACTTCACGATAATGGCTTTATCTTTTGTAGCAAGTGTTTAAAGATTTATGTTTGAGGAAGCATTCTAATTTGACTAACCAATTCACTGTCTTTAGTTTTGTTAATTGACTTTATTTGTGTTAATTTGCTTCATTGTTAGTAATTACATCGGGTGTGACAGGATGAAGTTTTGGCAAAACAAAGATAAAATATATATAATCTCATACACTAAGCATTTTTTTATGGGTGGAAGATCTTGACAAGATGCATTAACGTGACACGATAACAAGAAAAAGCATATCGGTAGATTGGATATTAAGTGTGTAATACTATTATTAATACAGAGTAAAAAACAAATGTTTTGTTACTATGTACAGGGTATTGGGTTTTTTTTTTTTTAGCGTATGAGAAAATTTTCGATTTATATATATCTATATATAAACGATATAAGGGGGTTATTTTATTTTTTGATGAATTTTTATGATAAATGAAATTATATGAGAATTTTCATATAATTGTTTTGATATATATATAAAAACACACACACACACACACACACACACACACACACACACACACACACACACACACACATATATATATATATATATATATATATATATATATATATATATATGGGAAATTTTCTTATCCACACTCCCGGATTTAAGGAAAAAATGGGCTTTTTTTGTGTTGCAATTTTTTTTTGAAAAATCCGAATTTTTTGCGAAAACTGCTTGGATCAAGCCCTTCCCGGTATTTTTTTTTGAAGATTTTCCGCGTAGACCCTTGAAAACACCTTCTGAACACATTGGACGGATCGGATCGTCAAAAAAAATTTTGGATCATGAGGTGCGGAAATTAAAAGTCCGGATGTGAAGGGGATCCTATATGTATATATATATAGATAGTACCGCTAAATTCGAAACAGTACCGGTACTAGCCCGGTACCGTACCATACCGGTAAGAAAACCGGTATCCTGTCCGATACGAGATTTAGAACCTTGGGATCATCCCTTGGATGATGCTTGCAGTACTTTATAAGCAACTTCCAGTGGACGCCAATGAGGGGTGGCCAGTGGCATGGGCAATGGCGAAAGAATGATTCAAAAGAAGCATCATCTCAAAAGCTGTTCCACGGACCGACACTTTGAAGATGCCAATGGATATTAGACCACCTTAGTGGAGACTAATGGAGTGGAAAATACTGGGGAATGAGAGGCTTCCATAGATGGTAGTCCTTCACTCTTTGCTTTGAATTTATTCTTGTGGGATAAGTTTATTTAGATTAGTCCCCTACCTCTCCCATTCATGCTAGTATTTTTTAATAACTCAGATGTCCGGCAAGGGTGGACTCAGGATTTTCTATCAGCGGAGTCAAGAATCTACATAGGTTGTGCATATTTCATGTCTTGGGGCAAGATCTAGTGAATTGAGTGTAGGGTCTAGGGATAAAATTATCAAAATATTCGGAAATATATATACATGTTTGTAGGAAATTTTAATCCAGCAGGGTCAATTGACCCCCCTTGCCCCTTCTTAGATCCGCCCTTGATGTTTGGGTTAGTTTACGTGCACATCGACTAATTCTAAGGGGTCTAATTTCATTGTCAATTTGCGGAGAGCTCAATTAAAATTGGAGCTGTATGGACTGGCCCAATTAAGTTGATAGCACCTTATAGGATTCAATCAAACCCTAACTCTCCCTAACTTTTAGTATCTTTATCAACGTGCACTATTTGCATGCTGCAGTAAATGTTTGAATGACAAAAACACCAGTCCTCATGAATATTGAGTGCAAAGGTGATACAATCATGTAAACAAACACCAGTCCTCACGAATATTAATTAGGAAACCTAACTTCTCCATTTTTAAGTGTTTGTCAAGTCCGCAAGAAACCTCTGTCTTGTCTGTTACTGGAAAATCCAATAAACATCCTCAAGCGTGAACCATGCATTTTTATTTTAATATGATATTCTTCTGCTTAGTACTTGGGAGTATTGTTCACTGTCTTTTCAGTTCCCTTTGGACTATCAGCAAGGCATGATGAAACCCTTTTTCTCCGGTCATTTTTTGTTTTGCAGTTGAGTTCGTGTGTCTGCTCAAGGGCAATACTATCAAAGACGGTAAATCCGCATCCCCATGAATGCCTCAAGGATGTGGAGATTTTTGGGTTTGTTGATCGAAAGCTTGTGATGTACCTACTTGAGATTGCAATCAATCTTGAGAAGATAACTATCGATCCTTACCATCCGTCTGAGAAACATAGGACGAGCAAGAAGAAAGAGGAAGCAAAAAAATGCGCTCACCGGCTTCGGAAAAAATTACCTTCTAGAGTTAAATTAAGTGTTCTTTAATTTTGATCGACAGTCATTCGCAGGAGAAGAAGTTTGCTTAGTGTCTCCGTACTCTATCATGGCAGCTTATTTATCTTTATAATGTTTTTTTATTTAAGTCAGCGTAGTATTCCCTGGAGCCTCAACTTTCTGAGGCTTTGGGGGTGTTCCACTAATTGGTTTTTTAGTTTTTTGGTTTTTTTTGATCTTTAGTTTTTCAAAAAAACCAACTAGTTCCACTAACAAGTTTTTGGTTTTTTGATTTTTTTAGTTGTGTTATGAAATTACAAATCTACCATTCTACCCAAACAACTATTGCTCTCTTTTTTTTGAAGGGAGGGCAGATTCGTAATTTTACATGATTAAAGTACATGTACTTGATTGTGCAATGATTTGGTTTTTTTTAGGTTAGTGGAATGAAGTGGTTTTTTTGTTGGTTTTTTGTGGGGTTTTTTTTAGTGGAATGAAGTAGTTTTTGATTTAAAACAAAACTAGTTTTTATTGAGTTTTCATTGTATTAGATAATTAATTATTGAGTTTTCATTGTAAACGATTTTCTGATGTACCATGCAATGGTTTTCGGAAGTCAACAGTAGTTTCATAAAATTATTGGTGGCATGGAGGTGTTTTTTTCCGTTGCTTTTATTGAGCACCGTTTCATACTCAGAAAGAACACACGGAATGAATCTAGGGCATTGGTATTCAAATTCTAGGAAAATTCTGGGTGTGTTTCCGTTGCTGTTATATTAGGCCTAACACCGTTAGTTTTTAAAACAAAATGTCCGGAATATCCTTAATATTTTCTGAACTAGTCAAAATGTTTTTGGAAAAAAAACAAGTCAACATTATTTAGAGTAAATTACTAACATTGCTTCCTATATTACCATGCATTACTTCTGCTTTACTTCTGCTGTTAATATTAATATTTAGTGTAAAAAAAATTTACTTTTAAAATATTCATTTAACATAACTAATAAAAAATCGTGTCAATAGTTTTAGCTCAAAATTTCTCTAAAGACGGTAGAAATCAAAAAAAAAATTAATCAGTTCTCACGACAATAGTAAAAAATGTAAAATATTTGAAATTAAATTTAGTGCACTACATAAATTTTGAAATAATTTTTATTTTCCCAGAGAGAAGTTTTTCAATTTACTATTAGGATTTATTAATTTTTTAATTTCACTCACTAGGAAGAGTTTTGTTGATTTTTTCTATATAGGTCATTGAAAAATAAAATAAAGATCGATGATTTTACATACTTGTATTATTAAGTTATTAATAGTGTATGGTAATATAGGAGGAGAGGTTAGTAAAATTATATTTGTTATTAGTTTGGGTTTATATGTGACGGCATTTCGGATAGTTTGTAATCAAAACTAACGGTGTTAGGCCTAATTTACAGCAAGGGGAATCATGATAATATTTTCCAAAAGAGGGCAGTCAGTGTAATTTTAGAAACCTAGGTCAGGTCAGTGTAATTTACTCTTTCTTGGTTGACTGGAATTTGCTTCCCACGTATAAATCTTCTTCTGATGGCCACAGCAGCCATGGTTGAAGCGGCGACGAGGTTGCTAGCGATTCTGAGTTCTACTTTTTTGAACTGTATTCTGAGTTCTACTTGAGCGATGCTTTGTAGAGTCCAAGGTGCGCGATGTATTCGACCAAAACACCCCTTTTTCACATGCCTAATTGGTTAGATTGCGAGTAAACCCGCAATGATCTGGAACTCCTCATGGATAAAGGTGTGTTTTTTTTCCTTCAGGAAAAAAAAAAATCCTCATCTTTTTTGGATATTGCAACTCTCTCACCTTAGAGAGTCATCTTTTGGTGGTGTAATTTTTTGCCTTAAGGAAAAAAATCCTCGTCTTTATGTGGAGCATTAGAGAGTCATCTTTTGGTGGTGTAATTTTTTGCCTTAAGTACCGCTCTATATCTAATTATGTGCCCCTTTTGTGGTTTGTTGCAGGATTTTCAAATTCTGGTCAGTTTCCTTTTAGTTCTCTCTTTTAGACTTTTTAATTTCTGATTTACTTGTATGTTCCATGTACAAGGTTTTTAATTACTTAATAATTTATTTTGTTGTTACAATTGTGAGCCTAGGTCTTTTAATGGTAAAGTTCGATGTGGCGCTTGTTTTCCTCAATCTGCTGCCTTATTTAGCTACTTTAAAATTGCTTAAAAGGATCTTTGAACACCCATAGAATGGCCTTAAAATCCTTAGTAAAGACTTCTAGTTCTATTTTTTTATAGATCAAGATTCATTCTAGAAAGGTTTCAGAAGATATTGAGCATGAATGAGAAGATTGGTTGCAGAGAAAAGGAACGTCAGCTCGAACAATTCTGTCGCTGTCTACCAAAATAATTGGAAATGTTTAAAAAAAAAAGTAGGCATATGGCATACAAAAAGTTTGCACCCTTCTGTATCTGTAAAAATAGGGTGTCCTAACCAGCCAACCGCTATTCCATCCCCATTATCCATTGTACCCGGCCTGAATAATCCCCCTTTTGCCGGATTATTACCGATGTATTCATAAAAAGCCAAATTCTCAGGAATTTTAGACCAAGCTTCTGACAAACTTTGATTTTCGGCTAGCTTGGCGTGCGCTTGTATGGTCTGGAGAGGCTTGCTTGTCTTATAGTTTAGCTGCTTTATCTGTTTCCCTCCCAACCACCGCTCCCTCCACCTTGATGTCTCTCTCTCCTTCTTTCCTCTCTCCCAAACCCCCCTCTCTGAAATCTCCGACACCCCTTCCTCCCTCAGATCCCCACACACCCTTGAGATTCATGTTGTTTGGCGTGTGTATGAATACAAGAATACATACATATTTTACACAGTTTGTTCCCTTTACCAGTTGATTTACTTAATCAAGATTCTTTTTTTATGTTGGTTTTTGATCACTGTTGCCGTAATTTTTATGGGTTTTTGATCTTATGGAGTGTTGTATCTCAATTTTGTTTGATTGTGTATATGCCAATTTCTTGGGTTTCTAATTTCAAGTAATTCTGGTTGAATTCTGATCATCTAAATGCAGCTGGTAACCCAACGGTTTTCAAATGATTTACGAGAAAAATAGAAAAAGAGAGAAAATTATGATTATATCACCGTTTGTACTTATTTGTGGTGTGCTTCATCATGTAATCTTCAACTATTCTGTGAAGTGAAGGAAACTAGTGTTTGGTACAGGGTTTCTTCTTTTGGTTTTTGTTAGGTAATTTGAACACCCAATTCTACTCTCTGTTTTTTTTTTTTTTTTGGTAAGACCCAATTCTACTCTTTCTATAATGGTTTTTGAGGTTGATCTCTCTTGCTCTGTGTGTGTGTGTGTGTGTGGGGGTGGGGGGGGGGGGGGGGGGGGGGGGGGGGGGGGGGGCAATTTCTGGATCTTATTTTTTTGTTAAATTTCGTTACAGATTTTATTCAATTATACAGGATTGGGTTGTTGAAACATTCGTGGCATCTGGTGCTTGTAGTTGGTTCGGTTGATTGGGTTCTATATTGGTGAATTGAGCTTTCGCAAGTGTTGGAATTGGAAATTTACAGCATCAAAACTTCAGAATGGCTTCAGGAGAATTTAGACCCATGCATTTTCCCTGGGGGGAAAGCCCCAAAACTTCAGAATGGCTTCAGGAGAATTTTGCAGGTATGACTTTGAAATGAGAGAGGGAGAGAAAGGAGGATGGGGTGGTGGGGAGATGGGGGAGGGGAGAGAGAGACGTGGTTTTGAGGGAGAAGAGGAATGACAAAAATGCCCCTCACAATTGCTCACGTGATGGGCACATGTGCATTTTCCCTCCAAAAAAAATAAACGGAAGGCAATGGAGGGTCGACATTTAAACAAAATCCAAAATCGAAGGTTAAGATTGTTCAAATTGAAACTAAAAGGACTAAAGTGTACTTTTGGGTAAAGTAGAAGGGATATGACAGAAATTTTCTCCTTTAATTTATTTTATCATGGGACCCTTCTTGAGAAAGTAAATGTCAAAGACTAAATTTGTGGCACTAACAAAATCTGTTTTGGTATTATCAGTTATTCAGTTAACTATAAAAACGTTGTTTTAGGCTTGGTTTTCCAAAAGCTAAAATGGACATTTGCTAATTTTAGCAAATGTCCATTTTAGGTGATAAAATCTCCAATGAATCTGGACATACATATGTCCAGATTCATTGGAGATTTTATCACCTCCCCACTTCATTTGCTAAAATCACCCCCTTGATTTTAGCAAATGTCCATTTTAGCTTTTGGAAAACCAAGAGATTCCACTTGTTTGAAGCGAGCACTGCACCCTTTTTTTTTTTTTTTGCGTGTTAACTGGTTAATATGTTGGTATCACTCTTTGCTGCAGCAACACGTCACTGTCACATGGGGAAACGGGTGCGGCGATCCTCTGTCTATTCTGAACACCAGGTGAACTTCCACATTTAAAAATCCCCAGGCACGCTGGTATAAGATATTAAATTAGGGGAACAACAAAAAACTTGATTTGCTTTGAGGTCTGTTTGGTGGGGTCATGCTGAAAATGGGGGAGTTCTGATTTTTTCCATTTATTAGTTGGAATTAATTAAACCTATTTTTATGATTGATTTGATTGTCGGTAGGGGGATAAGCATTTGGAGGATCGAATAAGCCAGCTGCCGGATGAAATTCTTACCCGCATTTTATCTCTGCTGAAAATGAGAGAAGCAGGGAGAAGCAGTGTGCTTTCACATAGATGGAGGGATTTGTGGAAATTCACCACCAGTTTGAACTTTGATGCATCAGTGACAATGCTGACACTGCTGATGGGTGGAGAATTATTGCTAGAAAGGTCAAAGTACTTGGCTTGGGTGAATCAAGTTTTGAAGTTGCATTTGCGTCCTTCTTTGGACGAATTTAGAGTTGGTTTTTACTTGGATAGCAGCCATAGCTACGATATTGACAAATGGATAAACTTTGTGATACAAAAGAGAGTAAAAATACTTGAGATTGACTTGCATCCCCTCTCTTTTGGCACATGCTACACACCTTCGGAGGAGTGTTATCTCAGCTTAAAAAGTCCATCTAACTTATCCAGCATTAAGTGCCTAACAAGCCTTGCGTTAATGCGGGTAAACATAAATGGAGAACTCATGGAATACTTTCTGTCCAATTGTCCAAATCTGGAACAGTTACGGATGTTTTGGTTAGACCAGATTGTTAATCTAAATGTTTCTGGTCCTTCACTCCAGTTGAAGCACCTTGAGATATTCCAATGCAAATCCTTGGAGAGTCTTGAGTTTTGTGCCCCCAAGCTTGTGACCTTCAAGTATTTTGGGAAACCAATAAGATTGTCCATGAGCCTTCCTCTTCTTGCTGAGCTATATATTGGTGCGATGGATGATCATCAACCAAAATTTGCTCTTGTACCTTTCTCAAGTTACCTTTCACAGATTGCGACTTTGACATTGGACATGTGGCTGCCAGAGGTACAATTTTCATGGTTGATTCCTTTTCCTTTGTTGTTCATTGTCTTATAGCTGTTTCTCTTTTTCTCCTTTCCAGGATTACGAGGAGATCCCACAAATTCTTGAATTTACAAAACTTAAGCATCTTACATTGGATGTCCACAGTAATTTTTGCTCAAGATTTCCTTGTTTTACTTCTCTAGTAGAGGCAGCTCCGTCCTTGCATAAATTTACATTCAAGGTGATTTTTCTTGAAAGATGCCTTGCATTATTTTTTCTCACCTGTGTTTGGTTTTAGAAATGCATGTGAAGAGTGAATTATTTGTGACTGCACTTAAAAAGGAGTGTAAATGGATAAAAGGGAAGTGTGAAAATCGTTTCCCTTTCTTTTTGGGGTGATCAGCTGAATAGACTATAGCAATTACTACTGTTGTGGGTTTAATAAGTTTGCCACGGCAGGATAAAAATAGGCAGCCCACGCGTCTCCTCTTTATCTCACATACTTGAGTTCTAGAAGGCCAACATTTTTTATCGATTTTATGTATTCCCATCTTAATAATTATAGTAAATAAACTTTATCTATACGCTCCTCCCACACTCCCAACCTTAGGATCTTCTACTTGTCCCTGCTCCCACGCTTTAGCTCCCGCTCCATGCAACTAAGGTATTAACATTTTAATGGACACTAGATATTGGACTTCACGATAGTGGCTTTATCTTTTGTAGCAAGTGTTTAAAGATTTATGTTTGAGGAAGCATTCTAATTTGACTAACCAATTCATTGTCTTTAGTTTTGTTAATTGACTTTATTTGTGTTAATTTGCTTCATTGTTAGTAATTACATCGGGTGTGACAGGATGAAGTTTTGGCAAAACAAAGATAAAATATATATAATCTCATACACTAAGCATTTTTTTATGGGTGGAAGATCTTGACAAGATGCATTAACGTGACACGATAACAAGAAAAAGCATATCGGTAGTGTAATATCCCCAGTACCACATCGGAGCTAGCAAAAATTAGTTCTCTAGGGATAGAACTACTATTAACCCTAGTTATAACTTTTGAGCCACGTGGTTAGGCTAAAAAAACACGACCTATGTTTCATTATTGTTGCACCGTTAGCAGATATTGACAGCTTATGTTATGATTTAATATGGCTTTGTGGTCTATTGTACAATTAATTTTTAATCCTGCAACTTGTGGTTTGTTACTCCTATTTTGTCAAATCATGTTTTCAGTCCAATGGAGCTTTTTTACTAGGCTACGTTTTAGAACCAGATTGTTTTTACTTTTTACGCCCCAGATTATGAGTCACGTGTTAGCAACGAGATACAGATGAAAGCAGAATGATATTCTTCTGCCCCTTCCAAAATGATATTCTTCTGCTTAGTACTTGGGAGTATTGTTCGCTGTATTTTCAGTTCCCTTTGGATTATCAGCAAGGCATGATGAAGCCCTTTTTCTCTGGTCATTTTTTGTTTTGCAGTTGAGTTCGTGTGTCTCCTCAAGGGCAATACTATCAAAGACGGTAAATCCGCATCCCCATGAATGCCTCACGGATGTGGAGATTTTTGGGTTTGTTGATCGAAAGCTTGTGATGTACCTACTTGAGATTGCAATCAATCTTGAGAAGATAACTATCGATCCTTACCATCCAACTGAGAAACATAGGATGAGCAAGAAGAAAGAGGAAGCAAAAAAACGCGCTCACCGGCTTCGGAAAAAATTACCTTCTAGGGTTAAATTAAGTGTTCTTTAATTTTGATCGACAGTCATTGGCAGGAGAAGAAGTTTTCTTAGTGTCTCCGTACTATATCATGGCAGCTTATTTATCTTTATAATGTTTTTTTTATTTAAGTCAGCGTAGTATTCCCTGGAGTCTCAACTTTCTGAGGCTTTAGCTTTAGGTTTTAGATAATTAATTATTGAGTTTTCATTGTATTAGATAATTAATTATTGAATTTTCATTGTAAACGATTTTCTGATGTGTGCCATGCAATGGTTTTCGGAAGGCAACTGTCGTTTCATAAAATTATTGGTGGCATGGAGGTGTCTTTTCCGTTGCTTTTATTGAACACCGCTACATCCCTGAAAATACACACAGAACTTTCCAAAATTTGAAAATCAATGGTCTGGAGTGAATCTAGGTTGGTATTCAAATTATGGATAAATTCTAAGTGTGTTTTCTGGGTACTTAGACTTTTCCGGTATAGACTTGTCGTATTATTGATTACTAATATTCATGATTTTGTTGTTACTTTTACATTTTGTGTTTAAGAAATTTGATTAAGTAGATTTCTCAAGCAAACCATTTAATTTAATTTATTTAGACAAAAAGTAAACCATTTGAATAAGGAATAATTAGTCATAAATACATAATATTTTGCATATTTGAAGACAAGGACAAGGAACTTTTGCAATCAAACATAAAGATATTGTTTGTAATTATGATTTAATGAGAGGATAAAACAAATCCTAAAGACGCCATCAAGGTGGACAACCATCACCAATCACCACGTTGTTGCCGGACCCAGTGTCTATTGAGACTTGCTATATTCCCGTCGAAATGTAACCGGTCACAGATTTCTCGGCGGCTCCGCCCAAAATTAAAACCAAATCCATATTCCTCTCTTCTCTGTCCCACCTCATCTATGTTTTTTTGTTTCAATTTTGTAGTGGCAGTAAAGTATTTCAAACAGAGCCGACGAGAGAGAGTTTCAGAAGTTGTTGCCAAATGCAACAGGGAAAAGGGTGTCAGACGGAATGAGGGATAAAATCGTCCTTTGTGATCTTTTGGAATTTTATGTTCGAAATTAGAATTTTTAAAAATTAGTAACATCTCACTAATTTTTTTGGTCATCGGAAGTGATCAGCGAGAAGTGGGGTGGTCGTCGGCTGGAGGAGGAGTGGTGATTTTTTTGAATTTTATGTTTAAAATTAGAATTTTTAAAAATTAGTGACATCTCTCTAATTTTTTTGGTCGCCAGAAGTGGTCGGCCAGAGGTGGGGTTGTGGTCGGCCAGAGGTGGGGTGGTGATTTTTTTAAATTTTATGTTCGAAATTAAAATTTTAAAAAGTTAGTGACATCTCACTAATTTTTTTGGTCGCTGGAAGTGGTCGGCTAAAGGTGTGTGGTGTTCGACCGGAGGTGGGGTGGAGATTTTTTTGAATTTTATGTTGGAAATTAGAATTTTTAAAAATTAGTGACATCTCACTAATTTTTTTTTGTCTTTATGTTCGATTGCAAAAGTTCTTTGTCCTTCCCTTTAAAAATGTCAAATATTTTTTGTTTTTATATTCGATTGCAAAAGTTCCTTGTCCTTCTCTTTAAAAATGTCAAATGTTTTAGATTTTCAGGACTAATGTTGAAAAAGCAGTTTACTTTTAAGTAAGTACATCTTTTTACAATTTTGGCACGATGCAATAATCTAAGATGATAGGTTTCAATTTTACAACTATCATAGGTTTCAAGATCGAGAGTAGAAGATCTCTCAAGCTCTCCGTAGATGATTTCCGAGATTTTAGAATGTGTCGGCTTGCGCTTTGCTAGATTGTTAAGCTATTTAGATGAATGATCAATCTTGAAAAATGTATTTTGGCTTTGTCTTTGACTATGGAATGCAATGACGTTAATAGTTGTTTTTTTACTTATTTGTTGAGTAAGGATAGAAAGATATTAGATGCTGAATTTTTATTCTGTTGTAACTCGGCCCCCCAGGACTCTTAATCCTGGTTCGGCCACTGGTCGCGGATATTGAATTTCGTCAAGATTTGGTTGCACTCCGGGGGCTTGCCGCACAACAGCGGATTCTCAAGTATATAGAACACCCAACAAAAGAAAACAGGGTTTTCAAGGGAGCGGGGGGCCTGTAGTGACTACAGGTTTTGAACGGTCCGGATCTAAAATAGTGAATAATGTAATTGTTCGCGCGAACAATTCAATTAAGATCCGGACCGCCCAAAACAAGAATGGACGGCTAAGATTCTCACTACACAGCCTATAGTGAGTTGCTCACTACAGGCTCCTCGGTTCCGGGTTTTCAATCCTTTTCACAGAAAAGTAAGAAATCCCATCATTTGTTTATCAGAATGATAACAATCCAACCACAATATTCAAATAACTCATCATAAACACTTATTCAACATGTAAATAGAGCGTCGTTGAATTTCGGTTCTGCATCAGGCTATAGTACTTAGTGATAATCATTTTCCTTGTACTTGCATTGTCAAGTCTTACAATGCCGCAGCATAAGCGACCTAGAACACCGTACTCTGAACGGCCACAGGAAGAAAGAGAGAGGATAAATGCTAGAAGAAGAGGAATTTAACTCAGAAAAGAAACAAGCAGAGGAACAATTAGTTGATGTTGTGATGCATGAAGCAAGCTCAGCTGCAGCGCCAATGTCACATGTACAAGAATGCAATGAAGTCGTTAAACTCATTCAACATGCTGTCAGTTGCAACTTGGTGCCAAGAGATTCCCTTACGAATCACAGGTTTCTGTTGCTCGAAAGGAGAAGTTTCTCTTTATACAGTTGATGCTCCTGAGGCTCTCTCTTTATCGGAACTTCCTTGAAGAATTTGTGTGGAATATTCCAGCTAAACAGTGGAAAGAACGGAAGCGCGAAGATGTAATAGGATGAATTGTAACAGCCAATCCAAATGAAGGTGAGAGATATTATTCGAGGCTATTACTAAATCACGCACGAGGACCAAAATCATATAGGGCTAATTCCCGGCCGGTCCAATTGGCAGAAAGTAATTACCAACAAGTCAACCACATTTCCCAAAAGGCACGGGTAAGTCGATAAGTCTGGAGCACTCCTTCAAAGAGATTACCCGACATTTGTCTCATTTTAAAATCCCCAAACCTAAACTGTAGGGTACCTTATAAAACACTAAACCCTGTCGGCTCGTTTGGATGAGGTCTTAGTGGGGGGCATAAATATGGGGGGTCTTATTTATGCCCGGGCCCACGGCTATGGAATGGTTTGCCAAAAATAAGTGCAGGGGTGTTATTTATTACCCGGACTAAATATCACCCCTTCAGGGGTGTTATTTATGGACACCCCAGGGGGTGTCCATATTTATGACCCCCTAATACCCCCTGGAAAATGACCATTGTACCCCTTTTAATACCCCCTCCCAAGACATTGGCATGTGCTGTGTTTTCTTTTTTATTATTTGAAAATGTACTAAAAAATTAGGAGTATTATTTACCCAAAAATAATAAAACATTAATTAGTTTTTATAATAAAATAATTATAAAACCCAAAAATCTCGTTAGTATACATTCTTTACCCAAAAATCTCGTTAGTTTTTTGACATACTTTTTGAAAACTCCCAAAAGATGATACGATTCAATAATTTTTATTATAAAAAGTAAACATATAAATTAATTTTTATAATAAAACAATTAATATAAAAATTAATTACAATTAAATCTTATAGCTTAATTAGTTATTGAGTTTCAATAATAAATAAATAAATTATTAGATTTATCTAATTAAAAAAACACATAACTAATACGAATATTCACACAAGGGCAAAAAAGTCTTTTGACAGCTTTTTACATCATCCACCCAAATTTAATCCCCCTTCTCACAAAATCATCCAAACCAAGTGCTACTTAATCCCCCCTCCATAAATGTCACATCACTGTGGGGCCACCCTCCATATATATTACCCCCTACTATCTTATACCCCCTCCATATTTAATACCCCTAAAACTAATCCGGCATCCAATCGGGCCGTATAATATGAAAGTGCATCCTAAACCTAAACCCTAGGGTACCCTTGCCCAATCCTAGGGTACCCAATGAAAGTGCCTAAACTACTAAAACCCAATAATAGGAAAATGCACCCTAAACCTGAACACCAATAACGAATGACTTACCTTAATGGTTTACCTTAATAGTAATTAAAAAAATGACTTACCTTAATGGTAATTAGATACCTTTTTCCTAGACCTAGAGGTAAAAATCTAAATCATTATATTGATTTAAGAACTGTCAATGGTACCGTTCTTGATACCTACAGAGAAGCTGCCGTCGCACAAGGGGCTACTAGAAGATGATAACAGCAGTGATGAGTGTATGCAAGAAGCACGTGCATATTGAATGCCAACTTCTTTGAGCCAATTATTTTTGTACTATCCTTGTACATTGTGGATTTGTGGTTCAGTGAATCCAAAAGAAATGTTCCTAGAATTTGAACAACAAATGGCAGAAGATTATGTTTATCTGCAAAAGCTATCAAAAGAAGATGCCCGCCCGGCAGTGTTTATTGGAAGCATTGACTTCTGAACTTGAATCGATGAGAAAGAGCCTTAAAAATTATCGATTATCTGAGCTTTTAACACAACAAATTGAGAAAAACAGACTGTGCAAGGAAATTCAAGAGGAAATTAAGTTAAGTGTTTCGGGAAAAAGACCTAGCTAGTACTTTATTATTGAATGAAGATCAGTTAATTCCATACAATGCAATAACTGAGGCTTTTTTTGCAGGTCACAGCGAAGCTTTCTTTATAGACGGTCCTGCAGGAACAAGAAAAACTTTCCTTTACTGAGCTATATTGGCAACGATAAGATCACAAGGGAAAATTGCTTTGGCCACTGCAAGTTCTGGAGTTGAAGCATCTATACTGCCATTCCAGTTTCAAAATTCCGCGAGGGAAAACTCTCATGCAATGTTGGAAAGCAATAACTCTCATGCAATGTTGGAAAGCAATCTGGCCTGGCAAAATTATTGAGAGAAACAACACTAATAATTTGCGATGAAGCATCAATGGCAAAGAAACAAACTATTGAGAGAAGGCTGCATATTAAAACAGAACAGGTTCCGATATTCAGCCGCGCACAGGTTCATCTCTGCAGTGTTACCATACACATTCGCACACATTTTGGGAACAATTCATCAACATTACCTTTGCATTGCTCCATTTGTTTGACATTTTGTGTCAAAACCTAAGATTATGCCTCAAGCAAAGACACCTAACAGATGCATTGTCTTCATGTTCCAGTTGATGTATAGCTCGAATGCTGCAATAAAGCAACAGATATATATTACTACCAATTCTACACTAATTCACATCAACTTTATGCAAACAAAATCGTGCGACTTTTATTTAAAAACCATTGTGCCAGTATTGTTGTCAAGTACACTGGAAAGCAACGATATTTCAAAACACCTCTGCAGGAAAAAAATTCCCAAACTCTACACGGTAAAAATCAATTAATCCCACACTGAGGTCTGAGTTAATGAGTTTGAACAAAAAAAAAAACCTCCTATGGATATAATATTTAAATATGATCCAGTAACCAATGGAAAACTTATGATTTAAAATTTATAAAATAATTACAGCAGCACTAGAGCTCACTGCTAATTGTATATACTTAAAACAAGTAGCTGTGATACCCACTCAGCATTTAATACCCACTCGAAGGTCACCACCGCCAAGCCACTTTCATAACAAACATCATAGCCTAAGGTGATACATCTTCCACTGCATATTTGTAACACATCACTTGCAACTTGGCTCAGGTTTCCTTCCTCAATGAAAAAATGAAGAAAACTTCCAAGTAAGCTACAGGAAATCAGCTCAAATCCAACTTGACAAAGCCATCTTCAAGCAAGTTAGTTATACTAGGTGAGTTACCCTCGTGCTTTGCACGATCTCTGTATCTTATTTCTGGAGGTAATGGAGGAAACAAAAACGCACATAAGGTTGATTCATCTTCTTTGAGCTATGACAGAAACATAATCACAGAGGTCATGCAAATACACTAAGATTTTGCTCAAGAATAAGCTAACGAAATGAGCATTGAAATAAAGATATCTAAAACCCTTGAGAATAAGAGCCTCGAGGATTTGAGAGCTGGACGGCAATTATTGGGCAGATTTTTCCAATTGGGCCCTTCCAATTGGTCGCCTAACGTTTAGATTAGAGAGGTAGATGGGTCTTTTTGTGCAATGGCGTCTTTTGTAATTTCGGGTGCATGGAGGGGCAGCTAGCAGCTATTAAGTCCCGGGGCGGTGGAATGCGTACACATCTTCTTCTCTGCAGATTCACTGCAATGCGTGTTGTTTTATTTGCACACTGTGAGCGTACAAGCAGTAATAGCAGATGTATCATCAAAGAAAGGAACACCCCATCTTCTCTACGAAGCCTGGCCTGACTTTCTTAATAAATATTCCTCTATCATCCCTCTCGGAAGTCGGGACCATCTACAAATGGGACCGCAAAGCAGGACTATCCGCATGGCTTGATTCGATTGTGTACCACTCATTTCTACTTCACAATGAACAAGGTAAACTTGACCAATTTATATCACAACTAGAAAGAGTCATTTCACATGAACTGTGTGCTCTTGGAGTAAGTTTTCATTAGTCCAGTAAACTACATGTCATACATAACAAGCACATTTTTGCGATTAACCATGACTTGCTTAGGTGTTGGGCGATGTTGGTTTGTCAAAAATATCCCAGAACACCATTCGTATGCCCTTACAGTAAGCTGTAGCAGCCTAAGAACTATTTATTATAGAAGTTAATTAATTCAAGTTTTCATGGGAAGGTTAAAGATCTTGACATCTAATACGGCTGCAGGGAGTTCTGTTGGTATTTGCACGATTCTTCAATCAAGAAACCAAAAGCTTTTGATTCTCCTGAAAAATGGGAGTAAAGTTTGGCCCATTCATGTAATTAAGAACAATTTCGGAGATAACTGGTCCAACTTCTTGAAAGATCATGAGGTGAAACCTAATTTCAAGATAGTGTTTGGCTGTTACCGCAAGTGGATATTTGATGTTTCTGTTCTAAACGACAATCTCAAAAGGGCTATGCAAAGCTGGAACGCATAAGACAATTAACCTACGCAATCTGTACATATCTGACCATAATATTATTTGCATCTTCAGCCCTCAATTATAAATATTCGAATTCATCCTACCTGCATCTCCTTTGTCATGAATATTCGAATTCATCCTACCTGCATCTCCTTTGTCATGATAACTTTCAAAAATAGTTGCCTTAGATATCACACTTACATCCTGCTTGCCTTCAACCATGCGAACTGAGTTTTATAACAAGCAATTTGGATGTGTCTACACCACCAAGTTCAATCTCTCAAAGTTATTTGTACATATTCAATCCAAATTTAGCAAGAAAAATAAGGGTTTACAGAGTAACTGTATAGTGTGGTATGAATCATGCAGATTTTCGAAGACAAATTGAACCCAATCCTCCGTGATGGCGAATTGAATTACGTGGTCATCGAGAGTGGGAACAGAGAATGGAAAGTTCCAGTGTCAAACGGTGAATTGGGAAATTAGAGCTTCAACAACTTTATTGAAGACCATAACCTAGCTCCGTCAGACTTCCTCTTCGTAGGTATCTCTGAGGCAAGCTACAGGTCCTGATTTTTGCAATGCATGGAGGTGAAAGAGTCTACCAATGGTTCTAAATGTTAAACAAAACTAACAAGTGCTTTCAACTTTTTTGATTAGCAATGCTTGCAATGCCTCTTGACTGTGCAGCAAAAATTCTATCCCTTTTGGCTTGTAATATATAGCTTACTCTTCCTATGCTGCTACTTATAAACTGGGAACCTTTTGTAAGACAATATTAATATACATATCCAATTGTATAAGTAGACAGAGGTGTCAAACTGTTGGACGATTTGCTCATTACAGATGAAAATCTCACACTTAGCTAACCAGATAAAGGAAATAACATAATCACATACATATAATAGCCACCTGAGTATCATTAGATCACTGATCACGTACAAAACAAGTCCTTGCAGCAATTTACAAAAAAAAAAAAGGCATGACATGCAAAGAAAGCTGCATACACTTTTTCGCAAAAACTTACAGATTATGAAGTACCAGATAGTTAAGGCTTCCTTCCGCGTCTATTCTCTCTCTAGCCATGCTTCCTTCCCCATTGGCATGAATACCAGATAATTCTGCATTCCCAAATACTTCTTTGTCCAATTTTTTCCCTGTCCCTAACACCTAAAGGCCATGATTTATCATCCATCTAGCTGCACACCAAGAACAAATTCCCAAATGGCAATCAGTGCCTCTCAGGTTGGATAATGACAATCACTCACTGTTAAAACCTCCTTTACAGATTCTTCCATCTCTTATCTAGATTATATATTTCAACTTTGAATCCTTGATACTTGGCACATTACAGATGTCAAAAGCACATAATACAATAACTACACCTAAATAAGCACCATGAACCAACTACCAATCATTCGAGTGAATCAAGAAATTGGAATACATATCCAGAACGCGAAACTTAAACAAAAAAAATACTGAAATATGAGGCAAGCCAGAAAGCAAATGGAGAAAACATAATTTTCTATTACTGTACTTCTTATATTCAACCAAAGGACAAGGCAGTAAGTAGCAAACAAAGGACAAAGTCCTGTTCAAAGAAAAAAAAAAAGGACAAAGTCCTGTTCAAAGAAAAAAAAAAGGACAAAGTCCTAAAGCAATGGCCCAACTATGACATCACATATCTCTCAAGAAGTGAGAGAGAGAGAGAGAGAGAGAGAGAGAGAGATAGTCTGGCACGTTATTCTAATATGTACTTAGATTCTCTAATCTTCAACTTGAAATCCATAACTCTGACAGAGTGAGAGAAGGGTGAGGATTTCCCCGATCGAACAGTCCGCCATCAAAAAAAAAAACAGTCCGCCATCGACAGCCGAGCTCCATAAACGCCTTTCTCCCGGAGGAACTCAAGGTCATCCTTGGTTGATATGTGGATAACATTGAAACGCCTCATCTTTCCCTCGAGATTCTCTGCAACGTCTTCGTCTGTGATGATCTGCTCAGACAACGCAGCCATTCTAGTCTTCAAGGTTGTGATTTCAGAGGAAATGGTCTTCACATTGGCTTCTGCTTCTGCTTTCTCTCCTTCCTTCTCTTTCACTTGTAATTCCAGCCTATTCAACCTGTTTGTTTTACTCCTCAGCTTCTGTTCCGCTCGCACCCATTTTCGGAGAACCTTTTGAGATCGCGCCATAATGTTTGAGCCTTCGATTTGGGGTGGGAAATGAGATTTAGGGGTGGGAAATGAGACTGGGGAGGGAACATTATTTATAGGAAGATATGAAAATTCAAACCAAAAAAAGGGGCGGGAAGTGTGTATACCTGTGGGGTTCCGCGTGAAAACTTCGACTCGAACATCCACCGTTCAGCTCCAAATTTCGACGAACGGACGGGATGAGAATCCGCGTGAAAAGTTAGACTCGAACATCCACCGTTCAGCTCCAAATTTCGACGAACAGACGGGATGGGAATCCGCGTGAAAAGTTAGACTCGAACATCCACCGTTCAGCTCCAAATTTCGACGAACGGACGGGATGAGAATCCGCGTGAAAAGTTAGACTCGAACATCCACCGTTCAGCTCCAAATTTCGACGAACGGACAGGATGGGAATCCCTCCAATTTTCGACGAACGAAGAATAAGAAGAAGAAGAGGAACCAAGAAGAAGAAGAAGAGAAACAAGAGGAACGAAGAAGAGACCAGAGATAAACATGTGAGTCGGAAATGGGTCGGCGGATGACTGGAAAATGAGACGTTCTTAAAGATCCCATTTTTAAGGTTAGAGTGAGAATAAGAAGAGACCAGAGAGAAACATGTGAGTCGGAAATAGGTCGGCAGATGACTGGAAAATGAGGACGTTCTTAAAGATCCCATTTTTAGGGTTAGAGTGAGAGGAAGGGGGAAGATGGAAGGGAAATTTATAGTGCGGCTGCAAAGTAAGACATAAATCAGGGCTATGTAAGACGTAAATCAATGCCGTCCATACTTCAATGGTCCGGATTGATTTTTAAGTTCCACGTGGAATTCTAGGGCTAGAAAATGATTGTGTGCTTCTCATGAGAAATTAACCAGTGCAATTTCAGGTTGTATCTTTGCCAGTAAATACAGGAAAACAAAAATGGTATATGTACAATCACTCCACCTTTTTATAATCCTCTCACATATACGTGGGGATTACACCAAATTATGTGTGTGGACCCCACATGTATGTGAGGATTTTATAAATGGTTGGAGCCGAAATAATTGTAACATGTAGCATTATTGGCAAAAAAAAAAAAGTTGTTTTTGCAAGGTCGTGGATTATTTTCGCGTCCACTAATCCAAATCGTTTACGTCTTATAACTCATCAAAAGCATCATTCATATCAAAAATCAAGTCGATTGAATCGATATGACTTTTGTCAGAGTTGATATTCTCAACGAGCTCTAAATTATGAACAATTTGAATTATTAAAGTAGACATGGGGTAACTAAACAAGTCAGTCAATTTACTAACTTTTTCGTTTGATTTTTTTACTGAAGACAAAAAAAAAAAAAAAAACTAATGGTAATTAATTTGCTTAATATATGTGAGGAGAATGAAATCTTTCAAAATCTATGCCAAACTGAACTTTAGTCAGGCTTGGTTTTCCATTTGCTAAACTCTCCAGATTCATTGGAGATAAAATCACCTCCCCACTTCATTTGCTAAAATCACCCACTTGATTTTAGCAAATTCCCATTTTAGCAAATGGAAAACCAAGCCTAATGATCATATTTAGTCAAAAAAATATATACACTTAGCGAAAACTGGGCCCTATTACTGGGCCCTATTAGACCCAATCTTTACTAGTAATTGATTCTCCTCACATGTATAATCAACTTTTTGACGAGATTAGTAAAAAAGATCCTCCTACTGTTAATCTACTGAGTTGGCAATAAGTAAATAAAAAGCCAAAAAAAATACAAATACCCAAGTGTATTTTTTACACATTTCAATACATTTTTTTTCCCGCATATTTCAATACACACTTTTTAAACTTTAACGACAATCCTATGAGCTGATTTTAAAATTTAAAGCTAAACGGGCCTTAATCTTGTTGTTGCTTGGAATATAGAACATTTTATTTGTTGATTTTATTCTAATTTGATGTGTTGGCGGCCCTCCATCAAAGGTTTAATTGCAATTTTCATTGGATAGCAGTAGATTTCACACCCTTTTTTTGATTTTTTTTTTTAATCTTTTAGGGAAAATTTTATATTTCAAATTTATCTAAAAGACAAAAAAGAATGCATTTACCAAAAAATGGGGGTGAAAATAATTTCTAAACAGCCAAGAACTTGGATCTGGATGATATAAAAGTTAGCTAGCCCCGACCCAAAAAAAAACCGTGGAGAAACCACAAGGCTTGATTTCGCAAGCTTGGAACCGGGTAGCCTTGAATACGGTGGCAGCATTAGACCAATGGGGATATGACCGGTGGAGCTAGACTCGTCGATGATCGAGCCTGGTGATGGCCCAATCCGGTGGAGCCCCTTGGTTGGTGGAGCTCTTGGGTAGGTGGAAAAGCCTTTGGGCCGATGGAACCCTTGGCCCGGTGGCACCCCAGTCTAATGACACCTTTGACCCAATCCAATGGACCCATAGCCCAGTGGATCCACCATCCCAGTGGCAGCCCAATCTGGTGGAGCCCTTCTCAACCGCATGGGATATAAAGACCGGAGAGCCCAGCGCGGTGTCACCAAACCACGGGGGGAGGGAACCCCTGGACCTCAAGCCTTTTACTGTTGGACCTCATTTTTATCAAACATACAACCGCATTTCAAAAAGTTAGATTATAGAACTTTGGGGATTTATTTAGAAGTCTGAGAACGCGAGACCCTCGCACGAACCAAGCATGAATACGAGACCAAACTATTTACACAACTCATAAAAAATTGGAATAAGATCGAAACTTGGCCCGACCGTGCCATGGCCTATTCCATCCAAGTCATTGAACAAGAGGCGATAACAAGGGGATTGACCTTGATACCCTGCAGATCGGGAATATGACAAGGATAAACGTCGACTCTCCAAGCGAACCCGGATGATTCACTTTGCCCGCCCAACTTGATAGAGCTAGAGGGGAAGCCATTTAGAGGCTTGGTAGCGGTTTTGGCACGACCCTGTTTTTCGAGATTACTGGAGATTTTATGGATTGGTGGCTAAGAATAAAGGTTCGCCGTGGAAAGGGCGGAGTAGCACCCGCAAGTGTCGCAGGGGCCGCGGCCTAGACGGTACAGAAGGAATATTCACGCATGATCCATGTGACTCATGTCCGAGAATTATGAGTGGACTCAACCCAAAAAGAGAGGCCAAATCCTCTATGTAGCGGCCGGGTTCATAGGGGTCACAGGGGGCACACACCCCTCAACCGCGATTAAGCCAAAAAGATCAACTGTCTCAGAATCAGCAAAACTGAATGCAGTTCAATCCGTCTCTGTAGCGCCGAGGGGATGGTTCCTTCGGCGGAGAACGAGGATGGGTGGTCCTGAACGAATATGGATTTGAGTGATGCATGCCGAGCAAGAATGGCCGAGGATATGCCTTTCTCTGCCTGACCTTCTTGATGCCCTCGGGAACCTCAGCCGAGCGACTGCCGAGTACCCCGGATGCTCGGCTGCTCACCCGCCGAGTCGATTGACCTCGTCGTGTGAAAGGGTTCGGGCCTTACTTCGTTCGGATGAGGCGTACCAGGTACGCTACACATTCCACGATGGAGCATTAAATGCGGCGGTCACCTACTCTGCCACCGCCGCCTGCAGAAGCACGTGGGCGATGAGGAATGTCTTGAGGTGATTTGACCACTCGAACCCGCGTGCCTGACGTCAGCCGGGATGCGGCGTCTGTGGCAGAGATTATGGTCATATCACCTGTCATTCCAAGAGCGAATGACAGGCGCGTGAGGGGCACCGAGCGCATGGGACGCACGCCCCTCAGCCTATAAATACCACATTGCATTTACTGCAAAGGGGTTGGAACTCTCACTCTCTCCTCATTTACTACTCTCATAACTCCATTCTTCCCTCTAGATCTCCGGCGTACTTTTCTCCTCCGGTGACTGACTTAACCATCGGAGTGCCTTCCCGGACCACCACCGTCCGGACAAGGCACTAACGTGGTTGCCTACTTGTGCAGGTTACTCTTTCCGGCGGGAAGGATAAGGCTCAAGTGAGGACCACCCTTCTCACCACCCTCCTCATCTCAGAAAGTGCAAAGAGTCCACTCCGGCGAGAAGCACCCCCACAATTGGCGACTCCGCTGGGGAGGTAAAAAGCCACTCCTCCCAGCCTCTCAGTACACATTGGTGGTGTTTCTTCCCACTCTCCAAGAGACTCATCTCCCCAAAACCTTTTCGAAAGCTGCTCGAATGGCCAACCTAACTCTGGGCCTGGATGCGTTTGACTCCGCCGGTGGGTTTCGCAGCTCCGCCGACCGGTACAGATACCATCAGGTCAGAAGTGATTTGGGCCTCACCGTTTCTCCCACTGTCAACAGAGACGGAACAGTTACCGTGGCCACCAACGGCGCTGGCCCCAGCAACGCTGGTCCTGGCAACATCCTCTTCAGCATGGATGGAAACGTCCTTTCTCTTGACAACCTCACAGCTCCAGCACGCACAGAAGTTCTTCCCCCTCCCCCTCCTCTCACCATAGAAGCAGAATTGGCATTGTTAAGAAAGGAAGTACTAGCCATGAAGCAAGCCAGAAATCAGCCTACGACGTCAAGATTTGGAGGTCGGACGAGAACCCGGAGACCACAGCCGAGCGCGAGAGCGCAAGACGGGGGGCGGGCTCCGGTCTTCTCCCGACTCGGGCAAATCGTGGAAGTGGACTGCCGAGGTGGAGCACTTGTCATCCCGACAGACGCGGCGCGTTCGCATCGGCAACACAGGCGCGGAGGGCAGTCCCAACGGACCGACCACATTGAAGACAGCGCCACGGCATCAAGTGCCCGAACACCGGACGTCCGAAAAGATAGACAGAAGCCCGAGAGGCAGTACAACAACGGAAAGGGGCCGACGAACTCTCAGTAGGCCCACAGGGATCAGAGTGGCCAAAACCGAGCACCGGAAGAGCGAGGGGATGGCCACAACCATAACCGCTCGGAAGATCGGGCAGGCGACGGGCGCCAACACCGATCGTCGGGTGGGCAGGGCGCCCAGAACGGTGCACTGGCCGTTCGATGAGAAGGTTCGCGCGGAAACAGGGGCGCCGACCCTATTGAGGTCTCGGCTGGGCCGGAATACAACGGCGACAACGGTCTGAGGCCCGGAGACAGGTACACCCTTCGGAATGACGGAGGCAGCATCGTGCTCGTTAATGCTCAAACCGGCCAGACTAAGATCTACCATGCCGAGCCTGACACCAGACGCCGCCGACCTCGGACGGAGGCGGCCGAGGGGCACGATGGCCGCAACAAAAGGCAGTCCTCCGAAAGGAGTAACGGACACGCGGACGGGCCTGACCTGTGGCACCGAAACGCAGGGCCGGCAAAGCATACGCTAGGGGAAAACCGAACGGTGGATCCGAACCGCTTGACTCCTGCGGATTCCAGGTTAGAGAAGGCAAAGCGGTCCCCATTCTCCCGAGCCATCGTAGAAGCCGCCCCACCGCGCGGGTTCAAAATCCCAAAATTCGATAAGTACGAGCCAACAACTGACGCGATCACCCACGTCCAGCAGTATCGCCTAGTCTCCGAGCTCTACGGCCATAGTGATTCCCTGATGTGCCGAACGTTCTCCATGAGTCTCGGGACAACGGCGCTCCTATGGTACAGCCAGCTCGCTCCGGGGTCTATAAACGACTTCGATGAGCTAGAGCGCGCGTTCACGTCGCGGTTTGTGACTAGCAACACACAGCCGAAGACGCTCGACGCGCTGGTCAACATGAAGAGGGGCTCGGACGAGACCCTGAAGGAATACATTGCACGATACTGGGAGGTGTACAGCCTTGTGGAAGGCTGTGATCAGAAGATCGCTTCCACTTCGTTCAAAAATGGACTTGATAGCCACTCTGACCTCTTCAAGGAGCTCATGGTGCGACCTCCAAAAAACATGGTGGAGTTGATGGAAACGGTGAACCGTTTTCGAGAGCTGGAGGAGCTGCTTTTTGACCAGGCGTCGAAAGGAAATTCCGCCAAGAGCACGCCCAGGGATGCGAAGAAACAGGTAAACAATCTGAGGCAAGGGAGAAATGATCAAGGCGGGGCGTTCGGGAACAAGGGTACCCGGAATGCCGACAGAAACAACAGAGGCGGGGGAGGATGGGAGAAACCCCCTCGAAACGATAATGATTATATCGCCGAAACCACCGTCTTCACTATGCCAATTTACAGGCTGCTGGCTGAGATCGGCAGAAAGCGTTGGTTCTACTGGCCGGAGGAGAAGATGGGTTCGGATCCAGACCAGAAAGGGAAGTGCACATACCACAATGAGGTGGGCCACTACACGACTGGATGCCGACCGTTCAAGGCACACCTCGAGCGGTTAGTCGCCGAGGGGCGCATGGAGGAATGGATAGACCACGTCCGCACGCCAACCGTGCTTAGGGGGGCAGCTCCCCAGCCAAACCAGCTGGCTGCCATCCCACAGCCGCAGGGGCAGCAGGCGCAGGGAGATCGGGTGCGTCCGGGGGTGGTCGCTACCATCCACGGCCCGGTCGGAAAGGCTCGAGCCGATTCAATGCACGAAGAGCTGCGAAAAATGGAGGCGGCCATGCAAGTCATGACGCTCGGCCGAGCGCCGAAGCGAAAGTACGAAGACCCATTGGACCCGCACACCATCTACTTCACCAAGCAAGATCTAGATGGGCTGCAACTTCCGCACGACGACGCTCTAGTGATCGAGGTGAGTATCGACCACGTGGAATCCGTCCGACGAATCCTGGTAGATCAGGGGAGCTCCGCCGACGTCCTTTATTACTCGGCCTTCAAGGCCATTGGACGAACGCGTGATGAGCTTACCCCCTCCGACACGCCGTTAGTGGGGTTCTCAGGGTTTCCAGTGTACCCACTCGGCAGCATCACCCTCCCGGTCTGGGCGGGGTCGATGCATTTGAACGTTGAATTCACCGTGGTGGACTCCCCGAGCCCCTACAACGCCATTTTGGGACGAGGCTGGCTCCACGCGATGGGAGCCATCGCGTCGACCCTCCACCAATGCGTCCGGTTCATCGGCGCGACTGGGAAACAGGAAACCATCCGAGGCAACCAGATGGCCTCGAAGAGGCGCTTTGTCAACGCCGTTCGCCAAAAGGACAGGAGGGAGGGCAGGCCGCCAAAGCAGGTGCATTGTATTGAGGTTCCCGAGTGCACTCCTGTTCTCGACGACGTCGGCTCAAAGGCTGAGGACAAGTCTATCGAAGAGCTGGTCAAGGTGCCCATTAACGAGGAGGGCACCAGGTACTTCATGATCGGTTCGGATCTCTCTAACCCCGAGCGGAACGACTTGGTCTCTTTCCTCAAGGATAACATTGAGGTCTTTGCGTGGACTCCGTATGAGATGCCGGGCGTCAGCCCTGATTTCATCGCGCATGCCCTCAATGTCGATCCGGCTAGGAGGCCAGTGGTGCAGAAGCCGAGACGGTCCTCGGCGATCCACAGCGACGCTGTCCTGGAGGAGGTAGACCGCCTGATTGAGGCAGAGGCGATCCGAGAGGTAATGTACCCCACGTGGTTGGCGAACACCGTGGTAGTCAAGAAGAAGAACGGGAAATGGAGGGTGTGCGTGGACTACACGAACCTTAACGACGCATGCCCCAAGGATTACTTTCCCCTCCCTCGGATAGATCAGTTGGTCGATGCCACGGCTGGCCATGCTAGGCTCAGCTTCATGGATGCGTACCGGGGGTACCACCAGATCGCAATGAGCGTCATGGACGTGGAGAAGACGGCGTTCATCACGCCGAGGGGTACCTATTGCTATCGGGTCATGCCCTTCGGCCTGAAGAATGCCGGGGCTACTTACCAAAGGATGGTCTCCAAGATGTTCGCCAAAGAGCTCGGCGACATCATGGAGGCCTACATTGACGACATGGTAGTAAAGAGCAAATTTGCAGAAGACCATCTTTCCCACCTCGGCGGGATCTTCTCCATCCTCAGGAGGCATGATCTAGAGCTTAACGCCGAGAAGTGTGCATTCGGGGTTGGATCCGGGAAATTTTTGGGATACCTCGTCACCCGCCGAGGGATCGAAGCCGACCCCAACCAGCTGGATGCCATCCAGAGACTCCGAGCGCCGTCGACGATCAAAGAGGTCCAACGACTAACGGGGATGGCCGCTGCCCTCAATCGCTTTATAAGCAAATCATCCGACGCCTGCCGACCGTTTTTTCAGTCCATTAAGACCAGCAACAGGGCTTTTCTATGGACCGCCGAGTGCGACGCAGCACTTGCCGAGCTTAAAAGCTACATGTCCCGAGCGCCCCTGCTAGTCATGCCAAGGGAAGACGAAGAACTATACATCTACCTGGCGGTGTCTGATCACGCCGTCAGCTCGGCATTGATTAGGCGGGAGGGTCCGGAGCAGTTCCCGATTTACTACTCGAGCAAAACGATGCTCCCAGCCGAGACCAGGTACTTACCAATCGAAAAGTTGGCACTTTCGCTGGTCACGGCCAAAAGGAAGCTCCTACCCTATTTTCAGAGCCACACGATCGTGGTGATCACGGCATACCCCTTAAAGACTGTGATGCGTAAGGCGGATCTCTCGGATCGGATTTGCAAATGGTCGTTGGAATTGGCCAACTTCGACATCCGGTACGAGCCTCGCACGGCAATCAAGGGCCAGGCATTGGCGGACTTCGTCGCCGAGCTCACTCCACGGTTGGAGAATGAACTCCGCGAGAAGAATGCCGCCGAAGATGTCGTGGCCGTGTTGGTTAAGGACGTCACCACTCCCGAGCAATCCGGGTTCGTCCTCAAGCGGTCCCCGCCCCGAACTGCTACCATATACACGGGCGAGACCTGGCGCATGCATGTAGACGGCGCGTCGAACAGCCGAGGGGCAGGGGCTGGAATTGTGCTCATTTCTCCTGAAGGGACCCTCCACGAATGCTCTATGAGCATTGGCTTCCCGGCCACGAACAATGAAGCCGAATACGAGGCCTTAATCGCTGGACTCCGCCTCGCCCTCGCTCTCGGGGTGGACGAGCTGCAGGTCTATAGTGACTCCCTGCTGGTGGTGAATCAGCTGAACAACGACTACGGTTCTGGAGAGGCTCGGATGCTAAAATACCTTAGCCATGTCCTGGAGCTACAAAAGGGGTTCAGGACCATCCACTTCTCCCATATCGGTCGAGCTAAGAACGCCCATGCCGACGCTCTTGCTGCCCTCGGATCGGCGTGCAATGAGCTCGGCGGCACGCGGACGATTACTCTCGGAGAGATTGCGGTGCCAAGTTTCGAACAGGGCGCCGAGGACGTCATGACCATCGGCATCTATGGTCCAAGCTGGATGGATCCTGTGGTCTCCTTTCTCCGAGACCAAACGATCCCCACGGATAAAAAGGAGGCGCATCGGATTCGATGCCAGTCCGCGTCCTACTTTCTGTCTCCAACAGGCCAGCTTTATCGCCGAACTTACATCGGGCCTGACTTACGCGTTTTGCATGACGCCGAGGTCCCCCACGTCCTTTGCGAGCTCCATGAGGGGAGCTGTGGCAGCCACTCGGGCGGGCGGACTCTCTCCGAGCGGGCCGTTACCCAGGGCTACTGGTGGCCAAAAATGAGGAAAAGCGCTGAAGACTACGTCAAAAAGTGTGAGGCGTGCCAGAAACACTCCCCCATTCTGCATCAGCCCGCTATGTCCCTACAGCCGGTAACCAGCCCATGGCCGTTCGCTCAGTGGGGGCTCGACATTGTTGGCGTCCTTCCTACGGCGCCCGGAGGGTTTCGGCATTTGATCACGGCCACGGACTACTTTACGAAGTGGGTGGAGGCCGAGCCCCTGATCCACATTACGGCCACCGAGGTCGAGCAGTTCATCTGGAAAAACATCATCTCTCGGTTCGGCGTGCCCTACGCCATCATCTCCGACAACGGCACCCAGTTCGTCGCCGAGGCAATCAAAACCCTTTGCAAAAAGAGGAACATCCGCGTTTATAATTCGACCGTAGCCTACCCTTAGGGGAACGGTCAGGCCGAGGCCTCGAACAAGTCGATCTCGTCCGGCTTGAAGCGTCGTCTGACCAATAAGCGAGGGAAGTGGGTGGAGGAACTCCCTAAGGTTCTCTGGGGCTACCGAACTACCCCTCGGCGAGGGACTGGCCGAACGCCATTCTCCATGGCCTATGGGACGGAGGCTGTCCTCCCGCTTGCCGCTGTTGCTCCATCCGCCCGAACCGAGGCTTTCCACCCGGCCACAAACGACGAGCACCTGGCCTCCGAGCTCGACCAAATTGAAGACCTCCGAGACGAAGCTAACATCAAATATGCTGCATACCAGCAGACGGTCACTCAGGGTTATAACAAGCGGGTTCGTACTCGCCCCTTCAATGTCGATGATTTGGTTCTCCGAGCGGTCGTCCAAAAGAAGAACAAGAAAAAATTTATGCCCAATTGGGAGGGTCCATATCGTATCGTGGCCAAGGCTGGCTATGGGGCTTACAAACTCGCCGAAATGGACGGCACGACTGTGAGCAATCCGTGGAACGCGTCAAAGTTAAGGAAATTCTATGGGTAGGATCTTATGTTTATCATTTTTGACTTTATAGTGCCCTCGACAGCTTTTTGTAATGCCTGGGAACCGAGATGTTAATGATAAGATCCTATTTTCGGTTATAAATTTTTTTTTTTTTTTTGTTCCCATTTTTGTAAGTCCTCTTCCTCGGCTGAAGACCCTTGGCCAGATCATTACCGTTCGGTTGAACGACCCTACCCGCAGAAACGATCATTATCGTTCGGTGGAACGTATGATCGTGTCAATTGGAACAGTGCTAATACGTATATGCGCTCGGGGAAGATACCCCCGGTCTCGGGGCCAACCCATCAAACCGGCTACGAGCTATTGCATCTGATCATCGCTCGGCGCGAAATTGGACATTTCTTGTTTTTCAACTCTGGTGCTTCGGCAAAGTGCCAGAGAGTAATCTAGCTCTCGGCCAAACCACCGAAGCAGGGGCTATCATTCATTACCAGTCCGATGGTTACGATTCGGTTATTACAGTTTTTGTTAGAGCCATTACTTGTAAAAATTATTCAAATATCGAAACAATGAGTCAGAAAGGAAAAAGACATCCATTCATCAAATCAAAAATCAGAATCTGTTCATCCATTACAGAAGATGGGGGGTCTCGGACCCGAGTACAAAGACTTCAAAAACAAACAGAAAGACAAAAGAAATTGCGACAAAAATCTAAGCCTCGGGGGGGTTGAGCTCGGCAGCTGCCTCCTCGGTGCCATCACCTTCGGGAGCATCCTCTTCATCGTCAGATGGCATCTCCGGGATCGCAGCCTCGGGGACTGGAGGAAGGGACGTCCGTAGCACAGACTCCGCAGGAACGGCGACGATGTCATAGGCCGCAGAGAAGGCCTCGGCCCAGCAGCCGGCACGACCGAGGAGATACCCCTTCTTGAAGGCCTTCTCCTCGTTGTCATTTGCCTCTTTGGCAAACTTCCGAAGCGTCTCCTCCGCCCCTCTGTCATAGCCGTTCTTGTCGGCGGCAGCCATCATCTCCTCGTGATCGTCCTGGACGTGCTTCAGATCCCTCTCGGCCTTGGCAGCTCTCTCCTCGGCGGCCGTGAGCTTACTCTCGGCGGTCGCGGCCTTTTCCTCGGCCTCTTTTTGGTCACGGCGCGCCTCGAGGAGCAGCCTCTCAAGCTGATGGCCGTCGGCAGCTAGGGTCTCAGCCTTCTTCTTGAGTTCAACCCTGGCCTTCCGCTCCGCCTCGAGCTTCTTCTCAACCGAAGACTTCTCAACGCCAAGGTTATACACCTTATCGCCGAGAGCCAACGCCGACTGACCAGCCTGCAAAGGGAAGGAGGACGGGCATCAACAATTAGTAAACCGAAGGAGAAGACTTGGTGAAATACAAGCTTAAAATTAAAACCTTACCATCACGATGCTGGTGCAGAGCTCGGAATAATTGTCGGCCGTGTTTTTGGAAATGGCCTTCATGTCCCTCGGCAGGGCAAGGGCCTTCAGCAGGGTCTTGCCGTTTTACGGCTTTCCCGAACGCTGGCGTTCTTTTTTACCGGCTCGCCGCTTGAGGTCTGAATGACCGGTACCCACGGCTCGACAACTTCGGTTTCAGAGGGCGCGGCGTCGGACGCTGCAGAGAGGACCTGTTTGTCCCTCGGGTCCGAACCCTTCGGCTGGGCTTCGGCCAGGGGCATTTGGACGGTCGGTGTCGGGAGCATCGGAGGTTTCAGAAGGGGCCCCTTGGATTTTTCGGAGGGCTCGGTCGTCCGAGCTCTCTTCTCAGAAGCCTCCCCCTCCGCCAAATGCCCTGGCTGGAGGGCTGCCGCCTTTTCGGCCTCCTTCCTCTTCCTCTCAGCCCGTTCTTTCCGCTGCGCCTCCTTCAGCGCCGAAGCCCCGGCCATCGCGTCTTCGGATCCGCTTCCCGCGATGAACGACTGAGGGAGGCGGGTGGATGTCCTCGGTACACGCTCACGACCGACCAGCCCGGATCGCGAGATGTCGGGGTCGAAGTGCCTCACTCGCTGTGGACCAACCCTCGGCACTGGTTCCTTCCCCTTCTTTAAAAAGCCCTTGTAGGAGGGCGCGTATCCGAGGATGTCGGGGGCCGTGCGATGTGGGATCATGAAAATACGATCGATGACGTCGTCGTCGGCGTCCCTGGCAAGGTACTTGGTCACGTCCCCGCACTCTGCAAATACAAAGTAAACAACGTCAGTGTTCGGCAGTTTAACAGTATATGCATAAAGGAAGCAATATATAGAGAAAATTGTGTTAAGCATGCGCCCTCGGACTTACTAGGCTTCCCCCGGCGCCACGGGATGGACCACGAGGACTCGTCCCCGAGGGCCTTTTCATAATTGCCCCGAACAATGACCAGTTCGCAGGCGTGCCTCTCCGAGTCAGACAAGCTCCCAATGAGGGGGGGTACTCGGGCCGCCTCGCGAAGTAATATCTCCCGTAGGCGGGGCTCCTCTGGACCACGTAAATGGCCATGAGGTCGTTGAGGCGGAAGGGGATGTTATGCAGCTCCGACAGCCTCACCACCGAGTTGATGATTCGGTAGACGTTGGTGGCGAGCTGGTGCGGAGCCAATTGGTAGAGATCCAGGAAACGCCGGAGGAGCCTCGGCATCGGGAAAGTCAGGCCGCCCTCGCAGATTGCCATGAGCGGCACGGTGATCTGCCCTCGGCGGTAGTGGATTCGGCCATCTGTAGGCCGGGAGATTTCCACGTCCTCAGGGATCTGGTAGTCCCTTCGAAACAGGGCGAGTTTCTCGGTGGTCCCGTCAAAGTAGTCCCTGACGTACTTACAGACGCCGTGTTTTGGATTCGGCGGCGGGATCGATTCCCACGTAGGGCCATACTCTACGCCCCCGTCCGTGTAGACGTCTTCGTCCGCTGTTGGATCCGCGAACTCCTGGGCTTGTCCTTCGGGCACGGCGGCGGCCCCGGACGTCCCTTCCTCCGCCTCGGCCGACCTCCCCTCGGGCTCGTCTTCGGCTACGGGCTCCTCCCTTGAGCCTTCGCCCTCGGAGAGCGGCCCTGATTCGTCGACGTCCATCCTGTTGGCCAGGAAAGCGTCCACCTCCACCAGCACAGCAGGCTCGGGCTCCTTGAATCCCGCGGTCTCCCTGTCTATCTCCACTACTTTCGGATCCGGAGACCAGTTGACGGGGGAATTTGGGATGTCCGCCGGGTCAATTTGGGATGACGAGGGGATGTCGCTCGGGAGTGCGGTGTCGGTAGTCGGGCTCGATGTTATGTTCGGCTCGGAGGTGGAGGTTTGAGCACCGCTCTCGGTGCGTCTGGCTTCCTCCTCTATCTCCATCCAGCGCTCGGGTGTTATGGCTTGAAGGGGGGTAACGTTCAGCGGTTGGGATTGGCACCTATAATCCCTCCCGAGATTCCTCAACTTCTCTCGGACGAAAACGCTTCGGACGAAGTCACTGTACTGGGAATCGGCGAGGACGTCGTCGGCAGATGAGTCCGAAGAGTCCGAGCTCATTCAGGCGAAAACCTACAGTGCACGGGTGAAACAACCATCAGCGATATGCACAGGTTTAAGTTCAAGAAAAATGCAAGGGTTGAGCTTCGGCCCCTACCGAGCTCCCCGTACGACGTTATTTGTCCGAGAGTCCAGCCTATCCACCGGCTCTCGGCAAAAACCTAAGGAGGAAGACGCGCTCGGATGTATCACTACCCCTCGGCGAATAGACGGTGCGCTCGATGGGACAACGCTCGGAAGAACACGTTGAGTGTTCTTCAAGCCCAGAATCCGACGGCCGTGCTCCGCCGCACGAGCCGCCGGAAAACTCAAACGAAAACAGAGGCGAGAAATACGAAAAGCGAAGGACTTCGAAAAACCACCCAAAATACAGCAAAAATGCACGAAAATGACAGAAAAAACGTAGAGAAAGCAGGGGAAAACACAATACCTGAATTTTTGGTGAAGATCTTCGCCGGAAAACGTGCTTTTGAAGGTTTTTGGTGGAGTACTGTAGTGGCGGCGACGATGCAGAGCTCTGGCGCAGGAGAGAGAGAGTGACAGTGGTCCCCTCTCTCCTCCCCGTCTCATATTTATAGGGGAAGGGGGTAGGTGGTTAGGCCGGTGAATAGGCGCAATAATGGTGCCGGCTCGGAGACGAAGCGGCAACCAACGACAGCCTGACACCTGTCCTCCCCGTTCAAAATATTTGGGCGCGAATCCACACGGCGGCGCTCGGACCAACCACGCTACGACGCGTGGCAAGGGCGTCATCACGCGTCATAGATTCCTGAACCAAAGCGTCAGACATCTCTTCACGTCGCTGTCTGATGTGATGCTCCAAATGCCAACTACCTTCGACCGCTCGGATAACGGCACTCGGAGACCCACCATCTCAACGGTCGGTGCAGCCTGCCGAGTACGTTACTCCGACTCACGGCGAGGAGGTGCCGAGCCTATTTCTCCGACCGCCGTCCCCGGTTGAATCAACTCCCACATACATCATCCCTCGGCATGGGAAGTTGATGGGGCTATTGTAGCGGCCGGGTTCATAGGGGTCACAGGGGGCACACACCCCTCAACCGCGATTAAGCCAAAAAGATCAACTGTCTCAGAATCAGCAAAACTGAATGCAGTTCAATCCGTCTCTGTAGCGCCGAGGGGATGGTTCCTTCGGCGGAGAACGAGGATGGGTGGTCCTGAACGAATATGGATTTGAGTGATGCATGCCGAGCAAGAATGGCCGAGGATATGCCTTTCTCTGCCTGACCTTCTTGATGCCCTTGGGAACCTCAGCCGAGCGACTGCCGAGTACCCCGGATGCTCGGCTGCTCACCCGCCGAGTCGATTGACCTCGTCGTGTGAAAGGGTTCGGGCCTTACTTCGTTCGGATGAGGCGTACCAGGTACGCTACACATTCCACGATGGAGCATTAAATGCGGCGGTCACCTACTCTGCCACCGCCGCCTGCAGAAGCACGTGGGCGATGGGGAATGTCTCGAGGTGATTTGACCACTCGAACCCGCGTGCCTGACGTCAGCCGGGATGCGGCGTCTGTGGCAGAGATTATGGTCATATCACCTGTCATTCCAAGAGCGAATGACAGGCGCGTGAGGGGCACCGAGCGCATGGGACGCACGCCCCTCAGCCTATAAATACCACATTGCATTTACTGCAAAGGGGTTGGAACTCTCACTCTCTCCTCATTTACTACTCTCATAACTCCATTCTTCCCTCTAGATCTCCGGCGTACTTTTCTCCTCCGGTGACTGACTTAACCATCGGAGTGCCTTCCCGGACCACCACCGTCCGGACAAGGCACTAACGTGGTTGCCTACTTGTGCAGGTTACTCTTTCCGGCGGGAAGGATAAGGCTCAAGTGAGGACCACCCTTCTCACCACCCTCCTCATCTCAGAAAGTGCAAAGAGTCCACTCCGGCGAGAAGCACCCCCACACTCTATAAATAGGGCATCCCTCCTACCTTTTGAGGGACATTTTTTTCAAAGAATTTCGAGAGTGACTCTAAAGATAGAATATTATCTAGAGAGCATTGATTCTCACGGGGGAATCTTGCCAAGGATTTCTTCCACTGTTCTAGCCTTGTTCTTCACCAATCTTAGATTTCTCCAATAATCTCACTCACTAATCGTTCACTATTCTCGTCTCTAATAAATTTTCTTGTTGATTTGCGCGCCCTACAATTTCACTATCTTACAACATCTCCAATGGGATAATCAAAACATCTAAATAACCAAAGTTAGTAATGTTTGTCCAAAAATTGGTTCACATTGGCATAATCAAAGTTAACAACCTTTTATCCAATAACCAAATTTTGGCATTTGGATAATCAAAAGTAACAACTTTTTCTCAATAGCTAAAGCTCAATAACCAAATTTTGGGGACCACACCCTATTTATAAGTCTTTTTACTCTTTACCAATATTTTTAATAATGAAATATTTATAAGTCTTTTTAAAATTTACTTTTTTTTATAAATTTACCAAACTTTCTCTAAAAATTTGAAATTATCAATTTTTAATCTTTACCAAAATACGTTCAAGATTGGTCTCATTTTAAAGGTATTGTGAATATCTTTAAATGGTATTAATATTATAAAAAAGTATATGTACAAATTTGAATTTGTGCCCATTTTATGAATAAAAATAGAGTGAGTAGTATTTTTTTATTTATTATGGACACAAAATACCATTGTGACACTCCTCATTGTTAACTTTATAAATGTCTTGTATGGATAATTGAAGTCTGATGTGGCAACTTTTGATTATCTAGTTTTAGTTATACCATTGGTGATGTTCTTACCACATGTATATTCGTCTCTTCGTAATTTGTACCCAATATCCTCTTAATTGACGCGTGATTGTGATTGGCTGGACATTAAAATCTCATCTGGCAACAAATATCTTAATCATATTATGTAAGGCCATTTTATAAAATGAATATGTGACCTAAAGAATCTATATCTAATATATAAAGGGGAGCAATAGTTTGGTGTCTTCTATTTTTTGTCATTGGGTCAATTTTTATAATTTCCAAACTATCCCTGAAAAATTACTCTAGTATTTTACATCTTAAGGCCTGGTTTGGGTAAATTCAAAAAACTGGTTTTTTAGTTTTTTTTGTTTTGTCCTTATTCAATTTTTTTTTTTTGCATTTGTTAGTTTTCGATCATTTTTTTTGTAGTTTCTTGGCTTGTCTCGACGAGAGGAATCTAAAAAGTATAAAATTATTAGCCAAACTTAAAGTTTTGTGAATAAAGACGAAAAATAATCCAAAAAACCGGTTTTTTGGATGTCCCATATTCATTTTTGAATAAGGATTAATTAGAGAGAGTTGCCTTTGGTTTGACTGCAAGGATAAACACGGAAAGAAAATTTATTCCCGTATTACCCACAATCTAATGCATGCCTACTCTCATGCCTGCTCTCTCTAATTAATCCCATTACATCTTCCATCAGTTGGCAGTTCACAAATTCAAAGTTGTGTCCATTTTATGAATAAAAATAGAGTGAATAGTATTTTTTTTATATTATGGACACAAAATACCATTGTGACACTCCTCATTCTCCAAAGAAGCAACAAAACAATCAACTCTCATTCCAACGATTGTAGAACGGGACGGTAATCAAACCCTTCAAAAGCAACAAAACCCATCAGTCTGCCACATTTGAACCATAATACCCGAAAACCTGCACACATTTAGATGGATCTGGCCAACATAAATGCATAAGTGAGAGCAATATATATACATAGTTCTACACACTCTAGTGACATTGCGCACTCCACACATTTATTTGCCCACTCCCCTCCTTTAATGAAAGAAGGGTGGTTTCATTTAGTATTCAAAACAATAAAATTGTCACCATATAAAGATCAATAAAACAAAATTCAAAGCTTCTTACTAAATAATTATTACTTAAAGAGAAATGAATAAGAGCAAGGGACTAAAACACTACCGAAGTGGAAGGAGATTGAAATGTTTTAGAGGGGCGTACTTAAAAACCATATGCGACGAGCAATTGTCCCATGTACTTCGTCTGAATTAGCCAGTGATGAATTCTATATTTTTTTGAATAACATAAACGGTGTGAGCCCCATTTTTACATTCTCATAATTGTGGTCGAGATTCGTTTGTTCAAAGGTTTGAGGTTCATCGAGAATTTCTAAATTGAAACTCTAATTGGTTCCGTAAAATATTGGAAACACATTTATTGGGATTTAAACCTTTCTTATTCCAACCAAAGGCAATAATTTCCCTAGATTTTTCCCGTACCAAAAGTATTTTCTATTCCTGTTTGTGGAAATAAATTTACTATTAATAAAAAAATGCCAATCGATCGTATGACAATTTTATTTATCAATGGCAAATGACTACTTACCAATCAAGCAAATGAGATGCTAAATTAATTTTCTAAGGACATCCATAATGGACTCTTAAAAAAACTTTTACATGAGACTCCTAACATTTACCAATTCATTTGCAGATTTGCTCAATTATAGTCTTCAATGAGCTATCCATAGAAGCTCCTAAGGATGACTTTTTAACATGGTTCCTACTACATTAGCTAAGTTTAGGGAAGGAGTTAGAAGTAAGAAGAAGAGAGAAAAAGAAAGAAGGAGAAGAGGAAAGGGGAATGAGGGACCCACTTACATTTTTGTGTCCATAAATAATCTTAGGATTATTTTGGCCTAAAAAGTTAAGCATGTTTTTTGCGTTTATGAGTTTCAAAAAGTCATTTCTTTTGGGCTAATAAATAACTCCCACAACATTTTAGGCCAAAATAAGTTAAAAAGCAAAAAAATGCTTAACTTTTTAGGCCAAAATAAAGCCTTAGGACATAGTCTAGAAACCAATTTTAGAGAGTTCATTGTAGTGCTCTCACACTCTTAAATTAGTAAGCCCTTAACAAACAAAATTAGACCACACTTTTACTTATTTGTCAATTTTAGGAGACAAATATATAGAGCCCACTGTAAATACGTACTCTTAAGTATTTTTTGAAAGAACTCCGATTGATAAACCATTGGCAAAAAAACACTATAAAAAAAAAAGGAAAAGGTCCATCTAGACAAAATTAATTTTTGTTAAATACAGTCGGTATTAACTAATAATTAATTTTAAAAAAAAAATTTCATAATTTTTACATCACATTATTTGGGATGTAGAAAATTATAGAAAAATTAGACTAAAATTGGGGGGAAAAAATTAGTTTATGAGACGGCACTAAAATATACTAAAACCAAGACTCCATTTTTTTTTTTACCAAATTTCCATCTTATAGTTAGTGAATTTCTCTCAAAGCAAATCTTCAAAATTTTCCTACATATGAATTATTTAGCCAAAAAATTGATTCGTATCAAATTAAAACGGAAAGAAATGGCAAAAAAGACTCATTAAAAAACTGAAAAATATAGGCCAAAATAATGTAGGTGCCAAACGCATACTAAAGTTGCCGGGAAAATCACCAACCGGATTTACCTTCACTTGAGTACGCAGACGACGAAGAAAGAAGATGAACTAGAGAGAGAGAGAGAGAGAGAGAGACCAGATCTCCATCTTCTTCTCTCCCCTGCATATTCATACCGTATATCCCTACACTGAATAATCTGTATTGTCTTGATTCAGAAAACAATACGCAATGCCAACACTCGCATCGTCACCACCCTCCCCGGCCGATCACCGCCGATTCAGCGGCAGCGTCACCGGCGGCAACACCACCGGAGAAGACGCAGCCGAGTCTCTGTTCCGTACGAAACCAATATCCGAGATCCGAACCATCGAGTCCACCACCAGAAAACAGATCCAAGATAAGAGCGAAGAGCTCCGTCAACTCGTCGGCACCCGTTACCGCGACCTGATCGACTCGGCCGACTCGATCGTCGCGATGAAATCCTCGTGCGAGTCCATCTCCAATAACATATCCTCCATCCACGACAGCATCCTCCGTTCCCTCTCTGAACCAACCACCACTCCTAAATTATCCACAAACCCTAGCCCTAACAGGGCTAGGGTTTACGGCATTGCGTGCCGGGTGAAGTATTTGGTCGAAACGCCCGAGATCATCTGGGGGTGTCTTGATGAGAGCATGTTTGTTGAGGCTGCATCTAGGTACATTCGTGCTAGGCAAGTTCACTACACACTCGTAAATAATAATAATAACAATGACAATAAAAAGACTATACTGTCGAATTTCCCTTTGCTTAAGCATCAATGGCAGATTGTGGAGAGCTTCAAGGTTCAGATCTCACAGAGGAGCAAAGACAGGTTGATGGATCAAACCCCAGGCCTTGGGATTTCGGCCTATGCAGATGCTCTTGCCGCGGTTGCTATAATGGACGAGCTCGATCCGAAACAGGTTCTATTATTGTTTCTTGATTCGAGAAAGTCGTGTATTTGTCAGAAATTAGTGAACTGTGATGTGGTCGTTGCGTTTTGTGAGGTTTTGAGGATAATTCAGGTTAGTATAGGGCAAGTAGGGGAGTTGTTCTTGCAAGTATTGAATGACATGCCGTTGTTTTATAAGGTTATATTGGGTACGCCTCCTGCTTCTCAATTGTTTGGGAGTATACCGAATCCCGATGAGGAAGTCAGGTCGTGGAAGTTGTTTAGGGATAAGTTGGAGTCGGTAATGGTATTGCTTGACCGGGATTTCGTTGCAAAAACGTGCTCAGATTGGTTGAGGAATTGTGGGAAGGAGGTTGTTAATAAGGTTAATGGGAGGTACTTGATTGATTCGATTCGTAGTGGTCGGGAGCTTGCTTCGGCTGAGAAGTTGATTAGGGAGACAATGGACAGTAAGCAAGTATTGGAGGGTAGTTTGGAGTGGCTTAAGAGTGTGTTTGGTTCTGAAATTGAGTTGCCGTGGAACAGGATTCGCGAGCTTGTTTTGGGAGATGATGCTGATTTATGGGATGAGATATTTGAAGATGCTTTTGTTCAGAGAATGAAAGCTATCATAGATTCGGGCTATGATGACTTGACCCGAGTTGTTAATGTAACGGAATCAATTCGTGCTACTGCAGAAGCTCCAGGCGAGGGGGGCGGTTTCCAGGCCTACTTGAATAGATCTTATTTGGGTGGTGCGGTTTGGTTCATGGAATCAAATAATAAGAGAGCTACCCCCTTCACTGGTTCGAGAGCACTCTCCGAAGAGAATGATTTAAGTAGTTGTCTGAATACCTACTTCGGTGCTGAAGTCAGCCGGATTAGGGATGCAATTGACAGTTGCTGTGAGAGTGTTCTAGAGGATCTCTTGTGCTTCCTAGAGTCTCCAAAGGCATCTTTGCGGTTAAAGGATCTAGGGCCATATCTCCAGAATAAGTGTTATAGGAGCATTTCTGCCATATTGATGGAACTCAAGAATGAGATTGAAAACTTGTCTGCTGCCCTAGGAAGAGGCAAGAGGGAAGATCAGTCTGTTTTATCACCAGCGACAATTGTTGATAGAGCTCTATTAATTGGGCGCGTCCTTTTCGCCTTTCAAAAACACTCGAGGCACATTCCGGTGATACTTGGTTCCCCAAGGTCGTGGGTGAATGAAACGACAGATGCTGTTTCTGTTAAGTCTGATTCCCTGATGAGGCATTATAGTATTATGGTTGATTCTCCTAGGTCTGATAGCCCTGGAAAGAAAAAGTTTGGCTTTTCTAAAAGGCAAACCTCTCTGGCTAACACGGCTTTGTTTGGAGTGGATGATAGTTCAAGCCCGCAACTTGTGGAACTTATTAACATTGCAAGAGATCTTACCATCAGAGCTCACAACTTGTGGATATCTTGGGTTTCTGAAGAACTTTCAGCAATTCTCTCTCACGATCTAAGGCAAGATGATGGTTTATCAACAACAAGTATCATGAGAGTAAGTGGCATCTTCCCTAGAAACACCATGCCCTTTTTTTTCTCACATCATAAAATACTCTTTATTTTTGCTCTTGACGGATCGTGTCTACTGCTTGCTTTGGACGTCTCAGGCGTTTGAAGTTTGTTGAACGAGCACCATTGTTACATACTTCCATTTGATATTGCCATTCTTGCTTTTGACCATTCATGCATATGGTATCAAACATTTTTAAGAATTTCAACTTAGATATAAGAGACTCTGATGGATGATGTAAACTCTCTCATCTTAACTACTGAAACTGAAGAAACAGGTATTTCTGTGAAGTAGCATATAATGTGTAAAAGACATTAATCTAAACAAGACATGCATACACCATACATGATGTCCAAAGTGTGCTGTGTCCTTGTCTTTTTTCGTATGCTCTTCTTTATTGTCCCCCCCATTTTATAAAGCTCCTCACCTTTGTCTGCCATTACTTAAGAAAAATTGTGTTGTGCTAAATTATGATGGTTTGGTACTCTGAAGTTGCATCCAACAATTTGTGAAATCTTGGATCTGGTGTAATTTGGATTCATCTTTACAAATGACTAAGGAGTAAGCCACCAAATCAAATAGTTGCATTAGAGTTGAAGTTTGCTTGGAATGATGAGTCCCATGTTAAAGAAGTTCTTACTTATCAAAAAAAAAATGTTAAAGAAGTTCTGAATCCTAGACATCCATGGCCGCTGCTAACCCATTAAAACCATTAAAATTACCGTGCAACCCACATGATCCTTAGTGCTTACCTCACTAATTGGCCACAGGTTTGTCATCCACTGTGGCATGACATAGCTGCTAGTGGAACCTGTTATTCGCTAAATTCCTCCTCTTGGATTTGCGATAATTTTATATACATAGTGGTGCATTGTACTCCCTAATTCCCATTTTCTTGGTCCCTCTTTGGGAATCCAACTATTTAACGGGACATGTAATCATTACATATTTATTTCAAAGTTCAAACCATTTTTCCAACAAAACCTTTTGATTCAACGTTTTGAATGTATCTATTACCAGGATAACATTGGAAATTTAATAAAATTGGACAAACTAAATTTGAAAGCGGTCAATTCTTTTGTGACGGACCAAAATGGAAAGATGGACCAAGAAAATGGGACGGAGGAAGGAAATTTTTATGAATTGTTCTGTCTGTTTTGCTAACTGAGCTACTAGAATTTTGTTTCTTTGGAAAATAAACATACTCATATTTTAAGCATTATCAGGGCTGGGAAGACACCGTAGTCAAGCAAGAACAGTCTGACGAGAGCCAGTCGGAGATGAAAATATCACTCCCGGCCTTGCCTTCTCTTTATATTACGTCGTTCCTCTTCCGAGCATGTGAAGAAATTCATCGAGTTGGAGGTCATGTACTTGATAAGCAAATTCTGCAAAAGTTTGCTTTGACACTACTGGAAAAGGTATTACAAAGTTGCCTGTATATTCTTTTAATATACCCCATGAATAGAGCAGCTTATCTTTTCTTTGATAGTATCATAGTCCCATGGGAAGCCATATCAATATTCTCACAGAAAACCAGGTCCTTACAGTTGTAATTTTTTCCTTGTTTGATGAATGTGGCTCGGACATAATGAAGTGATTGTATAAATAGAGGAGTTGTTATGGTAGTGTTTTAGTTTATTATAAGTTTCAACCTTGTAGGACGCGGCCCTTCCAGTGATGGTTTAATCCCTTTCTTTTTGTGGAATTGTTATTAGTGTAAACATTTGGAACTTCGAAGGTATGCAAAGTTCTAGGTGGAGGTTAGTTTTATTCCGAGGTGAAAGGCTTGAAAACCTAAACTTGTTTCTTCTTCTCTGAAACACCTCAAGTTCTTATCCTTCCTGTTGGGGAGGTGCTTGATGTGGATGAATTGGAGAGTGTTTTGTGGTGTTGGGTGGGATCTCTTCCGGCTTCTTGCATTGCTGCTGCCTTTGGGAAGTACTGCAAATTGTTACCATAGGATGCAATCAGGGATAGGTTTGGGGATATTGGCTTGCTGGAAGACACTATTATCAGTGCTAATATTATCACTGTAAATGAAGGCAATCAAGAGTTTAGGAGTTCGGGAAATTTGTAGGCAAGGTTTGGCATGCAAATGAGGTGAGAATGGAATGAAAGGTGGAACATACGGATGGCTGTTCTGATTCCCACTCTTTGGTTGCAAGTTGGAGTGGCATCACCATTCTCACCATGCTTGGTTTCACCTCTTGAACTCGTGGAATAGCAGGGAAACCAAGCTGAAACGATACTAACTACTGGATTCTCTCATTTTCTCTGCACCCCCCCTCAACAATTGACCTGCTAATGCTGCAGAAGTATCTTGCTTCACAACTTCTTATCTGAATTGCCATATTTTATAAATATTTTGATCCAAATTTCTTCTTGTTTGACAAGACAATTATTAGAAAAAAAGGAAACCGAGTTTGTCTACTGTAATCATTTGAATTTTAGGGAACTTTTTCTTCAATAAAGTATGGATAGTTACTTCCTTTAAGTTCTGTTTGATCATTGACTCAGAGTATTTTGGTTGGATCCGTGGAATCTCCTAATTTCTGTTTTATGCTATTTTGATGATTGGAGAAAGATGTCAAAACTTCCTCTTCTTGTTTTCTCTGAGTACTTCTTGTCCTCCTTCGTAGTATGTCTTGGTTGACGTTCGCTGAAATATAGCAGGCTTTAATTGATTCACGATATCCACAAAGAGTGAAAATACCTGCAAAGAGAGCGGGGGAGGCGTGTCATTGGTCTTGGCTTAGGATAAAGAGGCCGAGGGAATGCTAAATAGAGGTGTTTATGTGGAGATGAGGTGTGTGGAGGGTGAGGTTCATTGATGTTGTCTTTGGCATCGGTCATTCTGCAAGGTAATGGAATGACCATTCCCTTCCTCATAGTAGCAGGGTTAGCAAATTGTGGGAAGTGGTTTCTAATGGAATGGCCATTCAGATGTTCCTTTATTGTACCGAATGGAAATAAATGAGAAGCTAGAATGGGCACTCTAGTCTAGCCCATTACCTCGTACAAAATGTACCCTTTTGTTCACTTAGGTTTCGAAGTTCCTTATTTTTCTTTTATGTCGTATTCGTTTTTATTTGTAAAGAAGAATCCTTTTCCCATAGTGAATGATCAGATTCGGAATGCCATATTTTAGTACCCATCTCTTGGAAGGCTTTCTCCCTCTTTTTTCTGTCACCGTCTTCTTCTCCCTCTTTCTTTCTTTTTCTTCCATTTTCTTATTTCCCTTCTTTTCTTCCAGGCTTACTATCTGCTTTGTCCGGTTTGAAGTTTTATTGCAGCAGAACTGTGTGCATGGTTTTCCTAACAGTGCAAAGCAAGATATCAGAAGTATTAGTAAATTGTTTGCATGGTTACGTGGATTAATAACGGTCGTGATTTTTGTTGTTTGTGTATTTTGTTCTGTTCATCTAGGTCATTGGTATATATGCAGACTTCCTTTCTACTGCAGAGGCTCACGACACTCAAATGTCAGATAAAGGTGTCTTGCAAGTTCTATTGGACTTAAGATTTGTGGCTGATGTTCTATCAGGAGGTGATTCGAGTGCAATCGAGGAGCTATCAAAAAATGCCAAGTCCAAGGTTTCTTTCAGACGGAAACAGGATGTAAACCAGACCAAGTCAGCTATCAGAGAGCAGGTTGATGGCTTGGTAAATCGGCTTTCACAGAAGTTGGATCCCATCGATTGGCTCACGTAAGTTTTTCTTGCTTTGTGTTATGATGTTATATATGAGAATAGGTATCTGTTTAAAAGTTTCTGCATTTGTTATACTTTCCAGTATTGTCATTTTATTGGCGATCTGTTATCTTGTCAAAAGTTTCGGTGATCTTTCAGCGTCGCTGTATTATTAATCATGGTTTGGGGTGACAAGGGCATCTTTTAGCTCTGACTCTTTGTTGTTTAAGTTACTTACCAAGTATGCTCTTTGATGCTTGGTTGGGTAAAAGTTGGATGTTTGGCGAAAAATGACAAACCCAAAAACTTCAAAAGGGGGTCTGTCTCTGGGTCATCCTTTTTTCTTTTTTTTTTTGTGATTTTCTTTTCATTGAAGAAAACAACCCCAAAAAATTTTGAGCTAAGCTCCAGAGAGTAAGAGTTTGCTTCTATAAGACCCTCCAATTTCTCTCACACCAGATATTATAGATTACAGAAGCCAAAGAGAGCTTGAAAATCAAGTTTCTAAACTCCTTACCCCTCTGTTCACAAAGGCCTATTCAAGAGCAATCTGAATACTTTGAGCAGCCCTACTGATTCCATTTTCTGCAGAAAATGATTCCAAACTATGTTAGAGTAAGTGCAGCCAAAGAACAATTGGGCATGACTCTCCTGAGCCTCACAGCACAAGGCACAGAAACCATCTGTAATTAGGCCCCAATGTGAGAGTCTATCCGTAGTAGACAGCCGACGCAAATTGGCCATCCACTCTATCATTGCCCATCTGGGAACATGATTGGTAAACCAAACAATTTTGCTCAATGGAACTAGACGCTTCCATCTTCCATTCACAATGATAGATGCAACTTTGGCTGTCAAATTTCTGCCCGTATTGCTTACATTTCTAATTTTCTATCCCCATGCCTCTGATAAAGAGAATCCGGTGGGTGCCAATTGTCCAACCACAAAAAGTTATCCAGACCATTCCCTACAGCATTCTTAATCCAAGATGTAGCAATAGGCCTTAGTTTAATTTTTTGTTTAAGTGTCCAAGATGCATTGCAGGGGGTATTCATAGTCCAGAAGCAATGATTCTCTATCACAGAAGTATGGATCCACTTAACCGAAAGGGTATCTGCCTTTTGGCACAGCCCACAAATGTCTAGACATAGAGGCGTTTTTCCACTCCCTAACCACTTTAAACCTCAAACCACCCTCTTCCTTTGGCTTGCAAATGGGGAGCCATTTTACTTTGGCACCCGTGGTCTTGAGGTCTGGGCCAGTCCAGAAAAAGCTCTCAAAGTTCTCTTAATTCCGAGGCATGATAAAAACAGAACTCCAATAGACTTGGATACTGAACAAAACAGCACTTATAAGCTGGGACCTGCCTCCATAGGAAGAAGCTTACTTGTCCAAGACCCAGGGTGAACCCTCTTCATGATTCTGTTAACCACTATTTTACAACCTTGTGCTTTGAGTCTAGTGGTGGTGAGAGGAACTCCCAGGTACTTCACAAGCAAAGTGCCCTCGGACCATCAGAAATACTTTGGAGCATGGCCTTAGATTGTTGACTTACTCCAGCAAAAGCAATATAACTTTTCTGCAGATTTGGCTTGAGGCTTGCATACTAGAGGATCTTCCCTTAGAAAATGTTGTCCATGATGGATCTTCCCTTAGTTTCACGAAGTGGGAGCTGGGGTGGAAGCGGGAGCGGAGGTACCTAGAAGCTCCTAAGGTTGGGAGAGTAAAAATTTGAAGTGTGATTTGTCCCTAAATGTTTTAGAGGGAGATGTGGCCCAATTCCAGTCAATATCTCAAATTCGTAATAAATGGACAGGCCCAAATCATGAACCTAATTAAATAAATAAGGCCCAACAATCAGTTCTCTATTAAACATAAAGAAGCCTAACAAACCCAACAAACATTATTAAATACAGAAGCCCAGCAACATTATTCAACCCTAGATCTATCTTCTTCTTCGTCTTCTGTCTGTTGCAGCAGCTGCTGCTCCTACCTGAGACCTGCTCTGATGATGATCTCCTGCTGCTGCTATATGTTCTGATTATCGTATCCTACTCTTCTTCTTCTCCGTTAATCCTACGTCTCTGTTGTTAAGTCCTTTTATGCAGAGGCGGCTCAACATATTGTGATTGGTAACTTGAACACCTTAATTTTTTATTTTTTATTTAGAATACATTAATTTTGTGTACTTTTATTTAAGTTTTGTCCTTTTTGAACACCCAAACTAAAAATATTTGAGCACCCTTCCCAAAAAATTTTTGGACTGGCCCCAAAATATCAGCCAACAAACTAATCCAATGTAAAGAACTCAATTAAAAGCCATAAAAGGCTCCATAGCTTCCCATGGATGTTCAATTGACCAACCTAAACTCTTTTACAAGTTATATTGCATGTAATAATTTTATCTCGAGTTGGTTTGAACACTTATTCCTATACCGTGAACATCCATTAGTCCAGGAAATTCACAATTGAATACCTAATATATTAGCTCAAAAGTACATACTCTTAATAACAAAAATCGAAAAATAGAGAGAGCAAAAAGTATCTATTGGTATGGATTTCGTGCTCTAGTTTTTCTCTAAATAACAATCAACTCTATATCTTCAAAAAATAAGAGCATACTTCCAAAAAAAATCTGTGTGAACCTATTTGCCAGACAATTTCCTACAATAAAAACTAATGTGTTTATGTGCCAGTTTAATTTTGTTTGGCCTAAAAAATAGAATTCGCTGAGAACATGCAATTGTGACATTTATCTTACGTATTTTCATATTATTTGGTCTTATTATTCAAACTTATTTAGAAAAAATTGTGTATATATGGCTACTTATTTGGTCTCATTGTTAAGGTAATTTTCGCCACTACTTTTACGGTGGTTGTGATGTATTTGGTTCAGGTGTTAAGTTGCTTATCGAGAAAGAAAAGTTAAGCTGTTCAATCAGCAATCTTCTTGTTGTTTGAGCTAAAATATATCCACGGTCCTCATTTACTCTACTGTAGAATGTTCTGTTGGATGGGTTTCATATGTAATGTAGGATCTTCGGTTCTGTTTGACATTGTTCTCTTTGTAAGATTCTATGTTGAAAGGATGTTTTTCTTGACTTGATCATTGGTTCTATTTATTTCTTCATATTTCAGGTATGAGCCTTACTTATGGGAGAATGAGAGGCAGTCGTACCTACGGCATGCTGTCCTCTTCGGCTTCTTTGTCCAGCTTAATCGGCTGTATACAGATACCGTTCAAAAGTTACCCACCAATTCAGAATCAAATATAATGAGATGCTCCACTGTTCCAAGGTTTAAATACCTTCCCATCAGGTTGATCTCGTGATCCTTCTGACTAAATTTCCACTTCTGTTTCTTAGTTGTTAATTGCATTGTTTGGTTTTGTATAATCCGTCCGTGGTCCAAAGTTCTAGTATGTAATTGGATCTCTTTTCTGGTATCTTCAGTGGAGGGGTATTCATATTTCTTTCAGTTACAGAGACTATCCTTGCTGTACTTTTAACTAATTGGAGTTACATTGCACTTTTTCCTATGTGAGAAGACATGCATAGCGTATCACCGTTGTCTGTTAAATCTGAATGCATGGATTGCCTCCCAGTTTATCTATACTTACGGTCGTATTGGTTACAGTGCTCCAGCATTGTCTTCAAGAGGGACAACTAAAGCTTCTAGTTCACCTTCTATGGATGACGTTTCTTCAAGAAGCTCTTGGAAAAATTATACAAATGACGACCTCTCTCGCAACGTTAATATTGACGATGACTCTAGTTTTGGGGTGGCTACACCTTTCTTGAAGTCTTTCATGCAGGTAAAGGTTCTATCCTTTTACACGTTTTCCTCTGGGCTGCTATCTTGTTTCTCAGACTTCACATTTATGGTATCACGTGTTTGACCATTTCATTTCAGGGATAGCTAATGTCCACTGAAATGAAAAATGTGCCTAAGCCAGAGAGCTTTATTCTTTAGGGGTAGCTGCAGTGTGTCTTTGGGTACACCCGGGATTATCCAGTCTAATATTACACCCATTTCAGTCTACAATGTATCCTTTGTGCATGCATGATGCATCCGGGATTATCTTCTAGTCCCTTTGACATGTACTACTACTAATGTTGTGCAACGATTATGTCATTTAAGGTTCTATGTGGGGTATCAGTTGTCTCGTATGTTTATTGGAGAAAGGAATGGATGGCAAGTTATTGGAGTTGGTTGTGGTGTTGGGTATATTTAAATCATTATTATTGTTAATACGTAATTGATGAAAGCTTCTCTAATACTTAACTGAAAAGGAAAAGCTGTACTAATTCAGACAATCTAATATTACACCATTTCATCTCCGCTTGAGAAAAGCACCTTCTCAAACGTCTACTGGCACTGCTGGGCGTAATTCACTGGTCCAGAAAGGCAGAAAATGGCCCAAACATTGAATCACTGCAAAGTTGTTCACAACTCCATCCTTATCTTTGATGGCCAAAGCTGCTGGAATATGATTAAAGCATCTAATTTGAAGTGTGGTCCAGAAACAATGTGGAACCTCTCCGAAAATTATAAAATGCAATTATTACCTTGGATTTTGTTCTTTAAATCAGAATTGCGTTCATTTTATGTCATATCATTTACGAGCAATAGCCATCAATCAATCTACTATACCAATTCATTCATCTAATCTGGTGTAAACACATAGAAGTCTAGGTTTCAGTTGAAGCATTACTGCATTCATGGTCAAGTGACAATCCCTCCAGATCTTGGAGGAAACTGTGGGGAATTGGTGAATAAACTCATCTTTGAAGCTATTTGAGCAGGATCCACTTTAGGAGGAATATGTATGTCTGGGGTTTAGCTAATAACAAACGCTTGTGCTGGTAACTCTGCCGAGGCCTAGACATCAAGTAAGTTGCTTGATGAGGATAACTAAGCTGACATGCTTAAGTTGGCTTCTGGCACAAAAAGGGTGGTGGTACCTTACTGCACCTCACCACGCAAGGCTCACGGTAGGATTCGTGGTGTTGCTTCAGGATTCCGATGTATTGTGTCCAAGATTAGAAGACCATCCCCCTTTATAGCCTGATGAAATTAACTAGGAACTAGGAAGGGAAATGCTTACAAGCTAAGAAAGAAAAATTGGCTAAAATAAGTTAAATTTGAGGAATATTAATGTTTTCTTTTTCTCAAATTCCATTATTTTTTATCTTTTGTGTATTGGAAATGTTAGGATATGAGTTTAGGACGAGCAGAATTATGACTCAGAAATCTGGCACCGATTTCCCATAATTTGTTCTTGTAATGGTCAGGTTGGCAGCAGATTTGGTGAGCTGGGATCCATGCTAACAGATGGGCAAGTTGGGAGGTTCAAGGACAAATCAGCTGCTGCCATGTCGACGTTCGGTGACATTCTACCCGTCCAAGCCGCTGGTCTCCTTTCGTCCTTCACAGCTTCCAGATCAGACTCTTGATTGAAGATTTTTATTCAAAGAGACTATGCATCTTTGTGATCAGTGAAAATAAGCCCGGAGTAATTCCTGCAAGTTCGGAGATGGGATCACACTGTTTATAGCAAGCGGGGATACATGTAACCTTGTCTTATGTAATTGGGGACGAATCCGGAGAGGTGAACTATGATTTGGGTTTTGCAGCAGTAGGGTACTATTTTAGTTATACTTTTCGAAGATACGATGTAGATTGAAACAACGAACGAATGAAACCGGAATTGGTGGAGGCGTAATAGGTTAAGGGATACCGTCTGTTGGTCTGTATATTGTGGGGTACTAATGCAGATCAAATGTATTGTTTCATTTTTTTCCCCCCTAGTTTTACCTTCCGTGTAACAGTGTAATTGAGAAAAATAAGATTGTGTATTAAGCTATCAGGATGAGGACTATTTTGGTATTCTATTCACATTGGGCATTAAGAATCTGTGTAACAAGATTCTTAGAATTCCTTCTGAAAATATTTCGAATTTGTGATCATATTTTCATTCCGGTGATGAATCTATATTGCCCGTTTCAGTAATTTTTTAATAGATTTTTATGAATACGTTGTCGAATTTATCATGCGAACAAAGAACGAAAACTTGTATTGTTCTTCGCTGTGTGCAGAGCTAGTTTTATACTTTTCTGGATGTGTGCCACATAGCGCTACCCGTCACGCATCTCGGCCGTCTAAAAGCATTTTGCACCATCCGGATCTCTCTCTCTCTCTCTCTCTCTCTCTCTCTCTCTCCGTTAAATTCGGACCTGCAAAATACTTTTGGACGCAGTGATGAGTACCGCCATGTGGTACCTAACCTTTGCACCCAAGTTTTTCTCAAGAAATATACATGAAACAGTAGTCTCTCCTCTCCCTCCAATTTCTTTGTCCAATAATTCCAATTTGAACAATCCAAGGTATTAAAGGATTACTATCATTAGGGCATCCTTATCAGGGGCACCAAAAAAAACATCAAATTTAACTTCAAAAACACGTTTTACAAATTTAGCAAGTCACTTTTCCAAAAACTCACAAAATCAAACTCTCTATTCTAACTTTATTATATTAAATTATTCTTTTTTTCTACTCCTACTCTCCAAAAGTAATAATTAAAAAAAAAAAGTGAATAGTGCGTGAACAGTGCATGAATAGTCCTCTGGTGAGTGAACAGTGACGCACCAAATTTGGTGTGGTACTGTAGCAAAGTCAGAAACTTAACAAATTTGATCAACCATTTGGTGAGCCTGATTTTGGCCTTATTTTGGGTTTTGGCTCTCTATTTTTGGTAAAAAGTTAGTTTGTTCATCCACATAAGGATGCTCTTATAAGTTAGAAATTTGAAGTTTCAAGGATACATTGATTCAGATTGGATTGGTCACTTAACTTTAAGATAAACGGAAAATTAAAATCCCTCACAAGTTTTTTTTTTTTTGACTCTTTTAGAAACGCAAATTGTTTTGATTAAAGATGCAAAGAATAACCAAAACATGGTGACATGGAGTGAAAAATCCGAGGTGGATAGAGGAGAAACACAAAGACCCAATGGTCCAATCCAGTCTAGTTTAGATATTTGTTGGTTTAGAACCATGAACGGATTCGTTCATTTTGTAAAACTCGTTGAGTAAAAATGGGCAAACTAAGTTTCAAATTTCTTTTTGTACAAATCTATTTTGTTTGTATCTACTGATGTTGTATCAATCTAATTTTTTTTTTACGTGTTGATATACTGTATTCAACAAGTGCAAGAAAATGAATCATTTCAATCATTCTTGTGGGCCTCTCTCAAATCTACAAAGACCCAAACTTGGCCGGATTGGACCACAATAAGATGGGAACTCTGTCCGAAACGCAGGCCCAAGTAAACTCGTTCTAAGCGGGCCGGTTGGGTGCATATTGGGCAAAACATTTAGCCCAATTTTTAAGCAGTAATCATTTTGCAAAATTATTTATTATTATTTTTTTTTGGTCATTCGTCATTCCTAATCTATTACATCAGGAGGGAGGGGACTCGGTCCCAGGATGCAGTGTGGTACATCCAAAAACTCTGCCGCATGAGCTAACCACCACTTGCCATTTTGCATAAGTCATAAAGTAAAAATGGGCAAACAGTTTCAATTTTTTAACTAATCTGTTTTGTTTATGTATCTACTAGGTACAAGGCGTCATGCTACGCATGACTTTTATGCCCATCATTTTTTCGTGTGATCGTTAGTTTTATATCTATCTGCTTTTCGAACCCAAGCAAGCAGTTTTCCATTCAGAACCCATCAGAATCCAAATATTCAAAGCATTGCTCGTTAATCTAATGACCTTGTAAAACCATAGAGTTAAAAAGGCACTGGTGGTTGACCATCTTCATAGAGTTAAAGCCCTTCTATCTTTCCAACCCTGCACATACTCATTTGGCAAGCAGTTTTCCATTCAGAACCCATCAGAATCCAAATATTCAAAGCATTGCTCGTTAATCTAATGACCTTCTAAAACCATACAATCTTGCATAAAACAAAACGAATATTGGCAGTATATAATGGCATCTTACCGAGTTAATGTTCACATTAATGCATGCTTTCTTGAACTGCAACAAATGCAAAAAATATGAAGAATGTCCAGATTAGAATGTGTAAGTTATTTAACCGTATTATAAAACTTTGCGCCAGCTATTATGACTTATCCAAACAATGCCTTACTTCTTTCAGTTAATAGATTGGCTATTTTTTATTCTAGATTTTGCTAATTGCAAGTGCATAACCAGCTAGAGTGACTCCTGTACCTAAATTTGAGAGGCACGTTGGTCAGTGGTCTAAGCTAAACGTTCAGCGATCTATGGACCTGATGGTATATAGGTAACTATTTTGTTAAATAAAAATAGGAAAAAATCATCATAATTTTATATAATCATGCTAAGGTCTCTCCAGTATTCGTTAGAAGGTCCTCTCATTTCAAACCATGTGTCTTTTTTCATATTATCATAAGCCGTGTACCTCTTTGATGTCTTCACTGAATATTTCGAAGTTGGAATTCCACTTTGGTTGTTAATATTCTGCTTCAAACAACTTGAACAAGTGTTAACAGGACAAAGGGAAGAAACATACAAAATCCATTCAGAACATTGCTACAACAGTATAGGGCAAGAACCAAATTGATGAGTTTATTTTCCTGGTAATTAAGCGACATAAACCCAGCAACAATACTGATGGATTTGCTTAAACAATTTTATGTTCAAAAGTGGAAAATTTGAAGGCCTGACTATCTATTTCTCTTAATTAATGGAGTACCATTTCTAGGGTTTCTGCCCCTCTGTGTGTGCGCAAGAACCACGAGCAGAGATAAAGGAAAACGGTGGTTCATGATCTCGATTGTGGACTTTCATCGCCGCTGCCGCCTGCATAGCCGCCCTTCTCTTCCACATTCTGTGCACGAACTACTGATCCAAATCCTCATCTACAAAGAACAAGGACGAAGAAACAGGGGTTTTAGATTTTGGGGAAAGATGTCAGAACCTTGTCTATGGGGATTTAAAAACAACCGACGGAGAGGATTGGACGGTAGCTTACCCGGCTGAGCATCTGCGGTGATGGACGGACGTGTAGCCGAAGCCGATTTCTTCGCACCGCCAAAATTTTCTCCTCCTATGCAGCGACGACCTGACTTTGGTGGTCATCATCATCGTCGAGCAGCCGAACAGGCTTGTGGTCGCCATTTTTTCAGTATCGATCGATAAATATCTGCGGAGATTTTTGGAAGGGTTTTTGGGAGGGACTTTGGAGGAGAGAGAGAGCTGTGCTGGTTTATGTATGGGGATACAACAAAACCCAAAAGCTAAACGAGAAAGTTGATTTCTGTGGTTAGGAGGCGTACGCGTGGCGCAGAGAAAGTCATAGGGCGACTCGTAATTTGGGCAAAATTGGAGGGCAATTGTCTAGACAACTCCAATTTGAAACCCTCGCTTATATAAGTCCCTCCGGGTCTGGATATGTTAATTTGAATCCTTATCGTGGGCCTCTCTGGAGCATACAAAGACCCAAACTGGGCCAGAGTGGATCACAATATAGCTGGATGAGAACTCAGTCCAAGACGCAGGCCCGAGTAAACCCGTTCCAAGCGGACATTTAGCCCAAATTAAACGGTAATTACTACAATTGGATTCCTTCTTCCGTTTTCCTTCTGTTTCTCGAGGGGTTCTACTCTCTCTCTCTCTCTCTCCTGTCAACTGAAGTGGCGGTGATGGGGGATCCAAACCCTAGAAGAGGTTTGAGATGTCGCCACTGTGCAGGCCCTCTCTCAAAGGAGATGGTAACTCATACTAACCCTAGCCTTTGTTCTCTTCATCCACGGACTAAGTTCACAAGCTTTGTCTCATTTGATTTTGTGAAATTCAGCTGGATATTCTTGATTGATCGCAGGAAACGAGCAAATGGACTGTTGCTCCGCTCATCAGAGATAGCTTTTGTATGGTAATTATTACTGTACTACTCTTTTACGTACTCATTTGTGTATATCGTGAATTTCGCAATTTCGATTTTCTGTTGCGATTGGACTGTTCCTCCGCGTTCTTTCATAATTTTTAGTGTGCTCTGTCTTCGTGATGACTGGCGTATTAGTGCAATTTTGTACCCTCACCAACATTACAAGTGGGTGAACTAAGTGGTGGAGGCATGATTTGTATTTAGCACTTAGCAGGGGCTCAACTCAACCACATGTATTTTTACATTGATAACAAAAATATACTCCTAAGAGCAAGTGCAGCAGATAAGGTAAATTTTGAGGGAAAAAAACTGGTGCACAGTGTATATAGCTACCCATCACTTTCAATGCTCCAACAATACTACCCATTTTACCTATCTTTTATTAAAATATCCCATTTTACCTATCTTTTATTAAAATATTATTTTTTCCTTTTTAAAATATCCCAAAATACTAATGTGAATAGAATACATAGTTACATACGTATACATATGTACATAAATTCTCTGGTGAACTGAAAAATCGGAAACCACTCTGAGCAAAACTAAACAACGGCCTAAGCAAAACCAAATTTCCAGATACCGGTGGCAATGGTCGGAATGATGGCAAGACTTCACCATTGAGCGTAGGAGAGAGAGCAAGAGAAAGGAAAACTAATAAAAACCCAGTTGCAGTCCCAACGGAGCATACCTCCGTCGATCAAAACCCGCCATTCGTCATCAATCGGAACTCGTCATTTGTCGTCGATCAGAATTTTCCAGTCGCCGTCGATTGGAAGGAATAATTTTTGCCTTCGATTGGGAATCAGAGTGTCAATAGTGAACAGGAGGGGCTCTTCGCACAGGAGAGAGAGTAAACAAATGGTTAACTTGTGAACAGTGTCTAGGTATTTCTACCGAAGCACTGTAGCAATTAGCAAAATGTTAAGAAAAGGTAAAATAGAGAAGCTTAAGCATGACTGCTGCACCTGGGTTCTCTCTATTTCGGTAAGGTAAAATGACTAAAGTGACTCTTTTGCTAAGCTGCTGCACATGCTCTAAGTGCATATTTCTAATTGCTAGGTTTGAGAAAGATGGGGGTAATGTTGGGTGAACCAAAATGCACTGCTGGCATCCAGGGATGCTTCCTATCTGGTTGCTCCCTTTTATTTTTGCCTCACTTTTACTCTATTTTTTTCTTCTTTTATGTGTTCGTTATTTCTGTTCATGTAGATTGGGACTGCCGTCGGTGGGACGACAAGTGCGTTCTATGGCTTCAACCATGGTATGTTGCCGTATCATTGTGTATTACTCAGTTCTTCATGTTGTTCCTTAACCTCAAAATTTTAGGTCATTCTTCCAGGCTCGATAAACTGATTAGTTCATGAATAATCATGATTGTACTTGTAATTGAGTTTCTTAAAGAGTGAATATATGTGTTATTGTTATGGTATGGTTATACTTTCAGCTATTTTTTGATGGTCTAGTGCGTTGAAGGTGGTTTCATTCAGTTAAAGGGTGAAATCTAAAACAGTAAAAGATCAAGTATACCAAGATTATATTTTCTGATTCCCTTATGCAGAGTATTGTGGAATTAACAAATTCCTATCAGAGTAGCGGCTATATTTTTGTGTTGGATGATCTGGCTTCTTCCATAATCTATTAATTTCTGTACTTAAGGTGAAAACTTGTACCTAACATTTTCAGGAACAAAGATACATTTTCTAAAGTTGCAGAGTACTGTAGTTCTATAATTTTAGATTGTTGTCATCGCGATCAGCATTGGACCTCGTGCTTCTACATTTCAATAGAATGAATTGGCATTAAAACATTTGTTTTGGTTATAACACTCGGTGGAAGGAAAAATTGGAAAGACCAGAATCGTATACTGATGTCTGATGGTATTTAATGTTGTCCACTGGAAGACATTGCACATTAATCACCCATTATATTGTAGTTTCGAGTAATTTTTATGTACTTTATTAAACCGTCGATATTCTAACTGTATAGTGCATGTTACATTGTTGCTGCTAGGATATTGTACGGTTGCTAAGTCTACCTTCCTATGTTTCAAAATTTCTTCTAATTACTTGCATATTCTCAACCCCTATGTATTTCTTTGTCATTCATCTTAGATCCTCTGTTTCCTTTATGCTTCATGAATGCCGGAGTTTTATCATACTGATTCAAGTGACTGTTTTATCCTCTTTGTCCTTTACCTCTGGTCCACTGCATCATTTTATGTTTTCAACAGCATTTATTCATGATTACTGTATTGCAAAGCAATTGGAGCTTCTGCTAAAGTACTGGTGAAATTTAAAACTAATCAAACCACTAGTTGTATAACCATCCCAGTATGCCATATGTTCGGTGATATTAAACTAACACCCAATCACGATATTTGACCAACAAAGATTTGCATGATATAGCTATTAGCTACTAAATATTTGTCTTGACACAAAAAGCTTACAATTCATGAATCTTTTTAAGAAACTCTGGAAAACCTCTATACATTAACCCTTCTCTTTGTCGTTCTTAAATTAATTTGCTTTTGGTGAAGTAATAAGTAGTAACTCTAGCTTATATGATGCTGTTGTGGGAATACCTGGGTCAAGTAGCTAAGCGGAAAGGGCAGCTGTCGAAGTTAAGAGGAAAGAGGGAGTCATTTTACCCACCCACTCCAGCCTTTTAGGAAAGAATGCAGGCAAGGAAAGCACTTGGAGCAGGTCGGACTTTAGCTTTAGTAATAAATCCCTATGTGAGATTGATTTAAGTTGCAATTGGTCCTTAATTTTCTGACATGTAATTAGTTAGGGTTCTTAGGGACAATTGGACATATACTTTTGTTCTGATGGAATATGACATTTACCTGTAGGAAGAATCCTCAAATATTAGGGTCCACAAAGCTAGATTCCTGGGTCCGCCACTGATGCTAGGGAACATGGTTGTCTTTTTTTTATTACGTATTACATAGCAGTGCATTCCGGAATTACTTCGCTGAGAATATGTCGTATTGATTTTCAATAACATCCAAGGAGAAACTTTAGACAGAGTAAACACACCGATTCCTCTACTTTATGTTGTATTTGTTCCTCCTTCTGTTAATTGATTTTATAACATTTCCTGTGCAGTGATGCCAATTGTTCAGAGGTGGATTAAAGGACCTATGTGGTTGCATTTCCTCGTTGGTGTGAGTGTCTAATTTGCATGACTCCCTTTTGCTTCTTTTCCCTAATTTTCATTTCCTTTTGAGTCAATGTGTTATCATGTGAAGAGATTATTTTTGTTTCATAAGTAAGAAATTTATTGAAAAGGCATGAAATTGGATATCTTTTTTTAAGGGGTACTTCTAGCACTACCTTGAAGATGTTAAATGAGGCCGAAATTGATACCAGAAAATGTTTTCCAGTGGAACTACTCTATGAAGTTCGATTTGAGAAAAAATAGTTTTTTCGGATGTTTGGTTTCAACATATAGCTTATAAAAGATTGCAAAAATACAAATAAATGTTCTCATTGAATGTGTAGATATAAGAAGTTCGATGCACGGTAGATCTTACGTGTTGCACATTTATTGAAATGTAGGAAGTGATATATGGGTTTCATCTCTTCCTGGGTCTTTTCTGTCCTTATTTTTTTTCCAAACAAAATTTTTGACTTAAGATGGAAAGACCGAGGTTTTAAAGTTTTGCATCTTGATAATTTCTGATTTAGACAAACCACACTCAAATGTTGGGCATTACTTGTGGTCAATAATGCTACGCATGCTTGATTCTTTTTCTATTGTTCTTACTCAAACTGTTGTCCCAGTCATTTAATTTGTTGGTTATGCTATATCATGCTATTTGCTTTAAATGGCAACGAGCGGTGGGGCCATTCTCTTACCTTAGTAGGCAGCCATTCTCTTACCTTAGTAGGCAAAAAAATCCGCTGCCTTACTGGTTGTATGCATAGCCCTCCATCTCACATTCATGGGTCCTGTAATGTGAAAGAGAAGGCATTTCATACAACCACAGTCACTGTTGATTCAGAACTTTCTCCTATTCGATATTTGTGGTTTGTAACTTCGTTGCCTTCTCTTTCTGTGGGTGCAGGCTCCACCTGTGATAGTCTTCTCTTCAGCTTGTGCGGGGATAGTAGGTTAGAGTTTTCTCTGCATAGTCTATTATTGACTTGAATCTTCTTGTGGTTGCTTGAACTGCTTTTTCTATATATGTAAATACGCTACCACCACTTTCTGGAAAATGACGGGCTATCTGAGTTCTCTTGGATGGACTGGCTTTCATTTGTTTCCTCTTTCGGGAAAAAAAGGTAGGCGAATGCAAGAAATTCATCTTTGCATGTTTTGAGCTGGAAATTTAATGGATCATTTGCGTCATTGCTGCATTTGAAGTGTGGTTTCGGTGACCTTCATATGGTTTGTGTTACTAGGGTTTTGTCTTAACGTTATTTCCATTTCTAAAATACACTGTCCATTATATTGTGGTTTCAAGATGTTAGTCACATTCCGTTCAAAACGAATAAAAAAAAAAAAGAAAGATAGTCACATTGGGTTTTCTATGGAGGGCAGGACACAGTAATTTGGCAGCATGTATTGTGTAGCGACAAACTGAATAGAATGTCTCTGTATAGCCTCTTGACATTGCTTGGAGAACTGGGCCAAATTGTTTTTTGGAGATGTTGAGAATTCATGATGTTGATATTTTTCTGAGCTTGTGTTGGTCAACTCCACCAGGGAACTCGAGAATTGACAAATAAATTAGAATGGCTAGTGATAGCCATCCGCTGCAGTTTAGTAACACGTTTTGGATATATGTTCTTCTCGTACTCATTGGAATTTTGTTTGTTTCTGGGCATCTAAATTTTGTTTTGGGTTTTGCACATATATATCGTCCAATACGTGAAATTAGTTGAAGCTAATGTGTGTGTTCCTGGGGTTGGAATTCTGCAGGTGGTGCTGTTCCAGCACTTACCCAACTTGCATCTTCATCTTATCATGCGGCGGTCTCATCTCCATCCTCCTCACAGGATGATCAGATTAAAAAATCCCGAACGTCATCTACTCTATAATCTCCTATAAGCACAAGAGAGGAGCACTTTTGGTGATGCCCGCCATGATCATTTCAGACCATGGAGCCACCCTCTTGTACGTTTTTCTGGATGGCGTCTTCGATTTTACCCCATAAACGCATGGCTTGGGTATGTCCTCTTTGGTCTTGTCTCAAGAATGGTTCTTATGTAAGATTACCTTACTATTAAGTTATACAAATATATTCCTCCGGTTGAGAGCATTATTCTTTTCGAAGTAAAATCTTTAGATATTTCTCTGTAATGTGATTTTGACTCTGTAATAAGTTACAATAATAATAATAATAAAAAGTTACAGTAATGAATTATTGGATATGCCTTCTGGTTTAGAAGAACCCCTATTGTTGGTAGGCATGAATGGCGCAAGCGGCACATGAACAATGCTTGACCTAAACGCACAGAATGGATGCTGAATACCTTCCAGCGGGATGATTTTCATGTTTTAATTCTTCCCTTCCATTTAAAAAACTTGTTGGCTTTGCACGTTCTTAAAAAAGCTGTGACATTTTCTCGGATTTGGGGTTCCCGTAGTGACCTCAATCGTGGGTCCTTTGAAATCTTCATTTGGGATCGGAGCCGTTCATTTTTTTTTAAGGAATGTTGCGTACATTATGGGTACAAAAAGTTATGATTATCGGATATTGGTAGAAACAGTTGGTCTAACTTGTCCTATAGTTTATATTGGCCATCCATGTTCGTAAATAAATGGTATCCAACCATATGACTACCAATATTCAATTAATTTGATTTTTTCACATGAATGATCTACTCAACATTCATGACCTATTGAATGGTTCCAATCCCAAATACAGATTACAGAGGATCCACAATTGAGGTCACTACGGGATTATAGTGACTTGGGTCAATACAGGAACCCGAAATCCCATTTTCTCTGAAACACACTAATTGAAAAAGGGGTCCAATTCTTCAGTGGTTTGGAATTTCCTTGGGCATGGTCATCTTAACAGAAAGGACTTGGGGTTTTTATCATGGGGGATCATCCCTTGGATGATGCTTGGAGTACTCTATAAGCAACTTCCAGTGGACACCAATGAGGGGTGGACAATGGAGAAAGAGTGTTTCAAAAGAAGCATTATCTCAAAAGCTGTTCCACGGACCGACCCCTTGAAGATGCCAATGGATATTATACCACCTTAGTGGAGACTAATGGAGTGGCAAAATACTGGGGAATGAAGAGTAGTCCTTCACTCTTTGCTTTGAATTTATTCTTGTGGGATAAGTTTGTTTACAGTAGTCCCCTACCTCTTTCAAGCTAGTATTTTTTTATAACTTAGATGTCCGGCAGGGGCGTACGCAGGATTTTCTATTAGTGGAGTAAAAAATTTACGAAGGCTGTACATAATTCATGTCTTGGGGTAAGATATAATGAATTGAGTCTAGAGTCTTCGGGTAAAATTACCAAAATATTCAAAAATATATATACATGTTTGTAGGAAATTTTAATCCAGCAGGGTCAATTGACCCCCTGCCCCTTCTTAGATCCGCCCTTGATGTCTGGGTTAGTTTACGTGCCCATCGACTAATTCTAAGGAGCCTAATTTCACCGTCAGTTTGCGGAGAACTCAATTAAAGCTAGAGCAAAGCTCTATATGGACTGACCCAAATAAGTTGATAGCACCCGATAGGTTTCAATCAAATCTGAAAACTTAGAAGGGACAAACGCTAACTTTCTCCCTAACTTTTAGGCTTTGACCACCTGGCCAACCGCTAAGGGTTTTCATGCTAGTATTATTATTGTCAGGATCTTAATTATGTGCTCTATCTGATTGTGTGGTTGATATGTTAGTGTTGTAAATTATCAATTGTTGCATGTTGAAACAGCAGAAAATGACACACAAGGACTGCCTAACTACTGCTAGTACCTTTCTCAACATGCAATATTTGCATGCTAGTTGCAGTAATGTTCGAATGACAAAAACACCGGTCCTCGCGAATATTGAGGCCTGACTTGGTTAAATAAAAAAAATTGGTTTTTTGATTTTTTCCGTTTTGTCCTTATTCAAATTATTTTTGCTTTTGTTAGTTTTGAGTCAAGATTTTGTAGTTTCTGGATTTATCTCGTCGAGACGAATCCAAAGAGTATAAAATTATGGTCAAAAGTAATAGTTTTTTGAATAAAGCCGAAAATAAACCAGTTTTTTGGATTATTTTTCGTCTTTATTCACAAAACTTTAAGTTTGGCTAACAATTTTATATATTTTAGATTCTTCCCGTCGAGACAAGCCAAGAAACTATAAAAAATCGACCGAAAACTAACATATGCAATTTTTTTTTGAGTAAGGACAAAACGAAAAAAATCAAAAAATCAATTTTTTCAATTTAGCCAAATCAGACCTGAGTGCAAAGGTGATACAATTATGTATGATGAGACAAACGAACGGCCACAATTTTAGTATACGTGAGTGGTAAGCCCACAAAATTTTGACGTTACATTAAAAGGTACTAACATAGTAGGACAGATTTTTAGAAATTATAGTCGCCGAATACCATTTTCTGTTTCCCTTTGACTCTAAAATTTTGTGCTTGTTTTCCTCGGGAGGTTATTCTACATGTCTATCGCGTGATCATGATGTGATATAACCGCTATATGCAGTGTTTACCATGTCGGTCTTTATTGAAATAGACTTGGATCGATGTAACTGTTTCAATGAACCACTAATGAATTACAGTACTATGTGTACAATAATTTTATACTAGTAATTTTTTTTTAATAAAGCCAAAATTAATCTAATAAACTGGTTTATTTTTTGCTCTATTCATATTTTTTACTATAATTTTATACTATTTGGGTTCCTCTCATAGAGACAAATTAATACTCCACAAAAACGTAATACAAAACTAACAAATATAAATTTTTTTTAATAAAGACAAAACAAATAAACCAAAAAATCAATTTATTGTTTTTTCCCCGAGCAGAGTATACTTCAATATTTTTCTTCATTCATCAATTAAAAGTTGAGTGTTGACTGCTGATGGTAGTAAAGTAATTTCTTGAGCACTACTCCTCACATTTACCCAAAAATATTGACGATCTCACAGACCATAAAGGAAATACAATTAAAAAGAAGCTTGGGGTTCAAGAAGCGAATATTCCTTTTACAAACACAGCAAGCTAGGGTTTCGATCTACAATGGGAAATGATTTTCACACTCCTCATTTTATAATTCACACTCCCTTTTTGTCTTTATCTTACATGAATTCACAATATTGCCTTTTTTCAATACACCTTTTTCATACATCCATGGGTAATATTGTAAATTTATAAAGATAAAAACAAAAAAAGGAGTGTGAATTGTAAAATGAGGGGTGTGAAAATCATTTCCCTTTACAATTTGGTAAAAGCTATGATAGATTTTCATTTCCATTTTACTCCATCCATTAAAGGGGCCAAAAGCTACAATTAATTAGAAAACCTAACTTCTCCATTTTAAAGTGTTTGTCAAGTCCGCAAGAAACCTGTCTGTTACTGGAAAATCCAGTAAACATCGTCAAGCGTGAACCATGCATTTTTATACTACTAATAAATTTGAGAAATTACAAAAATCTCGGGTGTTAAAAATTTTGTTTTGTAAAATTGAAAAGTTTTTATTTTGGCACGCTCTGTTAAAATAACTTGCAACTTCTCTATGCCGATACAGGGAAAAAAAAAATTGCAACTTCTCTATATCACCATACGATCCTTTGGTAATTAAAACTATTTTGAAACCTCTCACATGGTAAATTATTCAATACCAGGGCACTATGTGGTGCCCCAGGCCTCGCCTCTACGACACAATTATATGGGGTTGAAAAAAAAAAGTATATAATAAATTCTACAAAAATGTGTGGTGGAGAAAGCCTGGAGCACTAAATAATCTCTCCTCGCGTATACACAAATTCATTGCTAACCAGTAATTGTAAAGACAACGCCTAAACCACCACGTGGCGGTGTTCCTCAAGTAATTAATAAATTTTCTATTATAGTACTACTATGGGCCTATGGCATAATTTTACCTCCTGAAGGTATAAACCCCTTTGATACACCGACTATATATAATTCAAAAATGATCTCATATCATATGAATATAAATAAATAACCCTTCCTGTTGAAAAGTTCATTTTTAGTCCCTCCTAAACCAAACAATCGCCTCCTGCCCTCTCTCTCTCTCTCTCTCTCTCTCTCTCTCTCTCTACAATGGCTGTTCTCGGGGACCTTTTTCTCTCTCTAAAATCCAAAAGCAACACGGCGGAGGAAGCAATGGAGGAGGAGGAGGATCAGAAGCAGCAGCAGAGGAGGAGGGCGAAGACGAAGATCGTCTGCACGTTGGGTCCGGCGTCGAGATCAGTGGAGATGATAGAGAAGCTTTTGAAGGCTGGGATGAACGTCGCTCGATTCAACTTTTCACACGGATCTCACTCTTACCACCAGGAGACCCTCGATAACCTCCGCGCCGCCGTGAGGAATACCGGCATTCTCTGCGCTGTTATGCTTGACACTAAGGTCTCTCTCTCTCTCTCTCTCTCTGCCTTTCTTTCTTTGAATTTCATTGTTGAACTTTACCTGTGTTTCGAGTCTTGTTAGGCTCGTTTTGGCTAAATTTTTTTATTTTTTGTCTTTTTTTATTTTTTTGATTCTCCTTGTCGAGATGGACAAATGTTATATAAAAATTATGATGAAAAATAAGAGTAAAATTTATCTAAATGAGTAAATAATTAATAATACTCCCAACTATATTTAACAGAATTTATTTAGTCCAAACTCCAAAGGTACTCATATTTGGCTGTGTACTAGGTCAAGGAGCCTGTTTGTGCTTTATGTGTGTAGTTGAGAAAGGGGAACAGCAATCATGACATTTTATTTTTGTACTTTTCTCTGTATTTCTCACCAAAATACGATTTGATTAGAAACTATGACCCTTCTTTTCTTTTCTCACCAAAATACTTAATCCAAAGGGGGTGTTGATTGGAGATTTAAGGCTTGGTATTGGTTATCTATATGTATAGATTTAGGTTTGGTTACTTTGACATTGGACATGAAGCTCGAGATAAAGAGCTTCTTTATCTTTTTTTTTTTTTTGAACAGAAGTTACAGAGCTTCCATCCGTTATTTTATGTTGGTTTTGTCTTTTTTTTCTGACAAGGATGTCTGTGCTGTTATGCTTGTCACTATATAAGGCCTCTCTCTCTCTCTCTCTCTCTCTCTCTCTCTCTCTCTATATATATATATATATATATATATATATATATCAATGTATACTTCATGTGTATGTCCTTTCTTATCAATATATACTTCATGTGTATGTCCTTTCTCGCTTTACACTAGGATCTACTATATATATTTGGGTTTTATTGTTTTTACATCATATTGAAAAAACAAATTTTGTTTTTTTATGTGGGACTTGAAACTTGAGATGCATTCATCTGTTTTTATCTTCTTCTTTTTTCTGATACGGGGGTCTGTGCTCCACTTAATCCTGGGTACATGTAAAATTTCTGCGGCGACGCAGGAATTTTTGATAAAGAAAAGGCAAATTGCAAAATTATTTTGAGTTTTAATAGATTATGGTTATTTTGGAAAAAAACCCTTTTGAAAGGGCCAAAACATTGAATTTATTGTAATTGTCTGCATATGTGTCAAAATAATGAGATTAATCAAAAGTTTGGGTGCTATGGCCCCACTTGTGCCCCCGGAATCCTATTTATAAGTTTATACAAGGAAAAATATTAATTGCTCCTTGACAATAGCGACTCCAGAATTATTTGTACTCGAGGTCATTCCCATACATACGTTTACTGGTTCAACGAGGAAAAAATTAGTATATTTATGAGCGAAATATCAATTAAAACTAATCAATTCGCTATGCATGAGCGAAAGATCAATTAAAACTAATCATTCACGTTTATTGAGTACAGAAGTAGCTAAAGTACCCTATAGTGTGCTGAGAGAGAGAGAGAGAGAGAGAGAGAGAGAGAGAGAGATGACTCTCTGTTCTTCGGAGGTAGAGAGAGGGAGAGGAAAATGCTTGGATGGGTAAAGAGGGAAAATTACTCATTGTTCTTGTCTTGCTTGGGATTAAAGACTTTTGGACCAATGAGAAAACTATAGCATAAACGTATTGATTATTTGCATTTACATGGCCAAGCTACTGGCATCGGCTCTGCTCCTGGAACACTGCCATGTGGTGGAGAAACCTGGTGTTCATGGGCCTTCTCCACCATTCCGTGCCCAGCTGTGTTGCCCACCAATATGTCAATATTTGGCAAGGGAACCTAAACATCACGTGGCGGTGCTCCAGGACCTGTAAATAATCGTTGTAGCCTGACTTTCTTCTGGGTTTTCTTTCCATTGTCTCTTATGTTTTTCTTTTTGCTTGGCTCCATGTCTATATGTTATTGGGCTCTCTTGTTTCTCTTTGATCTCTAGTACTACTGCTATTTGTGGTAATGTTAGTTAAGTAGTTCTAAAACGATGAATATAACCAGTAAATGTGGAGAGCATAGAAGAATCTTTGGTTATAGACTCAAGTAACAGACTGTTCAATTAAATAGATCTTTGGTTCCAACTTCCAAGTGATTCCAGTTTATTGAACGCATAAGTGGCATATTCAATGTACTGGTAATATGGAAGGCAAGTTTAACTTTTTACAAGCCCTACCTATTCTTTCAACTTAAAAGTTAAAAAGTAAGCCAACAAATGAATAGAAAAAGAAAGAGCTTTGTTTCTCCCTCCCTCCCTCCCTCCCTTCCTCCTGCTCTCTAGAGCAAAAGTTTATGCAATTTGAGTTTCTAAGTTTTCTTTGTGGTTTTATTATGTTAAAGTTGAAGATTAAGCAAAGCTTTTCTGGAACTTTTGCTGATAACACATAGAAAAAAGGCATATTAGAGAGAATTATGCTGATTACTAATGAATAAATCGTATATGCTGAAATCCTTGTTGCAGGGTCCAGAGATACGAACTGGGTTCTTAAAGGATGGGAAACCCATTCAACTGAATCAGGGTCAAGAGATCACCATCTCCACAGACTACACCATAAAGGGAGATGACAACATGATCTCAATGAGTTATAAAAAGTTAGCCGAGGACTTGAAGCCTGAGAGTGTGATTCTGTGTTCTGATGGGACCATCTCGCTCACAGTCCTTGAATGTGACAAGGAATTGGGTTTGGTTCGATGTCGTTGTGAGAACTCTGCAGTTTTGGGGGAGAGGAAGAATGTTAATCTCCCGGGGGTGGTTGTGGATCTCCCAACCTTGACTGAGAAAGACAAAGAGGATATCTTGGGTTGGGGGGTTCCGAATAAGATTGACATGATTGCTTTGTCGTTTGTTCGCAAAGGTTCAGACCTTGTAGAGGTTCGAAAGCTTCTAGGGGACCATGCGAAGACTATCCTCCTCATGTCTAAGGTATGTTCAGGTCTAACAGTCCCTTTAGCTACTTATGAGAGAAAATAAAAGATTTCATTGTGTTTCTCTGCTTGTTTGGATGAGAAGAAGAGAAGAGAGAGTGAATTCTCTCTTTGTTGCTTGGATTTACTATATTTGAGGGTATATTGTATTCCTGTTTTTTTTTTGCATGTTATATAGGTTGAAAATCAAGAAGGAGTGGCCAATTTCGACGATATCCTTGCAAACTCGGATGCTTTTATGGTTGCGCGGGGTGATTTGGGTATGGAGATTCCAATTGAAAAGATATTCCTAGCACAAAAGGTGATGATTTACAAGTGCAACATCCAAGGGAAACCCGTGGTGACTGCGACACAAATGTTGGAGTCGATGATCAAATCTCCTCGACCAACTAGAGCTGAAGCCACAGACGTCGCCAATGCAGTTATTGACGGCACGGACTGCGTAATGCTTAGTGGTGAAACTGCCGCGGGGGCCTACCCTGAACTTGCTGTCCAAACCATGTCCAAAATTTGCATAGAAGCCGAGGATTCACTAAACTATCGGGATGTTTTCAAAAAAATAATGGAATCCTCACCAATGCCTATGAGTCCTATGGAGAGTATAGCATCAATGGCAGTCCAAAGTTCCAACTGCTCAAGAGCATCTTTGATTGTGGTTCTAACCAGAGGAGGAAGCACTGCAAAACTTGTTTCTAAGTACAGACCGAGTGTGCCAATTTTGTCGGTGGTGGTGCCAGAGATCACTACGGATCCCAGCAATGAGGCTCCGGCTAGGCATAGTCTAATATTCAGGGGTTTGGTTCCTGTTCTGAGTCCTGGGTCTTCTAAGGCTTCTGAAAGTGAGTCCACTGAGGAGGCACTTGAGTTTGCTATTCAATATGCTAAAGGTAAACAGCTATGCAAGCCTGGGGACTCAGTTGTGGCATTGCACCGGGTTGAAACTGCGTTAGTGTTCAAGATCTTGACTGTTAATTAGTGATGTCTGAGCGAGTTTTTGCATTTTGAGGCATCAGTTTTGGTAAATCTAGCTAACTACGGAGTAAGTTTCAATACTTTCAGTTTCCTACGAACATAATTTTTTTGATGATTCATCGAGCTGTATTGGAGCTCTGAAGTTTTGAGTTCGAACCGTCTTGAGAGTTATTCGTCATCTTTGTTAATCACTTGCTCGTCGGGTGTTTTATGTATTTCATATGCAATTTTAGACTTTTGCTTATGGTTCTATCGTTTGCCTCCATCAATTGCAAAGCTTCAAATTTGTGAAAAACTGTACAGGAGAAATGAAAAACTTGCCTCGTCCTGAGGAAAAGGCGAAGCAGAAATGACTTGCTTCAAGAACAGGTAATCTTCCATTGTTTTACTTGTTGCCAATTAGCAGCTGAGTGACGTGTTTCCCTTCTCTTAAGAGGGATTATGAATACATTTGACTGGTCCAGTTCCATCCTCCTCTCGATGTGATGCTTCCATGATTATGACTTGGCACATGTGGCGTGCGACACACGATTAAGCTTTACATGGAATAGGGCACCAAGAACAACTTAGGATTCGTGGCTCGGCTCGTAAAGCCTCGTGTAGTAATCGAGCCGAGCTCGAGCTCGAGTTTTAGACTCTCGGTAAAGCTCGGCTCGGCTCGTTTAAGGAGGTTCTTTAAGTAAATTACCTTGGCTCAGCTTGTTTACGAATGAGCCAAGCTCGAGCTAAATTTTTAGCTCATTTACTAAACGAGGGCTCGGCTCGTTTGCACCCCTAACAACATACTGGAAAAGGAGACGTCAAGCTAGAGCTGGGACTTGGGAGTAATTGTCGCTTGTTGCTGGAAATAACTTCATCAAAATCGTTTACCAATAACATGCCAGCGTATGGATCGTAAATGTGGTAGCAATACTTTTGTGAGCAATGTGGGCAAGATTCTAGCACAGGGGCATACCAGAGAAAACAAAAACAACTTGGTAACAAAATGCATCCGGCCTAGAAAGCATAGAGATTAACTAACTGCAACATAAACACGAATCAACAGAGACACTAAAGGGCTAATCTGTCAAAATGCTAGGCAAAGCTTCCAGTCGCCTTTAAATTCGTCCAAAGCTAAGACAGCGCCAAATGCGCTTATCAATCCACGAGTTTGTGCTGCGAACATCCCCAACTTTGTGCCGGAAAATCGTGCTATTTCTCTCGAGCCGGATGTGATAGAGAATATCAGCAACAGACTACTCAGAAACTGAATTGTGAAAGGGCTTACTACGCCGACAGAGTTGCCCTCGGAGGCCCTCTTAACAAGTAACAGGATCAACCCTTTTCTCACCAGATGAAGAAAGGAACTCCCATTGTGCGGGATAGTCACTGTCAGGCTGCTTTTGAAGATCAACAACCTGACATTTGTGTTTATGCAATGCCAACAGATTAGGCTGCATTTTTTTGGTGTGATTTGAAGTGTTTGAGCGAGATTACCCCTAAAATATTTGCTACTGGTCGGCATTCAAAGCTGTTGTGAAATCGTTTTGGTTCGGTTTGTTCGTTTATTTGGGTTTGAAAAATGAATACAAAACTCAATAGAAAATCAAGAAGAAGTATACCAAAAATTCACAGGAAACTTTACATTTTGAAGAGAGAAAAAAAATACATGAGTTATGAGGGAGGAATGTAACTTCATTTTAGGATTCAAAATTACGATGGTCTTATTCGTTTAGTAGTTTTAGTTCAGTTTAGTTTTGAAAAAACGTGTAATGAGTGGAGAGAGATAGAGAGAGAAATGAGTGTAATGATTACAAAACTAAACTTAAACTATGAAACGAACAAGGCCGATGTAATTTAATAGGTTAATGCAACGATAATGATATACTCCTTTTGTCCCATAGTTTCAATCCCTTTTGGAGATTCATCTATTTAATAAACAGAATCATTACATCTCAAAAAGTACAAATTTCAAAATTTGCCCTCTATTTGAGAATAAGAATTACCAAGTAAAATTAAAAGACAACTAAAATTATGGACAGAGGAAGTCTAGGTAAGACCCTGATTGATTATTGCATTTAGAAACCAGCCGTGCAATTCGCACGTATTAGGAAGTACGCACAGAACTTTTTACACGACTCAACTTGAGTCCCGTAAAGATGATCCAAACCGCTTATTTTTGTAAGAATATCTTTCTAAAAATTTTTACTGTTAAGTATACTTTTTAAGTCAAGGTCAACATTTTAATTACCTCCAACTCTGGTTGTTAGTTCAAATTACTATTATGCCCTTTTACAATCCACGAATTCGAAATTTACTCTTTACTCCACCTCCCACTCCCCACCTTCATCCACCATCCACTTCCGGCCAGCAACTACTTCCTGCCGGCAACGTTCCGGCTGGCGTACTTTCACTGCGAATTTGTATTAAACAACATTTTTTGTGCTCCATAAGCAGAATCAAGGCCTATGAAAAAGAGAAACAGAAATACAAATCGACAAACATACTACGGGGGTGTTTGGGAGCCTACTTTTTAGCTTTTGATTTTTGACTTTTTGGTTTTTTGATTTTTTGGCTTTTGGTCAGAATGAGTTTTGGATGTGAGAGGAGTGTTTGGGAGAAATGTGCAGAATGTGTTTTGGAAAGGGAAAATGAGAAGTAGAAATCAAAAAAGAGCTCCAAAGCTCTTTTTGATTTCTGGCCCAGATTGTTCAAAATGGAAAAACTGTTTTTGGAAAAACTATTTCTCCCCTTGGTTGCCAAACATCCATAAACCAAAAAAGAGAAACCAAAAAATCAAAAAAGAGGAGGCCAAACACCCTCTACTTTACAATGGCTCCAGGGTCCAAAAACATAAACAAAGGCTAGTTTTTTTATTCCACCGTAGGTCATAACAACAGATTTATAAATATGGCTCTATACATACATCTCCCAACAACATCAGCCCAGAGAAAAAGGGGTTTGAGTACACTAAATAAGAACCAAACAATCAACTCAACAGAATAACTTGTTAACCTGAAATGTGGATCAGGAAATTTTAAAAAAAAAAAACTACGAATTTGTAAATAAAAAGAGGAATCGATATAAAAAATTAAATTGTTGGCGTATAACCCAATTTGAACTTTGATTTCGGCCGATAAAATTTCACTGCGAATTTGTAAAAACATAGGATAAATCTCTACTTCCGGCCGGCAACTAAAAATTCGCAAAGAATAGAAAACAGTAGGTGATCAATTTGAAATTGAAACCGACCGATGCCCCTACGGACTTGAACATTGCGAATTTTGTATTCGTGGTTTTGCAAATTTTTATTCGTTGGAGATAAACCCAAAAAAAAAAAAAAAAAAAACGATGATACAAGAAAACAAACCCCTTGTCAATTTTCCTAGGGCTATCTTTTCGGCCGGTGAGTGTTCATTTCGCCACTACTTGGAAACTCTAGAGGGGTATTTTAGGAAATTAAAATTAGCAGCGGCATCTTCTCTCGTATAAAAAGAAAACGCCTCACAGAAAGAGAGCACACTACTTGATCTTATCCGAGCAGTCACTTGTTAGGGTTTAGTTTGGTAGGGTTTAGGGTTTGACGGCGACTGCGTCGTGTGGGGGCGGAGGAAAGGCGGAGGGAGAGTCACCCACCCACTCACCGTGGGCCGCAGGCGGCCATCTCCGCTTCTTCTTCCTTCTCAACCTCACACAACGTCATTCGCAGTCAACCCTTTCTTCAATCTCCCATTCAAAATCCTAAAGAGAGACTGCGATGAAGACTGCCCGCCGTCGGAGCCCTTAACATTGATTCATTCAATTGGGCCGTGACGGCAGAGCGGGCTATCCCCAATCCAAATTAACCGACTTCCCTTCCAATTTTCGCTTTCTTGTGTTTTTTTCGTCTCTTAGATTTTACCAGGAATCTATTCGTTGTTTATGAGTTGTATTTTCCTATTAGTGTTCCGCTTTTCTGGGCATGCTGTCCGTTAGTAGTACTCCTATTCTGACGGCCGAGAGGGCTGTACCCTACCCAAAGTGACCATCTTTCTTTCACTTTTCTTTTATTGCTTTCTTGGGTTTCTTGTGATTGCATAAATAAATCTATGGGTATGTAGTTTTGTACATTCTCTGTATTTTTATGTGTTTTGGGTTTCCTCCAAATGATCTTTCTCGTTAATATTTTTGTTTGTAGTGTACAATATTTTCCTATTTCCCTTTCAATGTTTCTTGGGTTTAGTTTAAGTATTTCTACTTTCTTAGCTTATGCCTTATTGCACTAGTTTGGTTTTCTTTTCCTGTTAAATGTTTACCTTTTCCTTGGTATGTGGTTTAGTTCATTATTTTGGAAATAATACATTGGCGCATACTGCTTACAGTCCCCTGGAAAAGAAGAATAAAATGCTAATGTGTAGCTGATGGTTCTTAATTTCGTTAAGGGTTCTCTTAACTGTTCACACGTTCGATTCCCACTACCAACATTGTTTTTTTGACCCTATCGAGGTTTATTCTGTCAGGCCTTTGGAATTGCCAGTTTTTTTGGGAGCTGGCCCAGATACCCGATTTATCAATGAAGCTAGTATTTTTATGATGTTAGCTGCTTATCCATGGTTTTATGGTTTACTTCTTTGTCTGGTGGAATAAGCTTCATGACTAACAAACGTGTTAGCTACTTATTATGCTCCATGTTGCAGACTGAATATGCCATTGTTAGGCTGAATAGTAAATTGTATATTAATGGTGGGTGAATCTCAAGTTTTGTTGTCTCCTTTGGTCGCTTTATCGTTTCCATGGGGTGAAAGCATCAATAGAGCTCTGAGAAACATGGTACAAGTCTCAGCTGGAAAACAACTGCCACTATTCTGAATGAGATTCAGTGGGTAATTCATCAGTAGCGCCAAAGAGTGTGAGCTGTTCAATTGTGAACCTAGTTAAAGTTGATATGGTAACTAGTCCGGATTAACCTCATGTTTTGAATCTGGTTTGGTTGTATGTTCTTTTTGTGATCTCATTATTCCCACACTTATTGGCCTATTGGCTTTGTTATGTTCCATTCAACTCTTATATATGGGCTGATGACATGTACTTAAATAAGTTTTAGTTACTTTATTTTCCATTTTCGCTTTTTGGTACTGGAATATTCTCACAGACATGACACTACAAATGTTGTTGCTTGCAACACAAACCAATTCCTGCCCCAACAGTGGAGGCTTTACGAGTAGACGGGATTTATACCTCTTGTTAATTGTGGAAACATCGAGCATTCTATGAAGTCAGTATCCATTGAATGATGTATGAATTACGATCCTAGTGAATGAATCCATTGAATGATGTATGAATTACGATCCTAGTGAATGAATTTGTTTGGCTTCACCTAGGAATGCCATTGGGGTACAGGATTTAAGATTAATGATCCTGTTGGAGTGCCCAAAGATCACTAATAGCATCTATGGCCACAAATAATTTGTGAATAGCTCGTGCATTCATGGAGTTTTATATGCTCTATTTTACATCTCGACAGAGATTATAGATTTTAGGCTGATTGTTTTGGCTCTGTCCAAGCTTGTTAACGAGTAAGGTGTTCACATATACTTGCAGGGCATGACATGGTCAATTTAAGAAGTTTTTATTGATCCTTGAAGATTTGGGCCATAGTGGTTGCGCTGATATTTTCTATGATTGGGAATGTGGTTTGAGTGGGGAATTTCTGAGGGTTATTTCCTTCTCCGTGGAAGATGATCCCTTTCTCGACGCTTAACCAGGTTGCTATATCTGCCTCACTCGCTCAGACTCACTCTTTGCTCAGATAATACATTGGAGCGACAATGCTAAAAAAAAACACAGTACAGGAGCATCAATAGGAGACAACTGAAGGAGCTGAAAGCTAGGGGTGGAACAGTGTAGGTTAAATAGTGAGACATGTAAGCTAATGAAGAGGCACAAAGATTAGCCGGATGAAGGATATTTGTTCAACATGGCAAAGGGGAAAAACGACTCAATTTGAAGTTTGGACTTCCAATTGTAAATTGTTACTTTGGGATTTAACCCACTTTGTGTTTGCTTCCTCTACTGATGTATGCACCATTCTTTGGCTCAAATCAAGAGCTGGTCACCGACTGGGGAGTCAATCTTCGAAGTAGACCTGGATACTTAAAGGTGAACTGTGAGTGTATCAAGTGGAAATGAAGGCCCTCATGTATGTTAGCTTCTCACTTTGAAGTTGAAGCCCTATTTTGTATGGGTACAAGATCACCATACATTCTTTGATGGTGATATATGAAGATTGTGGGGTTGAGGTGGAAACCCTTTGGTCGGGCTTGCGTGATGGTGGTTTGCTTTATTGTTGACTAGTGTTTTCCTTTCCTTCACTAGTTCACTATGTAACCTCGCTCTCTTCTATTTGGTGAAGATTCTGTTCAAAAATAGACACATTGTTCATGTAAAGCTGGAAATTTTTATTCTTGTCCATGAATCGTTGGAAATTTGGTTGTGCAATTGTTGTGTTACCAAGGTTGATCTGTCACGAAATTAGTTTGTTATGTAATGTATTACATAATACAAAGAGGCATTCAGATACATGAAACTTCACAACTGTGGTATCAAGGATACAGCAGTTCTAGTCGATTGAGCGGCTTCTCTAATCTTGAAATTCGATGAGGTCGTTCGGATTTTTGCAGTAGTTCTAGACAAGGATGCAGTTTTTGAGGTTGATTGGGGCATGTTGCTGGCCTTACTTTCTTCCAAGAAAAAATGCACATTCAGGATTTCATATATTTATGAGAAACATAATTAAGAACTTGAATACATCAACTTGAATATTACAAGAAGAGTCTTAACAGTTCTTGTGAAATCAACTACCATACAAAGCTGAATCTCTTTTACAAAGAGAAACCAGCAAAAAAAAAAAAAAAATGCAATACAATCAGACTTCAGCCCTTGCTCAATAATGTCTGCCAGAAACACTAGACAAACCGTCTTTCGACATCTTGTGTCGGAAAATACATCCAGCAACAAACTGACCTTGGAGTTCCTCTAAATTTGCTAAAGGTTTGGAATAGACCCTTCACACCAACCCTTTGTTGGTGTGGGGGAAAAACAGAGAAGAAAATACGTTGTTATTAACCATTCAATTAGGGTCGTCGATAAAAGGGCCCATCTTGAGATCATCATCACTACACAGATTATACAGTACTAATACGATATACGGTAGGAATATATAACAGACTCAATAAAAAGTGAGTGCTTGCGAAGCTAAACTTCCGGGTGGTTAGTTCAGTTGAGGGGATAAAATGAGTTAGAATCAGAATTGGTCCCCTGTGAAGGTTTGGCCAAAAGACCAGTTTGGAGGGGCCACATTGTTATGGGAAAGACAGCGGCCATCGCTGGTGGTGACCTTGAAAGAGAGGGATTGTCCGTTGAGGTTACCGTTGCTTTGCCAATTTTGGCCCCAGTTTCGGGACATTGGTTGCCAATCAGTTGTTGATCCTTTGATGGAGACCGCGATCACATCTCCAGCGCCACCAACATTGGTTATCAGGACAAGGTTGAAGAACGAATGGCCATTGACCGTAAATCTGACTCCTCCACTCTTCTTGCACGGAACCCTGAACGAAAAAAGAGAGAATGTGAAAAAGCATCGAGAATCTAAAATTATCGGACCTGGGAAATGAATGGGAACGAATGGCCATTGATCGTAGGGTAGCAGTTCATATATGTTGTATATTTTTATATACCTTCTGTGCTGAACAGGGACAATCCCTGCTTTGTACTTGGCAATGTGTTGAAAGACAGGCTGAGCAAGATCGAAATGGCTTAAAGGAGGGTTACACCACCCTCCGGCGTTGTTAGGGAGACCTTCGTTTGGAGGACAGAAGTTTGTTGCTGTGACAAATATGGATCCAGGGAGACACCAATCTTTGTCGTTTACGCATTTGATCTCAAAGCAAGCTCCACAGCTCAACCCATTGTTGAATAGAGCTGTGCTCAGCGCAGCTGTGTTTGTGCCGTAGCCTTGGCTGTAGAGATTTCCATACCCACAAGCTCCTCCTACATCAATAAAAAAAGAAAGTTACTTCATCTACCGTGAAATATTTTCCATATACAAAAAGTTAAGTATCATCTCTTGAATTCGTGCACTATAAAGAATCGTTTTGTGCACAATAACAAGTAGCATTGTAGCAGGTCAATTTCCATAAATCTCATCGTAAATGTGATAAAGATGCGGGACAGATACGAGAAGCTGTCGTATGTCTGTTTGGCAAGTCACGCATGGGATAATCAAAGTGACAATAACAGCGAAACAATTAAGGGAAAAAGAACGTAATGAACATTCTTGGCATTGGTTCTTCTTACCCATTGTACCGGAAGCATCACCACCTCCATAGAAGGTAGCATGGGCATCAGACCACTCCCCAGTAAAGCCTTGAACAATTTTCAGCATTGCCAGGGAAGACAGCAGGCAAAATCCAAGAAAATCCATTGATTTCCTGCAAATTAACAGTAACCCATTTTTCAGTTTTCGATTTGAGATGACCAATAACTTCGTAATGTTACGAAAGTTGGGAGTTTGTTATTTACTTATGCTTACACACACAGAGGCCTAAGTGTGACTCTTAAAACTCCAACTTGGACTTAAAAAGACTAATGAGAAAGAAGAGGTTATGAGAAGGGTGGGAGGGAATGGACCTGTATATATAGAAGTTGTGTTCATGATTGTAGGGTGGTGGTCCTTGTGGAGGGTATGATTAAAAAGAGAATCAAGCAGCAGGACAAAAAGGCACAGAAGTCACTAATACATTATCCTGTCTTGCTAACGTGTTCGACCACAGGTATCCTTTCGCATGCTTTAATTTAGAAATTAGAATAACCTTTATGTGAAACAATAGAAGAAAAGCCGGCCAACCATTGGAGCTGTCGGCTGGAAATGAAGATAAATCTACTTTCGGGGTAATTTTGTTTTTTGATAACTCGTTGTCCAGTCCAATGAACCGACAATTTTGGGAACTATTTCACCATTCGCTAGTTGGAGCCAATTAAAGCCGAGACAATTCATCATGTGGACAAAAGCCCTGACTACCGCCAAAGGCTGCCTTAAGCCTTGGTTGCAAGTTCAATCAACAAATCCTTTGCAACTTTTTAAGAGGTTAAACTGTCCAAGTTAGCAAAGTGTTCTTCTCTGAAAGCTGGTATGCCTGCTTTTTTAACTCCTACAATGGCATCCCAAAAGAAATAGAAATCTCCACTTTGTGCAAGATCAAAAGTAGAGTGCATAATTTGAGACTAACCATCTTGATACTGAAAGCGCAGAAGTTTTACCAGACACAATAGTCCAGACGAGTACTTTTGACAAAATCCATATAAAAGTCAGTAACATTATTTCTACCAAATTAATACGAATTAACGGTCTGCAATCTGCGTAACTATGTATGAACTATACATCTGTTGAAGTTTTCACTCTGGCCTGAGCATTGAAACTTATTCCTTCCATCCGTGTTTGTTGGTCCACAAACATATTTTTTTCTGTCCTTCAAAATTTGTCCATGTTTTAAAGTCAATGATTAAATTGTGTCGCTTTCACTCTTGTACCCTTGTCTTAAAAGACAAGAATTACACAATGCAATCATGATACTCCTTAAAAAGAGTTGGAAATCCCAAAATGAACTAACAAACACGGACGGAGGGAGTATGTTTTAACCTTTTAATGCGTCTTTAGCATTTTCCAAGAGTCTAGCCAACGTACCAAAGAGTATCCACAGTGTGTTGGGAAAAATCATAAAAAAATAAAAATAAAAAAATGGACGTATTCAGACATGTCCTAACACCTGTCCGGATAGTGTCATGCCCGTAACCAACACGTGTCGCACACAGATACCTGAGGCAGGTAGACGTGCCCATACTTCTTAACTTGGGACTGACCATCTTGATATTGAAAGTGCAGAAGTTTTACAGACAAGAGTACTTTGTCAATTAGCTAAACCAATCAATCAGACACTAACAAGTCAGGAGACTCTGGTGGTCTGTTGATCAATTTTTTTTCCATTTCTTTTTCTTGGTGGTTAGTATAGTGTGAATTTCTGTTATTAATGTAGAAGTGCGGAATAAATAACAGGAATTTAATCCACAAAATTTTCTTGCTTACCCAAAAAGAACGAAAAAGAACGAAAGGATGGGGTGAGGTGAGGAAATTCATGCACATGGGCTCAGGCACAAATTTATCTGGCAACTTAATTTAAAATCAAATTGTGGGCCTGTGGCCATCTGAATTTTTAAATTGGGAAGGAAAGCATATGCTTCCCTGCAGAAAGTTTAGGATTTAAAAAGCCCAATCGGAAGAAGTGCTATGCATGTGGCCAAACCATCCAATTTTACATTTCGGACCGTTTTTTCACTCTCTATCTTATAAACACAAAATGTTTTTAGAACGGTCGCAGAGAGAGACTGTGTAACCAAATTCATGGGGACACGTACTCCAGCCCAATATTACTGATGCAGTCATGTACCTCCATCTCTTCCCTTTCCATCTTATATCTCTCACTCATCTTTCTACTTCTGTCCTCTATTTGTTGTTGTATGGTTTCTCCTCCCTCACTTTTCACTCTCCTTTATCTATCTTAGCTGTGATTACGTGTTCATCCTTTATTATAACATGCTGAACCTATCTAAAATAGCCCCCTGGCCCATAGGTTATCTTTACAGCTTAACAGAACTTCATTTAAGGAAAGGGGTAATGATTAAGTTGCTCATGAACTGTTCCTTCTAAATAGTACTGAGGTATAAGTCTATAAGAGTTGGGAAAGCATTTTTTTTTTTGACAGAGTCGCACGGTTGAACGCACTTGCTGTTAGGAATTCTGTGTATCAAATGCCATTTAATAGAGACTTTATTCTGCTCGTGCCTTAAGTAGAAGCCTACGAGTGATGGATCCTTCTGAGATCTGCCGCGAGTATGCCTGTAATCTCTATGATCACGCATAGGGCATGTAACAACGTCGGTTGCCTCCATCCCATTACCTTTAGCGGAAAAAAAGAAAGGAATTGAGGTATACCTGTAAGGAAGAAAAATGGACTAATGAATCCCAACCATTACATATACTTATATTTATGGAAATTTTTTATTGATGAGTTGAAAGGCTTTCTAGAACATCAATTTCTTACTAAGGACTTGGGAAAATTGAAATGCTTCTTGGCTATAGGGGTGATGCGACCCAAAGATTTAAGATTTTATTAGCTTATCTCATAGTTTTGTGCAACGCCAATGCTCTGGATGCTGAATGAAAGAAGCATGGTAATGTGCACATAAATCAAAATGATTCTTGGGTCTGCCCTCTCTGATGCCTTTTGGCTTTGATTTGAGGGCATGATTCCGCAGCAAACGCGACGGTATAGGGGGATCACTGTTTCAGTGGTATTCTGTGAGCAGCCACTTTGTGCATTTATTGCCAAAGGTTAGGTCTGTCTCCAATCCATCTGTTTCAGTGGTATTCTGGGAGCAGCCACTTTGTGCATTTATTGCCAAAGGTTAGGTCTGTCTCCTATCCTTCCCCCGCCCATACCCCCAATTATTGGGGATTAAATGGGTTATGTTATTGTTGTTGTATTAGCTTATCTCATAGAAAGTATGTTTTGGATACTCTGTCTCTTGAGACGCTTATGGATCCCAGCGTTAACTTTGTGCGGGGGAGTATTATTGCTTGGTTGGTAAGTGAAACTATCTTACCATTACACACTCTGATATCATGTTTGCAATTAGTATGCAAGTAAGTTTATGTTTGCTCATTGTCTTCCACATTGGGAGGCTAGCTATTCTTAGAATTATGAAGTATCTTAAGGCTTTATCTTGGACATGGTATGTTTTACTGAATTAATACACTTGTGTGTTGAAACTTTACCAATTTTGAATAGGCAGGAGAACCATCTGACAGGTCCACTCTAGAATATTGTCAATCAATTAGAAGAATGAGTACACGGTCATTCCACGGTCTTATGTCGAGGCAGAGTATATATACCATGGTTCACCCGACATGTGAAATTCTACGGGTACGCTCTTTTCTAAAAGATATAGGATTCAATGTGCAATTGCTTATGAAGTTGTACTGTGATAATCAAGCGGCAATTCACATTACATCCAATCCAGTGTTTCATGAGAGGCCCAAGAGTATATATTGTGCCAAAGAAGTAAGCTGGTAGTATGAAAGCTTCTCCCTTTGTGTCTGTAGGTGCCTAACTAACTGACATGTTTACTAAATCGTTATTCAAGCTTGGTAGAGTTACTATATATGCAACAAGCTGAGACTTGGTGACATTTATTCTCCAACTTGAGGAGATTGTTGGAGTATATATTTTAGTATTAGTAAATGAGGGTAGCTTGGTCATTTTATCTTGTACCACACTTTATATTTTAATAATATGTGTGTTATGGTTCGTTAACATCGAACGCGGGGGCTCTAATGTTTCCATGGGTCAGTAGGCCCTACCAACTCCAATTTAGACCGTCCAAAAGTACTGTTTTGGATGGTTTAGACCGTCCAAGAGAACACTCTTCCTGGAAGGAGTTTTATTTTAAACTTGGACCATTGATCACTTAGACGGACGATTCCAGATGCGGTTGGCAAGGTGTACCGACTACGGACCCATGGAGACAGCATAGCCCCACGTTGGTTAACACTTTCATCACTTTTCTTTTTCCCAAACAACTAATTCTAGTAATCCTAGATCTATGATTACATTTTTGTACTGGAACCGACCAATTGATCAAAAGGTTTAAAAACCGGCCATTATAATCCGTTAGCCATCCACGCGTTTTAGCCATCGCTAGACATGAATATTCCTTCCAGGTCATGTGAAGCGAGCATGCTATGAACCTGCAAACAAAAAAGAACATAGGAGTACAAAATAACTCATCAGATTAATTAGGAAATAAATGAATAACACAACTTATTATTTCATGAGAAATAACAATTTCATGCTTGGATTAATGCTATTTGTAGTTTCGCCGAGGAAAATTGCAATGCTTCTTGGGTATAGAGGTGATGCGACCCAAAGATTTTATTAGCGTATCTCATAGAAAGTATGTGTTGGATACTCTGTCTCTTATGAATCTTGTGGATCCCAGCATCAACTTTGTGTTGATCAGGGGGAGTATCGTTGCTTGGTTGATAAGTGAAACTATCTTACCATTACACACTCGGATATCATGTTTGCAATTAGTATGCAAGTAAGTTTATGTTTGCTCATTGTCTTCCACATTGGGAAGCTAGCTGTTCTTAGAATTACGAAGTATCTTAAAGGTTTTTTCTTGGACATGGTATGTTTTACTGAACTAATAGACACTTGTGTGTTGAGGCTTCACCGATTCTGAATGGGCAGGGGAACCATCTGACAGGTCCACTCTAGTATATTGTCAATTAGAAGAGTAATGAGTAGACAGTCATTCCACGGTCTTGTGTCGAGGCAAAGCATATATACCATGGCTCACATGACATGAGATTCTATGGGTACATTCTTTTCTACAAGAGATAGGATTCAATGTGCAATTGCTTATAAAATTTTACTGTGATAATCAAGCGGCAATTCACATTACATCCAATCCAGTGTTTCATGAGAGGACTAAGAGTATCGAAGTTGAGTGCCATCTTGTGCTAGAGAAGTAAGCTGGTAGTATGATAGCTACTCCCGTTGTGTCTGTAGGTGCCTAGCTAGTTGACATGTTTACTAAACCGTTATTCAAGCTATGGTAGAGTTACTATATATGCAACAAGCTGAGACTTAGTGACATTCATTCTCCAACTTAAGGAAGGTGTTAGGAGTAGATATTTTAGCATTAGTGAATGAGGGTAGCTTGGTCATTTTATCTTGTACCACACTTGATATAATAATAATATGTGTGTTATGGTTCGTTAACACCGAACACGGGGACTCTACTGTTCCCATGGGTAGGCAGGTCCTGCCAACTCCTATCTAGATCGTCCAAAAGTATTGCTTTGGATGGTTTAGATTTGAAATAAAACTCTTCCCAGGAAGAGTCTTCTCTTCCCCAGAAGAAATTTTATTTTAAATCCGAACCATTGATTGCTGAGATGGACGATTCCAGATGCAATTGACAAGGTGTTCCGACCCATGGAGACAGGAGAGCCCCACGTCCGTTAACACTTTCATCACTTTTGTCTTTTTCCCAAATAACTAATTCTAGTAACCCTAGATCTATTATTACATTTTTGTACTGGAACCGACCAATTGATCAAAAGGTTTAAAAACCGGCCATTATTAATCCATTAGCCATCCACGCGTTTTAGCCCATCGCTAGACATGAATATTCCTTCCAGGTCATGTGAATCGAGCATGCTATGAACCTGCAAACAAAAAAGAACACAGCAGTACAAAATAACTTATCAGATTAATTAAGAAATAAATGAATAACACAACTTATTATTTCATACGAAATAACAATTTCAAGCTTGGATTAACGCTATTTGTAGTTTTGCCGAGGATGTATATTTTCCCGTTGGCGGAGCCAGGAATACCATTCCAAGGGGGCACCTTGTCACAATAAAAAAAAATTCGCAGTGAAAAATATAGGGAATAAAAAAGCACTAAGTTTCCGTTAGAAACAAAAGTTTGTAGCATGATATCTTAAAATGCTTCCAAACATAAGCAAAAAAAAAACTAATTATTTGTTGGTAATTTTATTTACAATTGACGCAGACAATATATGTACTCTTTTAATTATAACGTGTGAAAAAAGAAAAAGGAAAAAGGAAAAAGAAAATGGTAATCCATCCAAAAAAGGAGAGTAGCACATACCCCAAGGCTCAAACCCAGATATTTGGGGAGGAAAGGTCAGCACTTGGGCCACTAGATTTGATGAATCCCATGTTATAAAAAAAAAGAAAATTATATTATATATCGTAAACTTTAAAACAGGTTCGGAAGAAAAAAAAACAACAGGGGATAACGTGCCCCGGCTGGCTCCTCCATTTATCATATCTTGAAAATAGTTGTGAAAAAAAAATGACAAGGAACTATGAGTTCGAAGGGAATAATGATGATGTAAATAGGGTGATAGTTCAGTAATAGACACAATATACTCTCGTGCATTTGAGTGAGGTTTATATCTCACTAATTGTAAAAAAAAGAAAAACAGTGACTACCACTCCTTAAAAGCAAAGCAGCTGTAATAATTTGGGGGTGAAAATATACCGAAGCTCCACATGGGATCACGTGTACATGGCGACTTGAGAAGAATATACAATTTCCCATAACAAATGAGAAAAAGAGGGACACCCAATGGATGGCCCAAGAGAGCAATAGGCTGGACTACTCATAGACTCAAAGTTTGTGAAATTAGCCACAAGTGGCTAGAAAGGAAGGGTACAAGCACATTCCAAACTTGAAGAAACCACCTGGTTGCTCAAGTCATGAGCAGCCTACTGTGGTGTACCCTATACCTAATTCACAAAGTAGTCCCACCAAAGGTTCTTATAAATTTATAGTCTTGTACTGTATCGGGCGGTACACATATATCGAATTTGAGAGAAACTGGTAATCTGCCCGTCCAATACCGTCCTTATTCCGATACCGGTGCTTACAGACGAGAACTAGAAATAAGAACAATAATGATGAAGAAATGCAAACCAAGTACACAAGAACACGAGATTATGTGGTTCGATACACATGTGGTACACCTACTCCACGGGAAAGGAAAGAATCAATCCACTATAATCAGTAAGGATTACAAGCTCCAATTTCTTCTTAATATGTATCTCTCGGTTTTTCTAGGTTTCACTCTCCAAAACAAGCTTCTTAAACCCTAAAACTGAACAAAACGCATATTTATAGCGGAGCTGTCCGTGCTCGCTTGTCCGAACCAAGTTGCCCTCGTCCAAACAAACGACCCACTTGTCCGGACCAGCAATACTAAGAGCTCCAGTTCCTCACTGCTTGAGTTGGTCCGGACCACCATTGACGTAGTTTAGACCAGAGAAACTGCGACCGCCATATTTGAAGCCACACTCAACAAATGAGTTAATTTAACCATGAGGTGGCGGTGAGCTAAGTTACATGAATCTGTCATTTTGGGCGAAAGGCATCGTTTGACACGACACAATACGAGTGTGGGTGAAGGTTATGTGCCGGATGTGACACTTCCAAGCCAGACATAGCATTTATATGCACATATATATATCGTGTTCGGGTTATGTGATTCCAGGGATGGAGCCAGAAATTTAACTACATAGGGGCGAATTTTTTTTCTAAACTATTTTGCAGGGGCGAACCTATATAATTCATAGGAAAATTTCTTTTTTTCTATATAATACTAGAAGTTTTTTCCTTTTCTTGGAGGGGCGACCGCCCCTACTGGCCCCCCTCTGGCTCCATCCCTGTGTGATTCAATTGCGGCTACTACACACCCGATGGTTGGTGTGCAGCCGAACAACTTAAACTTTTTTTATTTTTGAATTCACTACTAGTAAATTTATTTATTTTTCGATCGGCCACTACTAGTATTTAACACAATACTAAACATATTATGAACACCCATCACCTCACCTCACGTGATCGAGTTTCTGTTGCCCGAATCAAATCGCCTCGCCTCGCCTCGTCAATTCGTACCTCCACGTTCATCCGCCCGCTCTGTTGCTTTCTCATTGATGGTGAACTCAATGTATGTTGCCTAAACTATTATATTGCAACATTCATCTTCTAGGAAAGCTTTCTCTTGATTGTAATGCTCAATTTTCCTAAGCGAACCCCTGTTGACTTGAACACTTTTTAGTTGAATTTAGGACCACAACTGGAAACCTTCTCATGCAATATATTGTGGGTTGTTATAACACATATGTATTAGCATAAGGATATGGATTCACAACTGATATACTAAGGAGTTTTTTAATTCGCTTATCAGATTTTTTTGGTACTAAAATAAGTTCTTGACGAACTTTTAAATTCATGTTTATATGAAATAGTATAATTAACTTAATGACAAATCATGCAAGAAGATGGGTGCTCACGGAAGTAACCTTTTCTTTTGGTTGAAGGTAAAGGGAGCCTCTTCATTCACTACTGCATAATCTAAGAAAATTTTTAACTTTTATAAAATTCGTTAGCAACAAATTTTTTTCCAGATTTTATTTGAATTATTAATTCGTCTTGACAAGACAAATACAACAACTAAAGAATTATGACAAAAAGCTTTGGAAATTTTTACCAAAGATTAAAATTATACAGTACTATAAAATGGATAGACTTCTTTACTTTCATGCAGAACCGGCTCATGGGGTAGGTTGGCGAAGCAGCCGCTTCAGGCCTCCAAAATTTTGGAAAAAATAGGGCCCCCCGGGTAGGTATATGATTAAGAAATGTAATAAGTATGTAAAACGAGTGAATTGAAATGTGTAGGTAGCATAGTTCAGTTGGTGTTTTGTGGTTGCCATTTGCTGCTTGTGTTGTTAAATGAAAGTGGTTCGAGACTCCTTGCCTCCCTTTTTTCACGAGTTTTATAACTACTACAGTGTGATTGAGTTTAATTTCTGTTCAAATTTTCTGTCAAAGTATTTTTTTCCTTCATTTAATTAACTATTTACATGTTTTTTGCCTTACACTTAGTAGATGTATATTGTGTACCGTCCTCGTTATAAATTCAATTAGAACTTTTTGATTACATTTTAAAGTTAATTTTCAAAATTTTAGATTAAGCTATAGGGGGCCCCATGTTTGGGATTTGCTTCTGGCCCTGAAACTTCATGAGCTGGCTCTGTATGCATGTTGTTGGATAAATAATCCCGCAAACAAACTAAATTTTATGAAAGACAAAATTTTGTGAAACTGATCCTATAGATATTTTTGGGCCAATGACAGTTCTCAAAGATGGGGCTGTAGTGAGTAATCGTAGCTGTCCATCTTGGCAATTAATGGTCTGGATTTGAAGGCGCTTTAGTACCAGTAGCATTTTGACTAGTCCTAAAACACTTGCGAATCCGAACCATTGAAAACATTTCGGACGGCTGCGATTACACACTACATGCGTGTAGTGAGCAGGCCTCCCAATTATTTTTTTTGATCGGCTTGGTGGGCTGGGCTTTGTTTAAAAAGTGGAAGCCCAGGCTCAACTAATAGGCTAATCCCAGAAGGGCTACCAGTCAGCGGGCTTGTAGACAATTAGACAGGATTGAAAACACTTGCAGGCTTTCGAGCCACTAAAATGGGGAGAAGACCGCTTAAGTTTTTTTCTTTGGCTAGATAATAGTATATTTAGAATGTTAGTTGAGTTAGATTACTAGAAGAGATAATTAATGTTGTTCTATTAGCTCGAACCTAGAACCTCTCAATTCCTACGTACCGGTACATGACCAATTGAACTAAAAATCCTAGTAAAAAAAAGCTACATTTTCACTTTAGTTAGTCGAAGAAAAGGGTCCATCTTTAGGGGTTGTTTGGCCGCCTGTTTATTGACTTTTCGGTTTCTCCTTTTCAACTTTTTGTTGTTTGGCCGACTGGAAGGAAAACAACTTCTTCCAAAACAACTTCTCCATTTCTCTCTTTTAAAGCCAGAAGTGAGAAGTTGGTTTTCACCTACTTTTTGATTTCTACTTCTCCTTTTCCCTTTCCAAAACACATTCTGTACATTTCTCCCAAACACTCCTCCCACATTCAAAACTCATTCTGACCAAAAGCTAAAAAGCAAAAAAGCCAAAAAGTCAAAAATCAAAAGCTAAAAAGTAAGCTCCCAAACATCCCTTTATTCTTCGTTTTAGACCCCGTAAAAGTTAGGGTTGGCTTCGCTTTGAATACATGGCCACTTGCCCACCTATGACAAAATAAAAATGAGAATGAAAAGAATACGTCGCCACCTCTTTGTGGTTGTGCCAATGGCATAGCATTTTGCAGCAGCAGCAGCATGATTCCTTCTGCAGCCAGGGTGATCTCCGTCGGTTTTTTTATAAGCAAGAGAAATTCATTCATCTTGGAAATGAATTACAAAGATCAAAAGGACCGAGGGAAAAAACATCACAACGGGAAACGAGCATCCCAACTATGTTGGCACCCCAACCCCGTCAATCATATACCCCCAGGACTTTAATGGTGTTCACCGCTTATTTCTACAGCTAGAGGAGGTATAAAAAAAAACATATGATTAGGTACCTTGTACGAAGAGGTGTGGAGTAGGTTGCTACTTATACTGTGTCGAATAGCTCTTCAACTTGCTAACTGTCTTGGAGCTGCTCTAATTAGGTGACACTTGATTTCAGTGAAAGTGGACACGAACGGGAGCGGGGTCCTGTAGTGACTACAATGTGTAGTGAATGAATCTCGGTTGTTAAAAATGTTTTGAATGGTCCGGATTTTAGTTTAACTCTTCACGCAAATAGTTTATTTAAAATTTGAACCGTTCAAAACAAGAATGGATGACCGAGATTCTTACTACACGCCTGTTGTGAGTTGCTCTCTACAAGCCCTGGATCTGACACGAAATATAATTTCACCAACGAAATATCCATTTTTTTTGCAAGAAACAAGATCAGACTAGGTAATTCATGAATTAGGATCAGTCTACCTTTTTTTTTTTGGGTTTAGGGTTTAACGAAATATCTACTTGTGATGTTGAATTTACATTCTGAGCTAATGAATAAATATGATCTCAAATCCACTAGAGATTCTGTTACATCCCTGGACTTCAAAAAGGCCCACCAACACCACCCACATGGTATCGTGGCGCACAATAAGCATCTGTCCTCGTACATAGAGCAATGCTATGATGGTTTGGACTGAGGCACCTGATGTTCTGACCTTTTTTTTTTTGATCACTGATGTTCTGACCTCAGTTCCAGTCTTATCTCGAGCTCAAAAATATAACTTGAACCGTTCAATGTTTACATGTAGGCATGAACAAATAATTTCGTAAAACAAACAAGTCAACTGGACATCGTTAACTCAGTAAAAAATAACGGTTTTCATTGGTAAAATAACAGCTAATTAATATAATTTCGAAAATATACTAGAAGATAATTTTTTATTCGATCAATATGCCTGATCGATTTGCATTGTTACATAATTGTTGGTCATTTGCATTGTTACATAATTGTTGGTCGCTTAAGAGTGAACGATTTAGATGACATTTTCAAGCTTGGGACAATACACGAACCGAGGTCACATAGCCTGCTGTGCCTTAGGCTCCTCACTGCCGATGGTTTCATGTGTAAGTATCATAGTACTATTTTATACTCTATTTCACGTGCATGGCAGGCATCGTTTATTGATCTTTGCATTTTTAGTACAATGGGAAAATAATAAGTTATAGCACGTGAGGTAGTACCCAAACAATTATATTAAATGTGTGATGAACCGAATAATATATTTATATTCTTATTTTTTTATTTTTTGTGATGAACCGAAAATTAGTGTGCCCACTGATCTGATCATAGGTGGGAAGAGGTTTTCGGTATTGGTAACTCAGAAGATTTTCAGCCGTGCGATCAAATAGACCGCATTTCTGATCGTTCAATATTGCAAAATTAGTTAAAAAATTCAAGGAAATCGAGGTAGTTTAAGAAGAAAAGTAGTAGGTGGTTTGAATCCGTCCTACAGAGACGGAGTCAGAATTTTTACTTTTATGGTGACGAAAATGTATACATAAAAAATAAAAAGACAAATTGCATCATAAATATTTATCCATTTTACGAAAAAAAAAAAAATCTAGTAGTGGCGAGTCTATATAATTTGGATATAAAAGTTTATTTTCTATATAATAGTTGCACTTTTGAAAACCTTGTGGTAGCAGTCACCACCACTTGTTCCCCTCTGGCTCGATCCTTGAATCCGTCCTGCCTCGCCTCATGAAGGCAATATTCAATAGCTTTAGCAAGGCGACGTTGGATTCATATATATGCAAACCTACAAAACTCTCAAACATTTTCCACGTCATTTTTAAGCATGCAATGATAATGCGATAGATTTAAACCAGTCCTTTTTAGGGCTTATTGAGAAATACTATGTTTATGAAAAAATTATTTTAATCAAATATGTATATATATGAAACAAAAAACTTACTTTGCAAATTTGATATCATTTGATAGTTTTTGATGTCTCATCGAGTTGATTTTATTAGTTGATAATCTTTTCAAGAAATCAACGATGTGACTGGTTTTGATAATCTCGTTGCGGGTCGAATCTACATCTAGCATAGTATATATATATTTTTGAATCAGCAGATAAAGTAATGCTATTTCATAGTATCAGCATTAGGATTGTTCTGCAAGCCGATCCAACCTAGTAGTAATCGAATAGTCTTGGAGCAGTTCCAATGAAAGAAAGGGAATCTTAACCAACGGTAAATAGGAACCTAACTATAACAAAACATTACAGCACCTCAAAAAATTATTTATATTTTAAAATATATAATGTTATATATATATATCACATATGGATTTTGTTTGATAAATCTCGATGAGTTCGATTAAATAAAGTTTTCAAAATTGTAAAAAAATTATAAATTATAAGATATAAGCAACTGAAAATTGGCACACAATTAATGGACAAGAAATTCGGGACGGAGGGAGTAAAACAAAGAGGTTGATGTGCATTGTGTATAAAAAGTAACTAGCTAAAGTAGAGGAGCTAGTGACTTTTGAATAAGTACTCCTTTCTAAATAACTTTTGTTTCCGGGTAATCTTATGCGCACATCAAAGATACTGCTACTAAAAGACCCCAGACTTAAGGGATTGTTTTCTTCTAAAGTCTCTGGTCAAAATCTCTCAGGTGCTATTAACTATTTTAAGGTCAGTCCATAGTTCATACAGATCATTGCTCTGACTTTAAGTGAGCCCCTGCAATATGATTTTATGACTTACAAAATTAATTGATATACCCTGCAATATGATTTTATGACTTACAAAATTAATTAATATGCGCTTAAACTAGTCCGGACTCTGCACGAGCAAAAGAAAGATATATACTTCCATGACCTTATGATATTGCCGCAACACAACCGCATGCTGTGAAACTAAACCTTTATCATTTCCCCAGCTCACATACACAACCAGTTGCACCTAAAGGAACCATGTCTGAAAAACCAGTCCGTTTCGGAATCCTGGGCTGCGCTAGCATAGCACGCAAGATATCTCGAGCCATTAATCGCGCCCCAAACGCCTCCATCCAAGCCATCGGAAGCCGTTCGATCGACAAGGCCTCGAGGTTCGCGTCCGAGAATGGCTTCCCGGCATCGGCTGCAGTCTACGGCAGCTACGAAGCCGTACTCGACGACCCGGACGTGGACGCGGTCTACGTGCCTCTCCCCACGAGCCTGCACGTGAAGTGGGCGGTTTTAGCCGCCGAGAAGAAGAAGCACATCTTGCTGGAAAAGCCGGTGGCGCTCAATGTGTCGGAGCTTGATGTGATTCTGCAGGCTTGTGAATCGAATGGTGTGCAGTACATGGACGCTACCATGTGGATGCACCATCCGCGGACGGCTCAGATGAGGGAGTTCCTATCCGATCCGCAGCGCTTTGGCCAACTCAAATCGGTAATTGCAAAGTGAATTTGACGATCCTAGTTAGTTGCATGTTCTGCTTGTGATGAAAATTGTCATTTGTCCTATTTTTTTTGTCATTATTCAAAATTTTCTCGCATTTGTTAGTTATCCGTTAATTTTTTGTGGATTATTAGTTCTCTCATCGAGAGGGATCGAAAAAGTAAAAAATCTTGAATTATTTTTTAATAAAGCCAAAAAATATGGCCTTTTGAATTATTAAAAAAAATTTAAGTTTAGATCATAGTTTTTTACTTTTCTGATTCTTCCTATCGAGAAAAACCAATAATTTACAAAAATTTGATGCAAAAGTGCAAAAATATGAAAGTGGGAAAATTTGGAATAAAGACAAAAAATAAACAAAGTAACGTTATTGAATAAGTTTTTGTTGCTCCTATAATTTGTATTTGGGTCGGTTTGGATAGAGGGCCAGTCCTACGAGTTGCGAACTAGAAAAATTAGACTCGTATTTATTTTTTGGTGGGGTCACAAGCAAGTGCAACTAAAGCAGATTCATTAATGGAAGTGCCAACTTAGACCTAGTTTGCTAATTGATAAAATCAAGACTTAATTTTATCAAGTGGGGAAGAAGTTTGATAAAATCTAAGATTTTTTTTTTTTCTTCCCAAACTACCTTAAAAACCTTCCCAGAAGGGGGAAAAAAACTTCCACGGGAACTTTCTTTTTCTTTCGTCTTTTTTACTATCACATATATATTTCATTACAAGTTAATCAAATTCAAGATTTTCCTCTTTACATTTTTTGCATAACATAGTTGCACACGCATCGCGCGATGCGTGTGCTCAGGCGTCTAGCATATTTATATGCATTCCTTATTGAACATTATCCCTGCTAAAGATGGAAAAACTAACGCTATGAGCATTGTCTATCCAAATTCCTCATTAATATGTGATTTTGTGGTGGATGGAGGAAATAATGATTGATTTTAATTGGCATTTTTTTTCAAATAACTAGATGTCCGGGTCAGCTTTCGTGCACCTCGACTAATTCCGGGGTCCTAGATGTAACGAACGGGCATAGCCCTAGTGGCCTCAAGAGTTTGCTAGTAAAGGAAATCAACCTGAGACCTTAGATGAGATTTTAATTGGCATTCCAATGGTTGACAATTTCTATTTCCTTTCTGAATTGGCCGGTGTTTCGCACTTGACACTTTCAACAATTATGAGAGTTCCCCTGCCTACCTATAACCTAGTACTTTTTTTACAACTCGTGTTGTCCTCCTGGCATCCTTGTCAGCTTATGCGTGCCTTGTACCTCGACTGCTAGGACCCATAACTTTTACCCTACTCCAAAATGTATGAGAAAGAAAATAATGCTTTTCTTTTGGATGATTCAAGTTCAAGGCCCTTAATTTGATTTGTACCGAAATATAAAAACCAAGAGTTCTCTAGCATTCTGTCTTTAACCATAATTCAATCTTTGCTTCTGATTCCGCAGGTCCACAGCATCTTCTGCTACAACCCTGGCCCTGACTTCCTCATCAACGACATCCGCATCAAGCCGGACCTTGATGGTCTTGGCTGTCTCGGGGATGCCGGATGGTACTGCATCCGGGCTATCCTCTGGGCAGCCGACTACCAACTGCCTGAAAGAGTAACAGCTTTGCCCAATCCCGAATTCAACGAATCAGGGGTGATCCTATCCTGTGGCGCTTCCTTGAGTTGGACCGACGGGAAAATTGCAACCTTCTACTGCTCTTTCCTCACCAACTTAACCATGGACTTAACTTGTGCTGGAACCAATGGATATTTACACGTCCACGACTTTGTCATACCGTTTCAGGAAAAAGTTGCGTCGTTTTATGGAGCTTCGAATTCAAGATGGGTGAATTTTGGATGTGAACCAACTCCAACTAAGCACAAGGTCGCGACCGATCTTCCACATGAAGCTATTATGGTAAGGGAGTTTGCTCGTTTGGTAGCAAGTATTGAAGGAAATGGTTTGGAGCCTGAGAAGAAGTGGCCAATTATTAGTAGGAAGACGCAACTGGTTGTGGACGCGGTGAAGGCATCGATTGATAGGGCTTTTGAGCCTGTTGAAGTTGGGAATTATTAGAACCCCGTCTTTGCATCTGTGTTTGAATGGACTGGCGTCATGTTACTAATGTTGTGTTTTGCTCCTGTGTTACTAATGCTGTGTTTTGCTCCTATGTTTGTATGATATGGGACCTTGGACTGTCTGTCTTGAGAAATAAAATGGCCTAACGTCATTTTGATGACTCTAAGAGCTCGTTTGGATGCCATATGAGTTTTGGGTAGGTATAATAGTAAAGAGAAATAAGATACTACTGTAATGAGTATTATTTATGTAGGTTGAACATTAACTACATTAATGTGGCACTTATAAAGGAGCCAAAACAGTTCATATTTTTAGTATCAAGATAATTTTTCTTTTTGAATGCTCTTCTCAACGAGTCCTATAACACCTACGACTCAGTGTTACCAAGTACACAATTGTATAACTTTTTTTGAAAATTCTTTTGAATTATAGGGTCCTGAATTCTGAATGAAAAACGAATGATAGATCAATTACGTGCAAATATCTGATGGACCTATGTCCAAAATTACTCGAATAATTATTTTAAAATTATTTAATGGTTCAAATTGTTTGTGTGGAACTCGAAAGTGGGCCCACAGGACCACATTTGGCTAGGAATTGCAACGAGTAGGGTATGGATCGGAGGACTCTATTCCATACCCGATCCCCAATCAGACGGCCTTTCACCATCCCCACCCCGATTATACCCATATTCAAACCAAAAAAGATTATATCAAAAATGATATCAAAGATTTATACTTATGTTTCTAGGCTATAATAATAGGTAATAATTATCTAATTGATAAGATTTTTGGTATAAATTTACATATGATACTGAATATTCATATGCATGTTTCTGTATATATTTTTATATTTATAAATAATATATATGTATAGTCATAATATACGTACGGGGCAGGTACGGGTATACAAGGGCAGAGATTATAAAATCATACTTGCTCCATAACCAAATGGATTTTCTTTCAACCCCACCATATCCGTTCCTATTGGAGAAAATTTTGGGCAAACTCCATCTCTGTATGGACGGGGTGGGGGTGGGTATCCATTGGATATGAGCAAATTGCCATCCGTACATTGGCGAAGCACTTGGCTTGCAATGCTGCACATTGTTTACGCTACGACTCAGTTTGGAATTTGGATGACAGTAATCTCGAGGGGGAATGATAATCTGATATCTTCTATCCATGATTTCAACGTTTGGAAAAGACAAGAACGAAAATGTGATGCTAGGCTTTTTTAATTCTGATGTTTGACAGATACAAGAATAAGAATGTAATTCCTGATGATATATTCAACTAGAAATCACATTCCCAGACTAAGTGTGAATCTGATTCCTCTCTTACCGTATGAGAATATTAGATTCCTAGCTCATTCATTAAGAAGAGAAAATGTTGACTTTAATAAATTTATAGAATAATTGTTTCTCGCGTAAAATCACTGAATGAATTAATCCAAATATGCAATTCTTCTAGGTATCCAATTCCTGTAATAATATTCCTATTCCTAACCAATAAAATTTCTATAAATTTGATCCCCTAATGATATTCATATTCTTAGGCCTTGTTCTTGAAATAAAATCTATTTTTGATAAAATCTAACATTCTCAACGAATTTTAGCAAAATTAGATTTTATTAACATTAGATTTTATCTCACAAAATTATTTACAAAACACTTTTATTAACTCTAGATTTAATTAATTTGAAAAAATTGTGATTATCACATCTATGAACAAAACTAAAATTTGTCACAATCATAAAATCCATTTAAGAATGGGGCTATGCTGCTCATTGCTCAAGATTCGGATGATCCAAATATAGACACCCGGTTCCCTTCCACCCCAAGTCTGCAACTTCTCTCTCTCTCTCTCTCTCTCTCTCTCAGATTGCTGATACCGGGTTACCCTCTACTCCAACTCTCCAAGTCTGCAACTTCATTCTCTCTCTCTCACTCTCTCTCCCCCCGATTGTATATTTTTCTGATATAGATACAAGAAGTTTGCTCGCACTTGGGTTATGGCGAAGATGATGATCAGAATTCGAAGCAGAGACGGTTTAGAACGAATCACAATCGACAACCCCAACCCGAGCCTCACAATTGCTCAACTCAAATCCACAATCGAGTCTCAACTCAGAGTTCCTATCCCCAACCAAACCCTATCCACCAACCAAAACCTCCTCCTCGCCAAAACCCCATCCGACGTCTCCAAGTTCACAGACATGACCAACCCACAAACCCTAATCTCCACCCTCGGCATCGCCCACGGCTCGATGATCTACTTATCCTACGAGGGCGAGCGGACCGTGGCGGGGCCTCAGTTCAACCCGGCCGGATCGTTCGGGCGCAAGATGACTATGGATGATTTAATTGCGAAGCAAATGCGGGTCACTCGACAGGAAAACCCTTATTGTGAGATGGTCTCGTTTGATCGGGATGCTGCCAATGCGTTTCAGAACTATGTTAATGAGTCACTCGCGTTTGCGGTGAAGCGCGGTGGGATTATGTATGGTACGGTCTCACCGGAGGGGAAAGTCGAAGTGGATTTCATTTACGAGCCGCCGCAACAGGTTGAATCTTTAGTTTTGCAGATTACATGTAACTTTGTTTTCTCTCATAAGGCTAAGGATAGTAAATGCTATAACGATTGTACTAAAGTATTAAGAGCATCTTTTGGAGGTCGTATAATTGAATTTTATACCAAAAATAGCTTTGGTGACACATGTGGCAAATTGAAGAATCACTTGCAACAAGTGCAATCCTAGGGACTCTTCAAAAGTTAAGTTTTCGTGGTAAAGGGGGGTGGGATTATGTATGGCACTGTGTCGCTGGAGGGGAAGGTTGAAGTGGATTTCATTATGAGCCGCCGCCGCAGGTTAAAATATTTAATTTGGTAGATTAGACGTACTTCACTGAATTACTCAAATTCTTAGTCAAATTTGAGTAAAGATTTGAATAAAAACCTTTATTTGGTATCAAGCACTCCAATGGAAAAACTGAAGAACAAATTTGAATAAAAAACTTCTTTAGCTACATGCTTGTAAATTGGGTGAAAATGCCTTGTAAATTTGGTGTAAAAATTAGAGTTGTGCTTGATTTGTGTAAAACTCAACTTGGTATACGATTGAGTCAAGAAGTGGAGTGTGTTGAGGGTGATTTTACTCATATTTTGAGTTTGAGTAAAAAAGAGAGTCGGGGTGGTCCAGGTGGAGATGCTTTTAGAACGTGGACTTTTGTTAAGGAGGTGTTTGAATCAAATGGTGGACCAAATTTTTTATTTTTCACTTCTCATTTCCCTTGACGCTGTTGCTACCCAGGGTTTAGGCGCTAATTACATGTATATCTATCAGTGGGATGGGACTAAATTTATTATTTATCTAAGGATTTTTTAGGCAAAGCCATGGAATGTAGTTAGAAACAAATTAAAGGAAATAAGTATTAAGCAAAAAGTGGCATTACAAGTATAATGTAGAAGTTTCTAATTTCTATGCAAAACAAGTGGGTGGGGCCTGTATTATTTAATGGGTAGTTAAATAGTCACTATAACATGTAGTGTTTCCTTGCATTGTTTGGGTTGTTTCCAAAATTGGGTGGATAAACCAGAAGTAAGGATAGTGAACTAACCGATTTGGGAGGACAGCATTTCTGACAAGTTTTGAAAGTGAAGACTTTGATAGTAGATATCTATAATGTTGCAAGATAGATTTGTGTACTAAATAGAGTGGCCCTATTGCAACAGGGCACCGAGGAGGTTTTGATACTTTTGCGAGATCCTGATGAGGAGAAGCTGGTTGAGGCAATCGCGATGGGGTTGGGGATGAGGAAAGTAGGGTTTATATTTACTCAGACGATTGGTCAGAACAAGAAAGATTACACGATGTCGAATGTGGAGGTTTTACAGGCGGCCGAGCTTCAAGCAGAAGGGGATTTGAAGGAGTGGGTGACGGCGATTGTGAAATTGGAGGTGAATGAGGAGGGTGGTGCTGACGTGCATTTTGAGGCGTTTCAGATGAGTGACATGTGTATTAGATTATTTAAGGAAGGATGGTTTGAAAGGGAGATTGGGGAAGATGCTGATCCTAAGTTATCGACGATGAAGAAGGATGTGGTCGTCGGAGGAAAGGATACCAAGGAAGTTGATAATGACTTTTTCTTGGTTGTAGTGAAGATATTCGATCACCAGGTACATTCTAAAACCTCTTTGATAACCCATGTCTGCAATTTTGAATCTGATTTATGTTGATTTTAATGATAGTATAGTACGGTCATTATGCTCTTTAATGGGAATGTCTCCTTGATCCCCTGGCTGTAAGTTGTATATTTTTGGCCATCTAATTGGGGATACTAACAGAAGACAATTACCATAGGATTATTGCGTTGGCTTGGTTTTCATTGCTTTCCTTGTGTTCCACTTAACTATTAGTTTGATGAATTTCAAGGTATATAGGATTCTTTGTTGGTTACTTTTACATGAACTTTTGTTTTGTGGAGATCTTGATCGTTCTCTACGTGTGTGAGTATGAGTGGGTGGTGTGGCATTAGTTTGTATACCTGTGTCCATGTAGAGTTTGTGTTTTCTTATCGTACGCTGGCCTCAATGATCACTTCTCAAATATTTTAGATGGCAAGCCTAGTGAATCCTTTTGCTCCTGAATCACAAGAAAACTGGTACTTTTGAGTCTTCATAATTGTCCCCTAATTAGGTACTTGTGTATTGTAATGAACTGTTGGTAGTTTCCAATTGCCTTATTTTATGGTAAGGAAATGCACTTTTGAAGGGGTGTGCTAGTTTAATATACCATCTCAATGCACAAGACTTTGCCTAGGAGTAACTTTGGCCAGAGTTTCTTGTCACCATTATTAGCTCTAGCAGGCGTATATGGTGTTGGATTGTAAATTATCAAGGCTCTTTGTATTGGCCTCTACTTGTTCAACTTCTTCAGTCTTATCTCCGTCTTATAAGTAAGAACCATGTTGCGATTTATGATTGTGATTATGTTGTCATATGTTGATTGTGATTAGGTTGATTGTCCTCTTTACGTAAAAGAGAACAGAAAGGACGAAAAAACAGACTTCAATGTGTTGCCCTACCTTTAGCCAAAGAATACACGTGTACTCTAATGAACAAAATGGGATACACTTGATGCCAAAGGCCAGATCACTTCCCTCACAAATTGATAGTCTCCCATACTGTGAGATGAACATTTTTGACAAGAAAAGAAATTGCCCAACACAGAAGACCGCTCTAAAGCAGAAAAGAAATTGCCCAACACAAAAAGAGGGCTCTAAGGCATTTTCTTTTGCAACTAACTTTAAGTAGTATCCTTGAGTCGCATCTTCTAAAGCAAACGATTTTTGAGGTTGCTTGAACCTATTGGGATGGTCCAATTTGTAGTGTGGAATCTGTCGATCAACTCCTTTTCTATTCAACCTATCCAATTTCAAAACCTTAGGAAAGGGTGCTTATCATTGAACAAATCCTTCCTTTCTCTGAGGTTACTGGCATAGTGGCATATCATGTGCCCAGTTTTCCAAAAGATTTTAGCGCCCAGGTGCTAAAATCATGATATTTCAAATTAAAAAATGAAGTGGTTCTGTGTATCATTGTTCGATTTTTTTCGCACCAAATTAAAGTACTCCTTGTGTACTTTAGTTTGGGGCAAAAAAAAATCGACAAAACGATACACGGAACCACTTCATTTTTTGATTTAAAAAATCATGATTTTAGCACCTGGGTGCTAAAATCTTTTGGAAAACTGGGCCTTAGTCTTTTTTCCCCAGCTACTTGGGGCTGTGTAAGCCTACATGAGATTTTATCTTTTTCTTCCTTTTATCTTGAAGATCATCTAGTTACCATTCTTTGCTTTTTAAAGCATCACTGGCATGCAGACATTGGAAGAAAAATGGACTCCTGATTGGGGTTATCACCACATTGTGACTTGAGCAGTAGTGTAATGCAAAGTCACATTGATTATGTTGAATGCATGGTTTCTGAATTGATGTACTTCTATCATATTTATTGGAGTAGGCTGTGAACTTCATGTGGTTACAGTATTATTCTGCGATTTGTTCTTACTTTTTTTTGGTAATGCAGGGTCCACTTTCATCTATCTTTCCTATAGAGAACAGGATTACTCCAGTGCCAGTGAAAGCACTGAAGAACCATCTGGACCGTACAAGGAGTCTTCTGTTCGTAAAGCGAATATCCGATTTCCATCTGCTGCTCTTGCTGGCGAGATTTTTAGATGTCAACGCAGATGTTCCAGCATTGGCACAGTGTGTACAGACACAGATGGCTGTCCCAGAAGGTTATCAACTACTAATTGAGTCCATGGCCAGTGCTTGCTGTAAGTTTATTCCATCTCCTATCCTGCCTATTCCTTTTTCCCAACTAGGCTTTTTTTTTTCCAACTCAATTCATATTTCATTTACATGCCATATTAATCATAATTACTTACAATGGGCATGCGAATTTGCATAGAACTGCGGCATTGCTTGTGTCATTGGCAGACTGATTGCATTGGTCAGTATTTTCATTTGAACATATTAGCTTGATGATGGTTCGCAGTGTAGGTGCCCTTAACTGTACTTTGTTACTCAAATCAGCTGCTCCTGAGTGCTTAGCTTCTTTGTGCTTTTCATCATTTAAATCCCTGATGCTTGTGGTATTGACAACTGATAACATCATACGAGACTTTCCAATTAAAAATGGTTAACAGTTACTCAGAACTGCTGCTCCTGAGTGCTCACCTTCTATGTAGGTGCCCTTTACGTAACTGTTAGAGGTTTGGAAGTTGGAATGAAAATGAAGTCATTGGGTTTTGGAATTTCAATTCTTAGGTATGATAACATAGACTAGCAGTGGCAGGCTTTTAATAATCCTCAAATTGTCGAGTGTTTGAGAAACATAGTAGTGGGAGACTTCCGATTTTAAAGTTCTAACCTCATTAGTTGAAGGCCATCGACTGGCCTATTATAGCCTCAATGGATATCAAGTTGAACACACACCACAAGAATAATTATTTTAAACAGACGAGTAAGTTGAGGCTTAATTGTTTGGTATTGTTTCAAGTTTAATGGATCAAGCCTTCCAGACCTCCATAATCTGTGCACATTTGGATACATCACCTGTTGTTGGAGGCTTACACCTTTTTTTCATTTTGTCTATCATACCTTTCCTCTTGCATGGAAGTACAGTGCTGCCACATTTCTGCGTTTGTCTTGTACATTAAACTGTATGCAGAAATTTGAGCAAATATGCACAAGTATAAATAATACTTAAGTTGACTAGTAGTATTAAAATATTTTGAGGTGAGCGAACTCCCGGGTTTTGAATATTCCATTTCTGAGGTATTGTATTTGACTATTTGTAGTGTTCGTTACTCCCTCCATCCCATTTTTTTTGTCCATCTTTCCACTTTGGTCCGTCCCAAAATAATTGACCACTTTCCATTTTAGGTTTTCCAATAGTATCCTTGTAAGTGTTCATGGATAAATTTTAAAAAATAGAATGAAAGGGTATTTGTTAGAAAAAAATGTTTGAAATTTGAAATAAAGCGTAATGATTACATGTCCCCTTAAAATAGTTGGATTCCCAAAGAGGGACCAAAATTTTGGAACAGAGGGAGTATCTTTTAATAATGCTCTCATAATTCCTCTAGTATTGAATATCTATCTAATGTAGTTGTGTGAGGCACCTGAAATTTGAGGAGAAGTTTACCTCATTCCATTTTACGGAGGGAATTGGTTGGTGGGATCTCTTTGGCATTGAGAGAGTTCTTTGGGTGTTTGTGTTTGGGCCCGAGTATGGCCCTTGGTGCGTTTATCTTTTTATATGCTTTTTTTGAGGGAGTATTTTGAGAGTTACTGGGCAAGGGTGGAGTTTTGGGGCGTGTTCTGGCTCCGTGTTTTCCACCTATTAGGTGAGGGACTGAGGCTGGTGTAGGGAGTGAATTTTCTAGGGTGCAAGTTTTGGGTCTTGCTCAGCTACTGCAGTGGTTTGAGTGTGAGGTTGGTTGGTGGTCCTTCACTGCTGCCTCTTTTTTTCTGTCCAAATGGGTTCAGTTCCTCGGAATTTCCTATATTCCATGCATTAGTTGCTTGGCTTTGGGTTGTAGAACTATGAATTGTTTCTTTGGATCATTCATGTGATGTTCCATAACTGGTGGGCTCTTATTTCGTCAGTCAAGAGTGCTACCCTTGATAGATTCGGGCTGGAGTCAGGCTTGTATGCTTTTTGTTTATGTTTATATTCCACATGTTCATTTATAATATACCAAAACAAATGGATGCAGAAATGGAGTACTGGGTGGAATATAGGAAGCGGAAGGAAATGTCTCCAAAGCCGAAGATGAGCAAGTACTTAACAAAAGAAAAGAGACTGAAGAGCTAACCATTTGATTGCTATAGACGTGAAGTTCTTGCTACCGTGGAGGTCAGACAAGTGGGAGCTGTGCTTAAATTGTCCACGCATTACTATGTTTCTGTTGGTGATTAACATTAAAGTTTGTCCTTTAAGATGTTTTTATTTCTGTTTAGGATGTTGATCTGACATCACGGCGTTACTATTTAAGTTCTGTAGTATGGGAGCGAATTTGCTAAATTAATTAGATTTGGACCCTAGTAATTTGACTTCACTCTTGGTGTTCTTAATCTTCTAGTAGGGGGTTTAAGTTATCCTACAAAATGTATCCTGTTTTGTTTCTTTTGTCAGGGTATTGCTGAACTGTAAATGTTTGTGTACCAATGTTACAATTATCTAATTATGAATTTCCATTTTTATTTAGGACTTGTTACCCATAACCATCTCCGCTGTCTAATTGCTTTGTGTGACGTATTAAGTTGCTAACATCTCTTCATATATGTAATTGGGAAGCAATGCTAATTCTGTCCGGTATTTCTTACTGGAAGCAATGCTATTTGTGTATTGTCCGGCTTGCCTGTTGAATTGAGTAGGTATGGTTTCTAGTAATGTGCAGTAGCTTGCATCCATATGCCATAAACTTACTGGAAGCTCTGGTAGTGATTGGAGCATTCCACAATTATTCAAGAGTCTTTGCAAGCTAGGAAGGTCACTGAAACTATTTGGTAGGCTACAAACATTGTTACCTCGAAGATCAAAACACGTTGACGAGCTCAACATTCCAATTCCACTGGGCAGATGTGACACATTACAGTGTGGCAAAAGCAACTACCTCAAAAGCAAGCAAGGTTACAGATACTATCCAGCAAGGTAAGTAAATTGTTTCCTCCAAGATTCAAAGATAGCAATGAGATCAACTGGCCAATTTTGTTGGGCAGATGTGTCACATTGCAGTCTTCCAAATTCAAATTTGTAAGGAAGTAAGGTTGCAGATACTATCCGCCAAGGTAAGTAAATTGTTTCCTTCAAGATCTAAAAATGCTGTCTATTTTGTTTGAGATCGTACCTTGGCCACGTATTTGATCCTCTTTCATGCTTTAAAGGGGAAAGTTGATCAGTCCATGTTTTTCCTGATAAAGGATTACATCGATTGGTTTATTGTTCAACCGGTTGTAATGTGCGTTTCGAAGACCTTTTTTTCGTTGTATAAGTAAGTCGCGAGCTACATGTTTGACAAAATGACTGAAAAAGGGATAGCTTACTTGACTCCTGAATAAGTTTCTACTTGTAACAACTTTAATTTCAGTCTACATTTGTACTTGATCCTACCAGCAAACAATTACTGCTCGATTTTTTGTTTCAAATTCATGTTGTATGAGCCGATGTCTATATATATTCATAGTTTCAGTAAAAAATGGGGACTGGAGAGAAGCCATTTCCTTATGAAATTATGCTTTCCAAATGGGATTTGGATTTGGTGTATAGTATGTACCGGTTTCACAGTCCCTTTGGGTGGTGGTATGGGTGAGAAAAGAAAGTTCACATCTTTATTTATTATGATTGGATTCTCATTTCTGTTCTTATCTCACCATTTTTCATCATCCAAAGGGAGCCCTTAGTCTTCAGTTGATTTCGAGTTCAAAGCTGAAATAGTTTTGGTACTGTTGTATTAGGTCGAAGAAGTGACATGGCAGATATGATCTCCTTGAAAGAAATTGCACCTGCAGCCCAGAACAACATAAACACAGTTCATACTTTTGGATTAAGGAAGGGTAACTTTTGAAGGCCAAAATAAGACATGCTTGGCACTAGTGGCTGACAACAGAGTTGCCGTTTCTTTTTCAGCTCTGGGAGGATGAGTGTGATGCTTTCAAACCCAGTGACATGATCCGTTTGTCTAATGGCATTTTCTCGTATCAACGGAACAATCTTGTGCTCAGGGCAGGCAAGAGTGGGAAGGCAGAGAAGGCGGGGGATTTCACAATGGCATTTGTTGAGACACCAAAGATGAGCAAGATCAGTTGGGTTCCTGATCCGAATAACTCTAAGAAGTATGTCCAGGAACCTTTTATTTCTCCCCAGTCACGTATATTATTGCTTTATTTTCACAATGAATCATGCATCATGATTGTGAAATACATGGGCTTTTTGGTGGCACATAGGCATTCAACTTCTACTGTGTTAATAATGTTAGAAAACCCTTTTAGTATTTTCTTGGAGTTTCTGCACAATAGGATGTTCTTTAGTGCCCAATTCCTTTTGCATAATGGTTGGCCTATTTTCCACTTTGTTTGAATGGACCGTCCAAGAGAAAAGAAACTTGAGGTAGAATTTATACAGTTGAACAGTTTAATCGGAGCTCTTACCACTGTTTTCTCCAAACAGAGAGAGAAAGGAGGAGAGGAAGCCCAAGCAGGAAAGCCTCAACGGAACTCCTAGCTACTACTACGTACTTAAGGAAGACCACTTTGGCGCGAGCCTTTCCCCTATGAGCTCTGGAAGACTTTTTTTTTGCTTGGTAGGGTGGACCAATGGTTGATAAGCGGTCGCTTTGCCACTCTATGTGCATGTTCATTAAGATTGCTGATCAATAGAAATGTACATCTCTCATCACTTTTTCTGAGTGAACAGCCTTGCGTTTCAGGGACTGGGCTTGCTTTTTGAAGAAAATCCCTTTTGAGGACTTGTAATCTGTAAAAAGTTTCTCCAGCACTCAGGGTGAAACTCATGCATTGATCAATGCATATTTTTTAAGCTTCGTTTCATTGAGCTTGTTTGCTTGAACCCCCATGAATTAACCGGGTCTCAAGTAAGTGCTCTTGGATTTGCATTATCTCGGGTATATCAGCTGCCGCATGCCAATTACTTGCTCCCTCGTGAATTTCTTGGTGACTTCTTGTTCCTGCTCAAGCGTGTCACGCAAAGGCTGGTTACAGCTCTTCGAAATGATCGATAATGTTAATCTGATCGTGGTTTTGTGGTGAACGGGCATAAAAGAGGCCATTTGTAATTCGTCAACGCTGCGTAGATAGACTCCGGCTTGACTAATAGTAATGCATTGTGTTGCCTTCAAATTGGTACATCAATTTTAGGCCTAGGTTTGGTGTTAAGCTCCCAATAGTATTTATTTTTCTTTTGGAATTTGTCATATATGGCTTAATTTACGCTCCATTTGTTGATTGCAATGACTGAGATTCTACGACATGAAAAGGAAAGGGCTACTTCCAAAAATATGAGCAACCACCTTCTGAAAAAGACAATAACATCAGTGATACAAAACATGTAAGACTTTGAATTTTCTCATCGATGTAGACATTGCAAAAATGGAAAAAGTATGCATCACTTAAAAGATATCAAATATAGGCGAGTGAGGTCCAGTCAAGGTCCAACTGTGGACGACCTCTCGTAGGAGTAGGTGGCATGTCCGGACCAGGTTCGTGCCGAGCTTATATTAGATAATAACGAATTTGTGCAACTCCAGCGCGACTCATTAATAATCGGACTTTGTTTAATAAGCCCAAGTCCAACTCAATTAAAATTTTCATTTCTAAAGCCTATCCAACAAATCCATTTATTTTCCTAAAGCGTATCACAAAAATAAATTAATTAATCATAACAATAACAAATTAGAATTCACAATAGTAATAATTATAGGTGAAGTACTAAGTTATCACAAACTATTAAAAATGTACCCATAAAACTATGAAGTTTCAATGCGTTAAATTATTTCCACCGCCGGTTGAAACAAAAGTTTCCTCCAAATCGATTGCATTGCGCCACATGTCCATGTTCTAATATTTGGGACCACAGTTTGAACACATGGCACAATGCAATCGATTTGGAGGAAACTTTTGTTTCCACCGGTGATGGAAATAACTTAAACTCAGTTTGAATAATCATATTTGTCTCCCCAAAAAATAATTAAAGTGCTCAAAAAGTTGAAACTCTCCAATGGTTATAGGTTAACAACATCTAAGAATACTATTTTAATCGGGCCGGGCCGGGATGACACTCAAGGATTTTTCCAAACCCAGCCCGGCCATTTAGTAAACGGGCTTAAAATCTTAACTCAACCTAGCCATATGAATCTAAATATTTATTTCAAACCCTAAATAAAACAGACTAGGCGGACTTCCGGGCCCATGTGCACCCCTTTTCAAATCCACACGTTTTATGGACTCTTATAATGAGCTGCAACTTGTTCTTCTTATAAAATCTGTCACTCGGTCAGGCTGTAAGCGGTGGAAATGGGTCATGAAGGGCATATAGAAGGTAAACTGCAACTCAAAGCATCATTAAGCATGAAGGATGCTTGCGTGCGAATAATTTAGGCAATTTTTTTCAGGTATCAAATTTGATCATCAAGTAGCAAAGTCTAACAGCTTAGCTGAGTTGTGTGAATGTTTAAAGATGTCCTCTAGTGGGAATTTGTCAACAAAGACCTCAATTCCTTTTTGTTGGTTAACCATCAAAAGGGTGGATGGGGACAACCAGCGAAGCAACCCCCTTGGGCATGATCATAGGGGCTCCCGACCCGTCAATGGAATGTCCGGCCAGTTCGAGCCATAACTACTGTCCTTGAGGACAGACCGTCACCATGAAACCACTTAGGTACAAACGGGCATAAGTGTGTACCCCACAATCGGTTGTCACTAGCAAGACTCAAAACCAAGTATCCCCTGAAAATGTGCTACCACCATCGGTGATAAAGATGCAACAACTGAGAAGGAGGAAAATGCGCATAGAGATTCATTTTAAGCATGCATTAAAAACATGCATATATACCTCGAAAGTAACGAGTGCAGGACGGTCCTCTGACGTTTGGTCTCTAACCCTCCACGCTTTCCTTTCTGTGCACCTAGTACATAGCACGCGTGTTGTACAGTCTCATTGGGGCTCATCCTGAGTCCCGTTGTTTGATCCAAATCGTTTATTTTGTTTGCCTCGTCAAGTATGAAGTCCCTGCAAAAATTCATGTTGATCGGATATCGCCATATGGGTAACAATTTGAACGGTAACTATGTTTTTTAGAAAAAAACATAGTTACCGATGTCGGATCAACATGAATTTTTTCGTGGACTACATACTCGACCAGATGAAGAAAATAAATAATTCGAATCAAATAACAGGATCCAGGGTGGGCCCCAAAGGGGCTGCAGAACACGCGTGCTATACAGTAGGTGCACAGTACAATCTCCAGACCCACAAAGCATGAAATGATGTTAACAGGAAATATTCTAGTACCAGAGAGGTGGGAGGAGGGTTGCCATAGAAGAGAAAGGCGAGAGGGCTGACAACTTGGCCCCTGAAATTTGGGAAAAAATCATATGTGCATGGCACATGACATGTTTTCCATCCAAAAAAGTGGATGCCATTAACGGTTGGACGAAATGGGTATCAATCACGAAGTTGAGGGATGAAATTTGTGGTTTTCATAGTTCAGAGACGAGGTAGACAAAATGTGAATAATTTAGGTGATAAAAGGAAAAAAAAAAAAACTCATTTCAGAATAACATTACATTATTTTGTAGCCTAGTATCTGTTTGAGAGCTGATTTTGGGGCTCCCTTTTTTGATGCAGACACTCCAAATTTTAATGAAGTTACAAAACTACCATTTTCAAGATATAAAAATTATCGGAGGTACTGCACTCCCAAATTATCTCCTCATTTACCAAGGCACTCAAAACGGAAAAATGAGCCAAAACCAAACAAAAATCTGGAATCCAATGCATCTATGCCAAATTGCATCCACAACATCTATGCTAGATTGAAAATCTCCAATTCTTATTTACGTATGCACTAATTCTTCAAACAGATTTTAATCACATATGCAAGAAATAATGGATCTTTTTCATGGAAACCCTTTAAAACCAAGACAAAGCGGGAGGAAACTTCCCTGAAAAGCAGCTACTGTCCTAGCTAGTGGATCTGACGCGACCAAATTGAGTCGCGCGTGCGGCTGCTCCAACGATCGGATGGTGACCAAGAAGGGTACATTGGGATCCTCTTGGACAGGGTTACACTGGGTTGTGCTTGGATCTTGCATTTTTGAGCGACCAACAAGAATATGAAAAGGAAAGGTAGTTCTCGTTTTTGGGTTTTTCGATCAATGTCCGATCGGCTGGTCTGACCTGCAAAGAAGGAGTAGAATTTGATTTTCTTTGGACTCTGTTAAATGGTTTGTTTGCTGGAAGATACTTAAGGCCAGATCTTAAGCATGTGAGCCTTCTCCGGTGGTCGAGCAGCAATCGTAACCCCTGTTTTTAAGTTCGTGTAACAGAGAGGTATAGGTTTTCAGGATCTAATCACTGCTACTTCGGATGAACTAAGAACAAAGGCTTCAACAGTAATTAAAAAAAAAAGGCTTGAAATTGGGTTGGAGAAGAGGTGTTGACACTATTGCTGCTTCCCTTCTTTTGTCATTGCCGTCTTCCTTCTTTTTTCGTCTTATGTTAACGAGAGGAGGCAGAGAAAAAGAGTAAAGTTATATATCTTTTGGAGTGCCTAAAGTAAATTATGGAACTTGCAAAAGGGCACGTAGTTTTATAAGACCACTGTTGCTTGGTGTGCCTGAATTGAAAAAGGGTGGGCGAATATCAATTTCCTATTTGTTTTAGATGTTGATAGGGTTTCGCAATTTAAATGGAGTACCACATATACATATACAGCTGAACTAAATCCTCTTTGAGGCCGCCTGTAATAATTAGTAAATCAGCTAGCCTTCATATAATTGTGTGACTTGGGATTAGGTTTCCATGAGTAGACGAAGTGCGCGTAAGCTAACTCGACATTTAAGTTATCAGAAAAAGAAAAAGAAAAAAGAATGACCTTCCTGCACAGAGACATAACTACATTGCGGCTTATGGTGGCCAAGGCCTCCCCCCAAAAATTCCTATAATAATTTAGTTATTTCATAAAAAAAAAATATCTAGCTGTGCTGTTAATTTCGCCATTGTTTCCTGTTGCTATTTCTATTACTATTTGGGGCTATTAATCTGTTTTTTGTTACTTTGATGCGTATTGTTGCTATCTTGGCATTTGCTCTCGAAGTTTAGGCTTGTATCTTCTCTTTTTCTTATAACTTATATATCGTTTCTGTATTGATCCAAAATAAAAAGAAATAACACCTAGATATTGCATTTTGTTTTGGGTAGTATTTGACATTTAACTATTTAAATTCTTAAACCTTGAAATTTCCAAGTTTCGTCGTTTTACTTTTTGGCCTCTCGCGTATGAAATTCTGGTTCCGTTGGCATATTCTCTATCATGTACTTGAAAAACATTAGAGACTCCAACACCTTGTATGTCTCATGACCATGAACTCAACAAAGTTCATTGTCATCAAATCAAAGGACTCAAAAGCACAAGGGAAGAAGCAATAGGAGCCACTAAAAATCCACATGTGATCCACAGTAAAGTGATTAAATGACCCTTTGCTGCTATCGGGAGCCAATTGAACTGAATTAATGCAGTCCCCACTGCCACTACCCTAAAGGTGGTGGTGTCTCCACTCTCCACCCTTGTATTTTTGTGTCTTTATAGAGCAGTCAATTTCTCTGTGATGCCATTTGCGGTTTAAATTGAAGCCAAATAAGGAGCCAAATTTTACGTGAATTTGGCATGACTTTAGTACCCATGAAGAAGGTAGAGGTTCAAATGTCCTCTTATTTGAAAAAGTGACCATGAAGAATTTTTTTGTGGTGGTTGCTAAGGCTAGAGAAGGTCATAAAATACCCATATATGCCAAAATTGCTTCATTAAAGTTGACCCAATTCTTGTGGCTGTTGAAAGAAGTTTGTTTTAGCTATTAGCGGGATTAGCAAGGAGAATGCTCCTAATAACTACTCAACTTAACCAGAACTGATGAACACGTATCCACTGTGGACATGTCAAATTTTTACATGCTAAAGTGGTTTTATGGCTTAATTTAGAGTTCATTTTAGTTAGAGTTCATTTTAGTTAGTTAAGATACAAGTTAGGTAATGAAGTCATGTGAAGTATTATGGACAAGTTAAAAAATTCATTAGTTAAAATAAATACCTTCAATTAAAATGCAAATAGCTGCCTCTCTCTTTTTAATTAAATGTCAATAAATATATTTCTTACCCACCAGCTCTTTATTTTTGCTAGGGTTATTTATTTAATGCAAATGTGATGAAGCTAATTATTTAAACGGCAATATAATAAAGTTAGTAAATCACCCAAAAGTCCAAGCGATATTTATCACATTAAGTGGACGGCAGTGTAGGATATTAGAAATAAAAATAATGTAATAATTTTTAAATTTTGTATTCCCAATAGCTCTTTTTCTACATAAACATAAGCATTTTAAACCCCGAAGATGAAAATATTCAAACGTTGATAATGAAAACATAATAAATAGTCAAGCTATCATAGTTGTTGTATATGAATTTTGACGTGAAAAAATTAAAAGAAGAAATATAATTAGTGGGTGGCAACTCTTGGATGGCTAGCTAGAGAGGCAACTAAATCTAGCCATCACCTTAACTTTTGCTAAAGTTAACACATGCACTACTTATCCATTACAGAATGAAAATAGTCAAATACTAGCTGAAAAGTTAACATTTCTTACTAACCTACTACTTAACCCATGTATCCGTAGTGGATGCTCTAAGTTTGTTTAAAGTTGTGTTAAAAATGCTAAACTATTTTTTGAGAATACATGTTGAATTGCCACACATATGTCAATGAGTAAATCTTCGAATTAGGGGCGGCCCAACCTCATTGGAGGCTCAAGTGAAAGGATTTCAATGTTAGGACTTAAGAGTTTAAGTATCAAAGTTAACATTAATGTTATTCTAATAGTTTTCTTTATATTGGAAAATTATATTTCTTATTTTTTGGGATGATAAATTAATAAGAACACCTAATTTCTAGCGTCTACAATTTTATTAGGAGAATTCTACCGTCAGTCCAATGGACGACGGTAAGGAAAACTCTTTCATGGAAGAGTTAACATTTTCTATGTCAGAGCCATTAATAAGTGTAAAAAGTAGAAGAGTTTTCCTTATTGTCAACCCACTGAGCTGCCTATAAAAAGACTGATTGTATTCAGGGCCGGCCCAAGGGTTTTGAGTGCCCTAGGCCGAATCTTAAAAATTGTGCCCTAAAATTTTTTGCCGCGACAATCACAATACGAGAAAGCCAAAGCAGTAGAAAATTCTACTAATCACTTAGAAAAATACATTATTACTAAGACTAAGTAAGAATTAAAAAAAAGATTGCATTATAACATTATTACTATTAATGATGTACTAAGAGCTCGTTTGAACTCAGTTTGTTCAATAAACGAACGAGCTCGAGCGCACATATTCAACTTGTTTGTTCAACAAAGCTGAGCCCAATCGTGAAGTTTTTAAGTTTTTTTGATCTTCCTGCTTGAAACTTGGCTCAAGCACGACCCAGATCATCTTGGTTTGTTCCATTAACGAACCAACTCGAGCTAAGAATTTTGACTCGTCTACAATACGAGCCCGAACTCGCGAGCTGGCTAGCAACTCCAAATATTTACATCATTAATACTATATTTCCTATTATTACTAATGTTTTACGTTTTGTTAGTACTGTAATATAAGAAAAATATCAAAACTCCATGGCTGCCAATTTGCTATATTGTCAGGAGGTCCCATGTGTTCAACAACATTAGCCTACCAAGAAGCTTTAAAGAGAGGAGAAACCTCTTTGAACTTCAGAATTTTCAATGTGGGACAAATTTTACTCACGCCTAAATGAAGTCCTCCCTTTTCCTTATGAAGTCCCTCTTTTCTCTTTGTCCCACATCGGTTCCTCAACAGAAATGAGAAGGTAGAATGCCTTTATAAGGTGAGAGCTACCTGGCCCTTGTTCTTTATACGTGCCATTCAATGCGTAAAAGCTTGATTGGTGAAATGTAAGTGGGCTGGGCCTAACATTAGACTCCTACTCAAGCCCAATACTAAAATGTATGGGAGTGCCCCAAATTTTGGAGTTTTTTTGGGTGCCCTAGGCCCAGGCCTTGTGGGCCTAGGGCCTGGGCCGGCCCTGATTGTATTATTCTATGCGACATATAGAAGAGTAATACTTGCTACGAAAATCTATGCTTGAAACACAAAATTTTAAACACGGAGGGTATTTTTTGGAGGCTTTTTTTTTTGTCATTCTTCATTCCTAAGCTATTATATAGGGGAGAAGGGAATGAGACTCAATCCCGAGATGCAGTATGAGACATCCAAGAGCTCTACTGCATACCCCAATGAAAATATTTTAGATCTTTACAGCGAGTGTTTAGATTTAAATCCTCTGTGAGGCCTAAATAAAAAAGCAAACCCTCATATGATTGTGTGCCTTTGAGATAAATGGTTAGCTACTAATAAACTTGGGATTCAGCGCCTCCCCAGGATGACCTTTCCCTAGACAACTCCAAGGAAAACGAAAATACGAATTCTTTTTTTTTTTTTTTTGGTACTTCGTAATAGATAAACAACAGTCAAAGCCTAACGCTAATATGTCCAGATTCATTGGAGATAAAATCACCTCCCCACCTCAAAAGATAAAATCATGCTTGATTTTAGCAACTTGGTTGCTAAATTTTTTTGGAAAACTTAGCCTAAGGATACAAAACGAGAAAAAACAGGAAATAAACTAGTCTTTGATATGGCTCCGACCAAACCAGTCATCATGCACAAAAGGCCGAATAGATTGAGGCGAATTCTCAGTTACAACCAGGTCTTCAAGTTGTTCTGCACCCAATCTAGCCATATGATCGGCACTATTGTTGGCTTCACGGAAAATATGAATGAGGGAAGACTGGGTACGCTCTAGTAGCATGTGAGAATCACTTATCAGCGCGTTGTTAGGATGATCGGCAGCTGGCTCTTCATTGATAAGTTGGACAGCTGTCATGGAGTCCGTCTTGATAAGGATATTGCTATAGCCTTTCTCCACCATTATAGTGAGACCACGATAGATTCCCCAAAGTTCAGTTTCCAAGCTTGAAGAAGAGATGATTTTCCCGTAGTAACCTAGTAGTCATTGTCCTTCGTGGTCTCTGAATAGGCCACTAAAATCCCGCTTTTCCATTGCTTCCATATAAGTATCCATCTGTGTTAAGTTTCACTCCAGCTGCCAAAGGGGGTAACCAGCGAATTAGAATAGAGTTTGAATAGCCGTTGTAGAGGGAGGATTTCAATGCCTCAGAAAATTTAGTAGCGAAAGCAATGTTGTTTTTATGGCTCACACAAGCAGCTACCTCAATGTTATCGAAACTCTTCTGGTTTCAATCTTTCCAAATTTGCCAAGTTATAACAGTGAAAAGAACTTTCCATGAGGTATCATTGCCTTCGCTTACCTTCCCTTTCTGTTTGAAAATAGGAATTCTTTCTCTAATTAATGTGAACTCAACGACTGTTGCCCAAAAAAAAAATTTTTAACTCCTTGTGAAGTGAGTACTTGATTTTTTTTTTTTTGGGGTTATTACTTAATTTCTTGATTTTTATTTCCTTTGTTTCCATTTTTTGCAATTTGCTATGGCTTAGGTTAATTATTTTTTAGTATCATTTTCCAGTCCTTTTGTCAACAACTCTTGGGGTCAGTGTAGTTGATGCCATCGAGCTGGTTGGAAATCTGTAGATGGCGCCAGTGTATATGTCACGACCCAAGCCGAAGGATTAGAAATCATGACTGGCTAGTGATACTCGATCACCCCAGGCCTCTTTAAGAAAATCACACCTTTGAAAGACTCTTCTAAATAATCGAGTTTAAATATTTAAAAAGCAGAAGTAGTAAATAAAATATATTCAGTGCTGATTACAAAAATACATATTCACCCAACGGCGTTACATTACAACCCTGTGGCCCATTATCATTGGCACCACCAAATCAAAAAAGAATTACAATTTAGAAGCACCACAATTTTATTACAAAAAGAATATGAATTACGTAAAATAGCAGCAACAACAACATTAATCAGTAAACACGCCAGATCCATAGAGCCTTCTTTTACCCCTTGTTTCCTGGAATGGGTTCAAAAAAATAAAACCATTCCAGTGAGCATTACGATATACAGAGGTTCCATAATTAACATGAGAACAGTTTACAAAAAGTAAGTTTTCAATCTTGAAATTGCAATTCGTAAATTAATAAAATGCAGTTATTCAGGCTCAAAACTGCCAAACTGTAATTTAATCAATAATGCAGTTATTCAGCAAATTGCCAAAGCTCTAACATCTTTTATGGGCGTACACCGGCAATTGTTTGGGGGAGCGACCCCACCGTTTGGGAAATGATATCAAGTTCATAGGATACCCGGATATGTCCTCTCATTAGGCGCCAAAATCTCAACACCCAGATGTTTTACCAAAATGAACAATATAGTCCGTTCTCCTTTTCCTTTTCAATCGATCCCATGTTTATCTTTAAAATTTCATTTCCAAATTGTGCTTATTATGCACTATGATGCTTCCGTACAAGACATCTATTTTCAATGTATTTTATCGATCCAATTTGCAATTCATAATTCACAAAACACTTAAAAATAAACTATGCAACCAATGTATATTCGTAACTCACCTTTGTAGCATGAACTACAATAAAATGTACTCAAAATAGTGCATCGCAATAGAATCTGCTTGATCCAAGTACTAATAGAACCTGTTGAAAATTGCTAGAGGTGGTCTTCGTGGGAACTTTACATAAAGAAAGGAGAATAGAAAAACAAATGGAAAATATAAAGAGAAGAGATAGAGAGGCACATGGGAGACAACCCATTAATTTCCCATCTTCCCCAACTGCATTCTTGCCCTGGGGAAATAATGCCACCGAAATGGCCAAATAAATATCCCACCGACAGAGTTGAGCCGATCTCGTTTGCTCGTGTTGTCTGGATTTTGTGCTCAGAAATAATTCCAAAAATTTACCTTTAATTATAAAATTATTTTAAAACGATTGCAGTGACGAAATTCTTATAAAGAAAATAAATAATGCAACACGAATTTTATTTGTGAAAAAATCGGGTTATCACAGTAGATTTTGATGCCATCGACCTGGTCGGAAACCCGTAAATGGTGCCAGTGTATATTTTGATGCTATCGAGCCAGTGTATATTTTGATGCCATCGAGCTGATTGGAAATTAATCCGTAGATGGTTTCAGTGTATATTTTGATTTCTTCTAGTGATTCCCTAACTATTTTTAAGGATATATGTTTCTTCTATACAAAGGGAGATTAGGGGGAGACAGTAGAAGACAGAAGAATCTGTTGGTTGGTTGTTTTGGGCAAATCAAGGAACATGGGGGGATTCATTGAGGAAAACAAGGAAAGAATCTGAACTAGCAGTAGCATTTTGCATTGAGTGCTAAATCTAGCAGCAGTTACAGCTGGGCCAATGCCCAACACCAAGAGCTTTGATTCACGAGTCCCTCACTTCCCAAGATCCACTCCATATTTTTTTACCCAACTCTCTCTCTCTCTCTCTCTCCGCGCTTGAGGTGCAACAGGCTGCTGTGCCGGCCATACAGATCTTGTCACAAGCTCAAAAACATGATCCATACCTTTCACTTTATAAAACTTGACGCATTTAACAGTATTGTGAAAAATCAACTCGATCTGACATCTGTGACTTAGTAATCGAATAATGTTTTTCTATTGTAAATGTAACAGATAGGATATAAAAAGTTAAAAACTACACAACGGAACATTTTATTTTGTTTGCTAAGCTAATGATGTCTAATTCAATGGAAAAGATCTATAGGCCCGACACAGCTGCCTCGTATGCCTTGGGGCACAACAAGGTCCCGTCCTCGGTTGTAGGTAGAAGACGAGTAAGCACGCAGGTTCAAGTTTCATCACTAGTTAAAAACCCTTATATAACAACATTAAATATTTAGTTCAGTCGTTAATTTCATAACATGCAGCAGACAAAATATCGAGGTGTGCATAAGATGATTGAAAAATTCACTAATCGAAATATCAAATTTTACATGACAGTATAAATGTTTCACACATGCATGCAACTAGGATACAAACAAGCTGAGTAGAGCTTTTCAGTGTTTGAGCTCAGCTCTTTTAAATTCAGTGAGCTCAAGCTTGGTCGAACATAAATATTCGAACTCAAGCTCAATTTTGTATGAAGAACTTGAGCTTGGTTTGGTTTGAGTATCAAACGCCTCTTTAAACAAGCCAAGCTCACGCATACGAGTAGAACTTATTATCTACATGGGCCTATATAGTTACGCCTAACCAAAGCTTGGTTTATTTACTAAACGAACTGAGGAAAAAAAAAAAAAAAAAAGACGAACCTTGAGTTGGACGTCAATAGCCCGTTCATTTGCAACCCCTACACGAAGCCACTTGAACGTAAAAAATTGGATTAATTAGTTAGTGTAAGTAGTAAATGTTGGAAAAAATACCGAAATCCAGAGAATATATTCCATTGATAGATAAACATAATTATAAGGTACAGAAAATAGAATAAATAAACAGATCATAGAAATAAGATACAAACAATGTTAACGAATTGAACCAAGTCCTATGTTAGATATAGTCTCCTTAAAACAGATTTACCGTCTACTACTGTGGGTGTTGTAGGTCCCGTCGGCATCTGTCTCCCATAATAAAACGACTAAAACCATTACCTCCAGAAAACCTCCGAAGACAGCCTTGGCGAAACGTGCGTCTCTCTCTCTCTCTCTCACACACACACACACACACAAAAAGGAATATCAGAATGGTATTGTATGAACTCAATCGAATTTCTGGTGTATAAACCAATTCGGTATTGTAAAGTATATAAGCATAGGAATGGCTGATTGTGCACCCGGGTGCTTTGCACATCGGCCGTCCACTCATGTTTTGGATGGCCTGGATACGTTCGACAATTTTAATCACTGTGTTTTTTATCTTGTTCTTACCGGAAGATGTTGACAAGGACAACCTAACTACTTTTTGTTGTGTTTGGTTTGGATTTTGGGTTTTGGTTTTGGTTTTGATAATGATTGGAGGGAGAAATAGGGATAATAATTAAAAATAGGAGTTAATGATTAAAGAGAGATAGAGAGAAAAATGAGAATAATATTTGAAAATAGAGATAATAATTAAATAATAATTGAGAAAATCGGTCTTGAAACCTAAAACGAACAAAGCCAATATAATTTTGATTTATTTTTACTGGTAAAAAATCAAAACACATAAACACGATCGGAAGACCGAGGGGTGTAAAGCACGATTGGGAAGTTTCAAGCCACGGGAAATAACATCTGTCAGTCCGAATTCCATGAACCAGGAGGGGACCTTCCGATCGCTTCGAGAGACCCTCCGTCTTCCCCGATATCATTCACAATATTTCCAACTGTTAAATTTGCCTAGCTCCCAACAACCTATATTTATTTTTACAATATAGTACTATATGTGGGCATATGCGGGGAACCGTTAGTCAGTGTCTCAGTGAGCTGCACATAATGAGCAATTAATAATTGATTCCACTGAAGAAGATCTAATTATTATAGTTTTTACCGAATCCAGACATGTCGGTGAGACGGTGAATTTGATTTTATGCTATATTTATATGTAATTAGCATAAGCTCTCAAGTTAATTGATCTTCTTTTTTTAATTAGTACTCCAGAAATGATGCTAACATATAAAGAAAACTTATAGATTGCATCATGATCATACTGTCTTTTCCAACACATTCATAATGGACTGTCTTAAATGGTTAATCACCTGTGTGATTTAGAAAACTAATTCTTTGGTCTTGGGACCGCATCACGTGGTGTCCCATTACTGTCTCACGGAAATATATATATGGTGAATGAGGGTGTTCTTACTATCTCGCAGAAATATGTGGTGAATGATGGTGTTCTCATCACCGTGAGATGAATAAGTACAATTAATGTATTGTACACTAGGTGACGATTCCCCAAGACCTCTGAATAATTACTCGAGCGATGTTACGCTCGGGATAGGGATATGTGGAGTGAGAGAGAGAGATGGGCATACCATAAAAAGGAACCTTATCACTTCGTCTGGCTATACATTTGGGGCATATATAAGACCCATCCAGTAGCTGTCCTGAAGATTTGAAAAAAAATAGTAAAATCTAGTAGCTGTCCTGTCCTCATCCACCTCTGTTGAAGATAACATTTCTTCCAATTTGGCTTAGAGATAACTCTCTCTCTCTCTCTCTCTCTCTCTCTCTCTCTCTCTCTCTCTCCTTCCTTGTGTTGTAGCCCTTTGGCTATATAAACGGTAATCAACGGCCTCTTACTTTCATCATAGTTGAATATATCTCACACACACTGGTCTTTGTGTCTAGGGTTAGACAGAAGAGTGCAGCCAAGGATGACTTGCCGACGTCCCACTAGGTAATCCTTCGCTTTTTTTGCAGCTTCAAATGGATTTGTATGTTAATGGAGATAAAAGAGAAGATGTTGGCAAGTTGTCTTTGGCTACATACTTCTTTCTCCCTCCTTATGCCAGGCTTTCGGTAATACGGAAAGTTTCTTCTTAGGGTTTCCAAAGTCCAACAAGGTTCTCTCTATTTCTCTCTCACACCTTCGCACACACCCATCTTGTTGTTATGGAAAGTATCTGAATTGATGATTAAAATACTCCATCCGTTCCAATTTGTTCCGCCCTTATTAGGAAATGAAAAATTTAAGGAAACATCATGATTGCTTTGACTTTTTGATAATTTTACCATTTTACCCTTTTAACAGAATACAGTAGTACTCATAAAAATTTAAAAAAAAAAAAAAGAGTGGCCCCAAAATGTTTGCCGTCAAAAATTGTGCTTTGACATGGTTTGGGTCTGATGGAGAAAATACATCAGGTTTCCAGACAAATCAAATTTTAAATTTGAATTTGATGCATGACTGGTGGGCCATATTTGCCAAAAATTGTGCTTTGACTGGTGGGCCATAAATATTTTTAAATGTAGAATAAATGAGGGGCAAAATGGTAAAATAGACATCCAAAAATGGAAAGTTTTGAAATGAGCAAAACATTTTGGGACATCCCAAAAAGGAATAAGGGTGGAACAAATTGAGACGGAGGGAGTAACATCTAGGTTTTTTTTATTGATAAAAGAATACTCCCTCCGTTCCTAAATAAGAGCCCCACTTTCTCTCTCTTGCCATTTTCAAATAAAAAAATGAAGTACTTTCGTGTATCATTTTTCAAAATTTTTTGCACCGAATTAAAGTACTCATCAAGTACTTTAATATGGTGCAAAAAAATTCGAAAAATGATTTACGGAAGTAGTTCATTTTTTGATTTGAAAAATGGCACGACTTTTCATAGTGGAACATTATTTTGGAATGGAGAGAGTATTTATTTATAACTCGACGAAGTGTACATTGAGAAAGAAAAAGGAAAGGAGTAATATCAAGTAAATGGAAAATTAATTATCATATATCACCAGTCACCACCATCCAGAAACAAAAACAGCGATCAAGGTTATCCTGAAATTGTATGTCTTTTTTTTCGAGGAATTTAATAGATCCGTATAAAAATTCAGAATAATTTTTAGTGTGTGTGTATATAGCTTGTCATAATACGATTGCTAGAAGGAAGAATTAAACTTCATTTTTGTTAATTTGTTAGGATAAATTCAGTTGAGTAAGGCACATATGGCATGATAGTGTGGTGATTGCAAAGAGTGCATAGAATTTTAGGGTAGCATATAAAATTGTCTGGGGTTTGAAACAAAGGGGTGCCTTCAATGGCCTTCTTGCCTTTCTCTTGCTCCATTTAGTCTTGTATTTTCGATATTTGATTAATAAATCTTTTTTTTCCGCGCATATTGTATGAGTAGAAGATAGAGAAACCTGCTAAATGAGTTTCTGTGATTGTAACTTATTTTCCGAGCAGATTCCATAAAATTGAGCCAACCCAGTTGGGATATATCACTTTGACAATATATGATGCTAGTTTTCCCATTCTTAGTTGTATCTCTTGCTCAAGTTAGTGAAATATCTTCTTGTTATAAAAAAAAAGCATTCAGCAAAATTGTGTGCTTATTATGTGAACTCTCCCACCAACAATAATCTCTGTGATTTCTTGTTTTTGGAGTTAATTCCCCGGGGTTATCAGTGTTATTATTGCTGAGTTATTAATTTTCGGTAATTGGGCTTCGTGCCCCTTATTTCCTTCTCTTCTCCCTCCTTTCCCTCGATGTACCCTTATCAAGTTCAATATATTCTCTTCTTTTGCTGATCAAAAAAAAAAAAAAAAAATCTTGTTTTCGGAGGTATTAAGAAGAAGCATATTTCATTCAGTAGCAATTCATGGTGGCAGATGCAGGCATGACTCAAGGATTTCAAGTTCGGGACTTCAGGAGATCTGTGGCTCAATTGTTATTATGATTTAGTAAGATAGTATTCTCTGGGTTCTCTAAACTTGATGTAATTTTTTGGGTAGAACCTATGAGCCCTTTGTCTGTTTTTATTCAGTGGTTGGTCTCTTGCTAACCGTTTGTTTGAGGTTTGGAGTGGCAAGTGATTGTCGAGGAGTTGTGTACCAACCTAGTTGGGATATTCTCTCACGTTGTGATGCCATTATTCGTCTTATCCCTTTAATCTTTGTAATGCTTACTGAGATTAATAAAATTCCTTTTCAATGTCCAAAAAAAAAAAAAAAGAATATTAAGAAGAAGGTGGAGGAGGGAAGCTTCTTAAGATGATTTGTCATTCACAATTGCGGTGTATTTCGGCCCGCTTGTGCGCACCTAAGACTAATCAATCTCTGCAACCACTTTCACAGCCGTTTTTCAAGTTTCACTTGTGGAGGTGAAGTGACCCTAAGAGTTACTGCGAGAGTTGAACACGAAATCTTATGAGGGAGCAATCCCTAAGTCTCACGAGTCACGACCACCAGGCCGGATGCAATGCTTGCTGTCTTCAATCACAATGGACTTATCTCAACGGGTGCTAACTGGATTTTGGATTTTGGTAGATCGCTTGCCATAATAATGCCTTTCTTTAGTTGGTTGTCTTGTTCTTTTTGGCTACTGCTATGGTTGATCGCTTACCAACCGTGTAGTCTTTGGGCTTGAGCAGCATATGATTGTTGGGCGGCTTAGGTGTCAATCTGGTTAGGATGTAACCCTCTCGTTGTAGCCCTTTTGTAACCGTTTTGCGCTTGATAATAAAATATGTTCTTTTTGCTGTTAAAAAAAATATTGAATGGCAACAGACAGCTTGCAGTTTTTTGAGGATTGTCTAAAGAGGAAATGACAAAAACTGGAGGGGAAATGTGAAAAGCAAAATAATTATCAGACATGAGAAACAAGTGACAAAAAACTAGAGGGGAAATGTGAAAAGCAAAATAATTATCAGACTTGAGAAACAAGTTTTCATAACAAAACTTGAACGAAATGTTGGTGTAGCTTATTACCTTGGTCACAATATTTTAGTTGGGGCAGGTGAGTTTCCATAAGGTATTTTTGACATTTTTTATATTTTCAGTATTAAGTTGTAGATAAAAGCGGGTGTAGTTTCTGTTAAGAATACCATGCATGCATGATACTTTTGTGATATGTGTCTGGAGAATGACTTACATTGGAATGCGTGAAAATACCTAAAATATCAAGATTACATAAAATACCGAAAACACCACAATAGAAACTCAGAAAGAAAAAAAATCAAATCTTGTAAGTGTTAAGATGTACAAAGTTTTTTTGATGCAGGACGCTTTATGAACTACAGAAAAAACGTGCAACAATCGAACACAAACAAGAAAATTTAGAGAAAACGCTCTCTAGACTCTTTTATCATTCAATAATACTTAAAAACTATCTTACCCTTAAGGCTTACAACTTATTATATAGGAAACCGGAAACCCGAATTGATTTGCTTCGGAAAGGAAGTCAAATCAATAATTAACGCAAAATTACCAAAAATAGAAAATTCAAATAATAGAAAAATAAAAACTAGAGAAAATTCTAGAATGTTTCCCAAAAGCGCAACTTAATTCGGATTTTTCTTTGCCCAAGTAATTGGCAAGTCAAATCTTTCCTTAAACGACAAATTTGGCCATTCGGAGCCTTAAACAGTGACGAAAGCCCGAAAAACGACGTACGACATGGCCATAGGCGATGGGTCTTGATCGTTGGGCCGTTTCGGGTCCGACCCAAGTGAGCACAATGCAAAATTCCACAGTAGCATAATTACGATTTTTCCACCCTAAGCTTAAAATGCCTAAGGTACTCTTCCTCCATGGCTACTGCATTATCCTCCCCTCCTAAAAAGAAATTCACCCTCAAATTTCCATCATCATCCGACGAACTATCACCTCTGAATGGAATCAGATGTTTGATATTAAACACATCGGCAGTACGAATTTGGCTTGGAAGCTTCAAACGATAGGCGTTCGGATTGATCTTCTCAATAATCTCAACAGGGCCAACTTTACGAGCAACAAGCTTGTTATACTCATGAGATGTATAACAGTGTATAGTGAGGACCGCATAAACGAAATCACCAACCTCAAACTCCACTAGTCGGCGCTTCTTGTCTGCCGCTGCCTTGTACTTGGTTGTACTACTCTGCAAACGCAACTTAGTCTCTGCATGTATCTGCTGTAAACTCTTCATGAAATCTTCAGCCTTGCCACTAGAGCGCTTCAAGCAAAGAACAGGAGCTAAGTCGACTGGTGTGCGCGGATTAAATCCGTAGACAACCTAAAAAGGAGAGAGTCCCGTGCTTCGATTGACGGAATGGTTGAAAGCAAACTCTTCTTGACACAGCTTTTGATCCTAACTCTTGAGATGATCCTCCACCAAACTGCATAGTAAATTACCCAAAGAACGGTTCACCACCTCAGTCTGGCCATCAGTCTGGGGATGATAAGCCGTACTAAAATCCAACTGAGTGTTGGCCAGCCTCCACAAACAACGCCAAAAATGACTTAAAAACCTGGTATCCTGATTAGAAACAATAGACATAGGCAGCCCATGTAAGCGATAAACCTCCGAAAAATATAACTACACTACCTTAACAACATCTGCAGTTTTCTTGCAAGCGATAAAGTGTGCCATCTCTGAAAATCGATCGACCAATGCATAAGTCTTATACCGGCCCACATGCCCCTCATCATGCAACTCCTTAATGTTCTTCAACCGCAGACTGGACTCCGAAACATACAATAAATTTCTTTTGAATAAGAACCCATTCTGCGTATGAAATTCTGATTGGGCACCTCCCGCGATGTCCTCAATCACAGTAGAAAAATATGGGTCTGTTGCCAGTAACTCGCGAAAAGCATCAAAACCTGTCACTTTAGTGCGCATCAAAACCATGAAATTGGCACGCCGACTAAGGGCATCAGCTACTCGATTTAAAGCGTTGGACTTGTGCTTGATGGAGAAAGAGAACTGTTGGATATATGCTGCCCATTTGGCATGCCGACTGGACAACTTATCTTGAGCGTTGAGATGCTTCAATACCTCATGATCAGTATATAGAACAAAATCACTATGAATAAGATAGTGATACCAATGCTTCAAAGCTTGGACCAAAGAATAGAACTCCACATCATAAGTGTTGTAATTAAGCTTTGCTCCATTCAGCTTTTCAATAAAAATAAGCAACTGGTTTGGAATTTTAGCTAAGGACATCCCTAATTCCAATTTTAGATGCATCACAATGCAACTCAAAAGGCTGCAAAAAGTCTGGCAAGATCAAAACAGGAGCCGAAGTCAACTTTTGCTTGATCAATTGGAACGCAGCAGTTGCTGCATCACTCCACGCAAACTTGCCACCCTTCGTACAATCTGTTATAGGAGCCATGATAGTGCTAAAGTGCGTAATAAAACAACGGTAGAACGCCGCAAGCCCATGGAAACTGTGATATCGAATAAAGTCCACGGTTGTGGCCAACTACGAATAGCCTCCACCTTAGACTCATCCACTGAAATCCCATCCTTGGATACAACATATCCAAGAAAAAACACTCTATCGGTTAAGAACACGCACTTCTTAATTGCCCTAAATAATTTTTCAGCACACAAAATAGAGAGAACTTCCCTTAAGTGTTGCAAGTGTTGATCAGGCGTGACACTATATATTAAAATATCATCGAAATAAACGACAACAGATTTACCAATAAAAGGGTGAAGGGCCTGGTTCATCATCCTCATGAAGGTGCTAGGCACATTGGACAGGCCGAACGGCATCACCATCCACTCATAAAGACCCTCCCGAATTTTGAACGCAGTTTTCCATTCATCCCCTGGCCTGATTCGAAGCTAATGGTACCCACTCTTCAAGTCTAGTTTCGAAAAAATCCTCGCACTACCCACTTGGTCTAGCAAATCATCCAGCCTTGGAATTGGAAAGCGATACTTCACCGTGATCTTATTAATGGCCCTGCTATCAACGCACATCCTCCATGATCCATCCTTTTTGGGAGTTAACAGAGCTGGTACTGCACAAGGGCTAAGGCTTTAACAGATAAAGCCCTTAGATAATAACTCCTCCACTTGTCTTTGTAGCTCTTCATGCTCTTTCAAACTCATACGATAATGAAGCCGATTGGGCAAACTCGAATTAGGCACCAAATCGATCTGATGATGAATATCTCACAGCGGCGGCAACCCATCTGGTAAGTCCGCCTGAAACACATCCTAAAATTCTTATAGAAGAGGTCAAACCATTGCCGGACATCTTCTTCTACCAAAGCCTTAGAACCCTCTTTCGCCACTAGCACAAATACCATCTTACTTGTTGAAAGCTCCTCTTCAAACTATACCCTAGTAATAAAGGTGGTACCCTCCCCAGTTTGTGGTTTGGGTATAACCTCTTTAGAAGGCAACAAAACAATTTTCACACCATCGAATGATAGCGCATATGTATTAGCGCCCCCGACATGAACCACCTTACAATCATACTGCCATGGTCGCCCCAATAGAAGGTGGCAAGCATCCATGGCCACAACATCACTCCAGATTTCATCCCTGTACTTGGAACCGATAGAGAAAACAACTAAACATCTTTTAGAAACTTTAACTTCGTTACCTTTCTTTAACCACGAAAGCTTGTAGGGACTAGGATGGGCATCCGTCTTTAGCCCAACTAGGATGGGCGTCCGTCTTTAGCCCAAGCTTCTGGACTGCCTCCTCAATCGCCGAACAACCAGTAAAGAACCGTCATCCCCAACTACTTCCTCCACAACCTCCTCACCATATTCTGCTGTTTGTTCGTATGACTCACATTGCTCGTTCACAACCCCATCAGCATCCACAAACAAAGCTTTTCCTAGTCGCTCGCCCTTTCTACACTCAAAGGCACGATGACCACGCTCACCACATTTAAAGCACTTCGAACCAAAACCAAAACCAGCACTTGCCCTAATTGCTGGCGGATTACTGGGGGGCAGGCTAGCAATTGGCTTTGCAAAAGTATTGTCGACTGTGAGTTGAGCCGTAGCACTCCACGGAGCCGAAGAAGGCCTGCGACTAGCTTGTTTTTCTATCTGCAACACCTTTTGATAGGCATCAGAGACAGAGAATAACTCGAACATGTTTAACGTAAACTGGAACTGTTCACGCAATCCTCCCACATACCTCGATACCAACTGCTCCTCCATTTCTGCAAGATCATTCCAGGCTATCAATTGATGGAACTATGTGGTATAATCTTCCACAGAACATGAATTTTGACGAAGATTCTGCAGCCGCTGATACATCAGACGTGAATAGTTGTGGGGAAGAAAAGCCACCCGCGTCTTTTTCTCTAATTTTTCCCACGAACTAATCTTGTTTTTTCCCTGCCCCAACCGAGTCTGCTTTAGTTGTTGTCACCATGCCGCGACCCTACCCTTGAATTTAGTAGCCACCAGTGACACACGTTTATCTTCTGGAACCTGTTTGAACCCCAAGACTTCATCCATATCCGTAACCCAGTCAAGGAACTCCTCTAGCGTCAAACCCCCTGGAACTCAGGCAGGTCGATCTTCAAACCAGACTCCCATGGACGGAAATCACGGTTATCAACCATGATCTCCCAGCCTCTGCCCCTTTGTTGATGGTAGCCACCGCCGCTAGCCCTGCCGACGCCGAATGCCCCCGCAGCAAAAGGGTTTTTAGCTGCTTCACCCTCCGTACTTTTGTCCTCCTCACGAGGCCGCCGATTGTACCATTGATGTGAGGTGGATTCCATCCAACAACTAGGGTAGCCGATAAGCTCTGTTCTAATTGTTGGAATCGCGCCTCTGTTCGCACCTCTTGCGCTACGTCATCTCTTTCATAAATGTCTTCCAAATTAGCGGTACAATCACCTCGTCCTCCTCGACCTCCAGCCATAGTCAGGATTGTAACTCAATGCTCTGATACCAACTGATGCAGGGCACCTCATGAACCACAGAAAAGGCGTGCAACAATCGAACACAAACAAGAAAGTTTAGAGAAAACGCTCTCTAGAGTCTTTTATTATTCAATAATACTCAAAAACTGTCTTGCCCTTAAGGCTTACAACTTATTATATAGGAAACCAGAAACCCTAATTGATTTGCTCCGGAAAGGAAGCCAAATCAATAATTAACGCAAAATTACCAAAAATAGAAAATTAAAAAATAATAGCAAAATAAAAAACTAGAGAAAATTTTAGAATGTTTCCCAAAAGCGCAGCTTAATTCAGATTTTTCTTGCCAAGTAATTGACAAGTCAAATCTTTCCTTAAACGACAAATTTGACCATTCGGAGCCCTAAACAGCGACGAAAACCAGAAAAATGACGTACTCCATCGCCGCAGACGATGGGTCTTGATCGTTGGGCCGTTTCGGGTCTAACCCAAGTAGACCCAACGCAAAATTCCATAGTAGCATAATTACGATTTTGCCACCCTAGGCTTAAAATGCCTAAGGTACTCTTCCTCCATGGCTACTGCAACATTTTCGATCCCCCTTCCTCCGCCCATGGCATACAATGTGTGGTAAATAGGTGTTAACCTTTGTTTATTATAGTGTAGTGTTTATCCAAATCACTAGTCCAGAACAAAGCATCCTCACCCTTGATCTGCAAATCAGAACCATTGTTAGTGCCTAGCCGGTCATTAATGGACTGAAGATAATGGTAGAGGAAACCTAGGCCTAGTGGGGGCCGGGCCAAGCCCCCACTCATTCCTTTTTTTAATGTAATTTTGTACTTCCTTTGTAAATTGTTTTTCATAAATCATTCTCTTTTAATCTATCTTATATTTTGCATATCATTTTATTCTCAACATTTATTCTAAAATTATAACAGTTCCACTTGTCTGGTAAACTAAGATGTCTAATGCAGAAAACAGCCATCACTTGCTATTTGACTCTTTAATGTATAACATTCAAAATTAAAAAAAAAAGTGGCCAAAAAACCATGGGCTTATAAGCATTATAGGTTAGCAATTATTTACAATTGTGACAATAGTCTTATTTCTTTCTTACTGCAAAGCCACAATGAACTTGAATTAGGAGTTTAAGGGGGCCGGGGCCACCCCAGCCCTTATACACCTCCGCCCATGAATGATGATGTTGTCCTACGAACAAATATGGACTACTTTAAACTCACGGGTAGCTCAAGTGGTAAAGGGATAACCTGTAAACCCCAAAATCTTAAGAGGTAGGCAGACAACAAGAACTTCTCTTGTGAATTTTTTAATCTCACTGTAAATGACCTATCTTTTACCGAACCAAAAAGAGAATTAATCAAAGTGTCTACAAATTGGTCAGGACATCCTTGACCACCAAACTAAAAAAAAAAAATGAATAAGAGGTATATATCGTAGACTTTGGGAGGGCTCAAATTGCTTGTTAGTTAAGGTTTCGGTAAACTTTCATAGTTTAAGCCCCCAATTAGCCAAATTTGCCATTAATGTTAGGAAAATTCCCTTTGTCGGTGGTTAAGATTAAACCGTTAAAAAAAAAAAAAAGAAGAGATAAAACCGTTAAAAGACTATGTTTTTATATCATGGTAGCCTTTTGTTTTCACAATCCTCAATTTTGGCAATTTTTATAATTTTCTTTCTGTCTTTCTTTATTTACTCTTTTACTCTCTTTTTTCAAGTTGCTAATATTTCTTATTTTAGTATGGTTTTAAAAGGAAGCAAGTCTAATGTACTTAATTATCGAGTTTCTCTATTTTACCTGCGAATTTTAGGTTTGCTCAAGTGGTTAACGTCTACTAGAATGCTATCTGGTTCTCGCCTACTAGAATTCTATCTAGTGCTTATCTATTAGTTTGATTTGTCAAATACATGGAGAGAGAGAGAGAGAGAGAGAGAGATTTCTTTTTCTTTCTTTCAAATCAGAGGGCTATTTTTGTTGCAGTGCCAAAAAAGAAAACCTTTTGATCGATAACATAACAATGGAAAATAACACTTGTGTCAATTTTTTTTTTTTTTTTGGAAGGGGGAAAATTTCGTTAAATTTAATTACTACATTAGTTGTTCTTTTAACAACGATCAAACAATCATGGAGGAGTGGAGTGCAGTTGGTGTCTTCCTTATACTCCCATGCACATGGGCAGGGTTCGATTCCTGTAAATACCAATTCACCTCCCGAAGTCCCCTAAGATAGAGTAGATTATAATTAACGGAAAAAAAAAAATCATGGAGGACACTACTTGGATTTCTCCGAAACTGGGTTGGGCCTAACTTCACAAGCCGAGACCATGGGCCTTTTGAAGAATCACGCGTGTAGGGGCGCTGCTTCCACGTCCCCCCCCCCCCCCCCCCCCCCCCCTTGTCTGGGGGACACCACATCCTCCCTAATTCTTAACCCTTAGATCTTCTACTTTGAATCTGACCCATTGAATTAAATATTTAGAAAAACCTTTAACCTTTTGAACCGGTTACCATATTTATAAAAAAAAAAAAAAACTTTAACTGCACGGGTTAACAAATCGTGGTGTGGTTAGGGTATTTTGTTTTTTTCCTTTACTTTACCATTTTGTTTACCTCTCCCGACCTTTCCTCTTTTCATTACCTTCCCCTCCCTCTCTCTCTCTGTGACAAAACCCTATCCCTCCCTCGTCAACGGCCATCTCCCACTGTTCCCTCCTCTAGAAATTGGCTTCCCCCCTCTCTCTATCTCTCTCGAGAAATGGCGGTGTAGATCGGAAGCAGTAATCGATTAGGTAATCGATTAGGTCAATAACCCTAAATTCGAGCAAACCTCAGCAACTCCGGCGACGTCGGCCTCCGGCGACCTTGGTACCTCTCTCTCTCTCTCTCTCTCTCTGTTAGTCGTTGTATCTTTCATACTGTATTGTAAAAAGGAGATCTAAAATCCAGACGAAAATTTTGATTTTATCTTATTCTAGTTCTTATTGTTAAAGGATATTGATGTGGCTCATTGTTTCACCTCTTTTCAATCCGTTTGATGCTCGTAACCTGTTCACAAGCTTCTGTGACCCGATCAATCTGTAAATACTTGCTCAATCTGTAAATAGTTGCTCGATGTGGCATGTTTACTGGTGTGGGGTATTTTGCGACTTGGTTTGTAGTCTAGTGTTCACAAGCTCTTGTGACCTGGTTCTCATTGTTAAAGGACATTCATCTGGCACATTGTTTCACCTCTTTTCAAACCAATTTTTCTCTACCGCTTCACCCATTGACGTTGGCTTGGCAGCCAAACTACACATATCTAGGAATTTTTTTTGTTTTTTTTGTTTAATGTGATTGGTAGATATTCTGTGTTTTAAGTTTTCTGAACTTTTATATGGAGATAAAATCAAAATTTTACACACCATGTGACAATGACAAGGGAAGAAAACAGTAACTAGTATTGCCACTATAATACTTCGTGAATTGTGGAACTGCAGATGACCTTATCTATATATTCAACTATGTATTGTGGAACTGCCCGTTTTAAATTTAAGAATTGTGCATCTCACTGTTGTGGCCACTGTTTTTGTCCTTTTTTGTTAACTATTAGGCCATCTCCTGACCTTAACTTATAATTTTACCCAGTTTAAGTTAAAATTTGAGTGTTATGAATTGATCTACCAGGCAGACTTAGATTTAAACATTAATTTGTTTGAAAGCTTCATTAATGACGGATTGGTAACATTTGAAATCCACAAGGAGCCTTCAGAACTTCAATTAAAGAAAAATCTCCCTTTGAGTAATTTAGTGGATATGGATTTGAAGCATTTTCCATTTTAATATGACCCATATTGGGTACAACTACGTGGACCGTGGTATTACTTATATGAAGATCAATTTCGTATGTGAAATTCCGTTCCAAACTGTCTCGTTGTTGTGTTCTTCTTTTGCAGGAATTTGACATATGAAGTTAGTGATTTTGACTCTGAATCGGCACACCAAACCAAAGGTATAAAGTCTGCTATCTCTTATGAGTTTTGCTAGTGAGCAGTTAGCAGTTAGCACTGTATTTTTCTTTTGTCCAATGATTCAATCAGTAGTTTAAGTATGTGAAGTTCGGATGGCTTGGTGAAGAGGATTGAGGACAAATTGGAGATTTGCAACGATGATGATGATGAGGACGAGGACGACAACGAAACTAATGGCGACGATGATGATGAGGACGAAAGTGAAGGTGATGCCAATCATGAGGATGATAAAAGTTCAAGTGATGGTGATGACAAGGACCATGGTGAATAGCTTGGATGTAAAACATGGGTGAAAACTTTTGCTGTTGTAATGTTGAATTTTAGTAGGGTCTAACTTACTGGGTATATCAAGTATGTATATGCTGAATATTTTGTGACGGCATGACGGTAGATGCCATATTTTGATGCTTGTTGCATTTGGTGATAACAAGTATGTCAAGTATTTAGGACCCTAACGTTGAATTTGGTGATGGAATCATGGAAATGGTAATCTTGTTGATGGTTCTTTGTAGATGGTATGTCCCCCTCAAATTTAGGGTACAATCGATTGGATGATCGATTCTTGATGCTTCTTTTTAGATGGTATGTCCCCCTCAATTTTAGGGTACAATCGATTGGATGATCAATTCTATATAATGCAAACTGGGAATAGTTTTCAAAAATTTAGCATCCAATCGATTGGATGATCGATTGGATGATCCATAAAGTAAAATTAACAACCCTTTTTCTGTGCGTATTTAGAACTATTTGTGTCTGTGTTTTAGGTTTTACGAACATTGACCTTTGTGCGTGGCAAGTGAAGTGTCCATTTTCCTTGTATAATTGATTGTTCGATTGATCAACATGGATGTTTAAAAAATTTGGACAAGCTGTTGAATTAAAAATCTGAAAGTGCAAAGTGACAATTTCACGGATTGTGGTATTCCTTGAATTATAAATTTGGACAAGCCCTTGAATTATCCCTGGGTATTCCAATTTCACGGACTATGGTTCAAAATTAAGGACAAGGGAGACAATTATATTACATAACCAAAGTCATATACAAAATGGGCAATTAAAAACACAATAATAAAACCCCGGCTACAATCCCAATCGGACTGCCACAGCAATCAATCATGCAATCAATCCCCACAACAGATGTTTCATGGACCGAACTTCTTTTTGGAGCATATCAACCTTAGTTTCAAGAGTAGCATGACTTCCATCTTCCACACTCTCTTCATCTCTCTCATAAACCCCCACTTCACCTTGCATTGGCCACGATTTTGGTAAACACCACCTAAAAAAACCACATCCCTCCGGTTTTTTTTTTATAACATGCAAAGTACAACCGTCCGTGTGTGGTCTTCTGCGGCCCTACTATCCTCAGCTCAGCCTTGACACCACAATAACAGTTTGGTGCATCGTTATATAAAGGCGTTGCCATGTCCCCGTGACCACCACTGTAATTTGTGTTGGAGGAACAAGACATTTCCCAACTACAATTTGTAACAAACTACCACAAATCAGACAATTTTTTAACAATTTACGGTACTGTGAACGTCAAATACATTGAATAAACATCCATAAATTATATCATTTTAAGATTAAAAAAAAACCTTAATCTAGTATATTTGTTGTTTTTACCTACGAATTGATTGGTCGATCGATTGTTCTATGCTCTATGGATAAATGAAAATTTAAGAAATTTGTGAAATTTGCAAATAAATACGAGAGAGAGAGAGAGAGAGAGAGAGAGAGAGAGAGAGAGAGAGAGAGAGAGAGGATTGAACACATAGTAGGCAGGTCACACACGTGTTTCATATGAATATACAATAAATCAAACTGAGGAATGTAAGATTAAAAAGACCATATGTGAAAGAGTTTCGATTTAGCACCATACCTGAAAAATCACCACCCCGTAAGAGAGAGAGAGAGAGAGAGAGAGAGAGAGAGTGAGTGAATTTGTACAAAAAGTGAGAGACGATCCCGTGAATTTGTACAAAAAGTGAGAGACCCGTAGGAATGGTGGCAAGGGATGGTACGTGGTCTGGGTTTAAATAAGAAGGGGGAGGGAAATTTCAATTTTTTATTGAAATCTGAAATTTGAAAATGTGCCTGAAAATTCAAATTTTCGGGAGAAATTGGGGGGAGGTAGATTGGTGGGAAAATACACCTGGGGTAGTTGAATTGGCACTACAACAAAAACTACCTATGGCGACGAAATCTAGCGAGGAAACTCAAATTTCCTGGCCAAAAGGGTCTTTATGGCGAGAAAATTAGATTCCTCGCCAAATGGGTGTTTTTGGCGAGGAAATCCAATTTCCTCGCCAAATGGTTAACCTTTAGCGAGGAAAATTCATTTTCCTCGCAAAAAGGTAAGATTTGGCGAGGAAAAAAAAATTCGTCGTAAAAAAGCAACTTTTTGAAAGGAAAATCATATTTCCTCACCAAAAGGTACTTGGTGGCAACAAAATTTGTGACTACCAATTAATTTTTAATTTTTTAAAATTGGGCTATTTTAAAATAAAGTATACAACTATTTCTATTATCATATTACACATAGTGTATAAATATGATTAAGCTAGTACTAGTTTGGCCCAACTTCTTGAATATTTTTGTCTCTCTCTTTACAACACTCTTATCTCTTTTTTTTCTTTTTTCTTTTTTCTTTTTGTTAGATATGGAATTTTTAATTAATTAGAGGTGTTGATGAACTAAATTTAAAAAGTAAAAAAAAATTATGAAAAGAAGCAAAAGAAAATCACTAAAAATGGAAAAACTTCAGAAATTATGCATTACGTTAATTTTTTAAACTTCGATGCAGAATTTATACACCTTTTTTTTTAATTTCTCTCTTCAATACAAATAATCAAATGAAAATAGATCAAAATATTAGCAAAAAATTTAATATTATCACTCTGCAACAACTATGTACTCCTATCTAAGAAAAAACTAGAACAATAAAAAAATATATTAGTCCAACAAAAGTTATTGTCAGAAACCCATAGGCCATCGAACATGTTTAGTCCAAAAAAAAAATATGAAAAACATGTTGCAGTGCCAAAAATCTCAAAAGCTTGGACATTAATAATGATTAAGAATATAACGTATGCAGCGAAAAACATATGAAAACTACTATATATATTAAATAGTCGAATAATGGAACAAATTGCAATGTTGGTGAGGTGGATAGGTGTTGGGCGTGCCATAGAGGAGGTTGCGAGTTCGAACTCCCGCGCAAGCAAAAAAGAAAGCTGGGTAGAGAACATCACATTTTTGTTTTCGCGCTACAATTAGCGACAAAAAAAATGTAGTTGGCGAGGAAATAAATCCTCGCCGATTCCTGTAAATGGCGAGGAAATAATTCGTCGCTAATTATCTACAATAGGCGAGGAAATAATTCGTCGCTAATTGCCTACAATAGGCGAGGAAAATGATTTTTCCTCGCAAAAGCCTTTTGTGACGCAGTATAGGCGAGGAAAGTGGGCGAGGAAATATTTCCTCGCAAATACCTTAGGCGAGGAAAAATGATACTCTAGCGACAAATTTTTTTCCTCGCCATAGCATGATTTTGTTGTAGTGTGGGCCTACTTGAGCCACTTTTTAGTTGGGGCAATTCTAAAAATTAGAATAGGTGGCTGGCCAAATTTGATAATTTTGATTAGTACGTGAACTGCAATTTCGTTCAATGAATTGTTTGTTTACTTCCCAACATAATGATTAATAAAATAACAAATTGGCAAATTTAACAACTATATGGATACAAGAAAGAAAATTTATTTAACTCTCAAATAATTATTATACAAAATTGTTGGACATAGAAGTACGAATTTGTTTAATAAACTTCCACTAATTTCAATCTACTGACGTTCAAAGCAAAAGCTCCATCCGTTGAACAAGGGAAAATGTGGAACCTTGATTTCGGTAGCCCGTGGATTTGTTTCCTGCCAGCAGTACTCATAAGAAAGAAACATGAAGAGATAATTGATTGGCTGATCGATTGTAGTATTAAAACAGTAATAGGTCAGAAAATAATAATGTACACTTAATTGATTGGCTGATCGATTGTAGGATTAAAACAATAACTGAGCTTTGTCAAAATAGTATTGGACAATACCTTTGATTTTCTGCAGGATGCTTCATTTGCCTTATATCCCATTTCAGTACTGGAAGCTACCCTAAATCATTCATTAGAAATTCCAAAAATCATTGGCAAAATTTGTACGGCCTTGCTTATTGAAAAACGAATGGAGAGATGTTACTGAGGGAATAATGTCGACGCCGGAGGCGCTTGCTTATCACAATGCTAAGCACATACCGCTTAAACTGCATGTTAGGGTACTCATGGACACCACAAAAAAATAAGGTACACACACGCTCAAAATGAACACAGTGACACTGAAACTGGGCTCAAAATTAAGTCATTATGGATGCATTCTGGTAGTCATGGCTGCAACTGAAACTGCTGCCCCGCCACAGTATCTACTTTCATTATGCCAAATAAATCAATTTAATCATCATTGCCTAATTTCGACTTGTACGAGATCCATTTACATGAACTACCCGATGTGGAACCTTAACGGGAGATGGCAGACAACTCCCAGACTTGATCACAGTATCAACAGAGATAGACCGTTAACTTGGGCTCAGGAACTTGTCAATATAGATGCATGCATTAGGGTACTCATGGCTGCAACTATGGTTGCCCAGCCACAGTATCTACCTTCATTATGCGAACAAGACGAATTTCATCATCATTGCCCAACATACGCTCTAAATTACCGAAGTACTTTTCCACCAGGTCATATATCAATTTCATCTATTTTGGTTCGCAAAAATAGGTGTCACCTACCTCAAAAAACAAAAGTATATGGAACATGATACTTACCTGTACGGTATGAAATACCTGCGTGGCCCAGCAAAAAAAAATACAAATTAGTATGGTCTAAATTATTCCAATTTGATAAATTAATTGATATACCGTTTCCTAGGTTCCTTTCCATTCATCAAATTGATTCAACACAAATGATTTGGCCCGATTATTCACGTCATGTACCAAATCCATTAACAACCTTGGCCTTTCATTATCATCCATCTGCAACAAGACACCACGTCCTAATTTAGCTTTAACACCAAAATAAATTATTGTCAGCAACAACAAACAATATGTCACGATTTACTTGCATTAAATACTAACCAAGTGTACACCAGGTGGGTAATCAACTCCTTGCATGAATTTGATGACGAACAGTCCACAATCATACCTACATTTCATAGGATATATGATTTTCAGCGGGACGATTGGAAATCCGGGTGGCAACATATGTTCGACAAAGTCATGCAAAACAATCATATTCCTTACGTGTCTGTGTGATGCTGTAAGGGTTACCTTTCCCAACTCACAACCTTAAACTTAGAAAAATCTTGTTGATACAGGTCTCCAAATTGCACCTGCATCATCTGATCAAATACCCCCATCTATATGAAAGTTGAAGTTTGGACATGTAAGTAGAACAATGGCATGCCATTAACACGGTTAAGGTGATGTACACATACCACTACACTTGCAAGATTCAAGCGTCTACAATTCGATGGACTACATGGTATCGAATCAAACAGGTAAGTCATTTGCTTGCCCATGTCTACCTTGATGCAAATCCAGTGGCCACCCAAGTTCAATGGTATGTATATCTACAACCATAGATACCAAAAAAATGGTTCAGATGTACCTGAACAAACACAAATCAAGCATGACATTGTCAAAATCTGGCATAACCTCAATCACTTACTTAATCGATTGACATTGGTTGTTTATAAAAATCTGCCAAACTACCTGAACATACACTGAACATTGGTTGTTTATACCAACATCCATACAAATTAATTGTACATCAAATACCTGGTTTCACTTGCTAATGTGACAGATTATAAAATAAATTATACGAACTATTCTATAGACGAAAATACTTGTACCAATCAGTTACTTAATCGATTGACCGGCAATCACGCAAAAACATTTTGGAGGTTCGGACAATACTTTGGTAAACTGTGGAAACCTTTTCATTACAATGTTCTTTGCAATCAATCAAGTGGAAGACCTACATAACCAACTTCTTTGTTAAACACAAAATCAGCTAAAAGTCTATCCAAAATAAACTCCCGGTAATATAGAAGTAGGCTATGTATCAATAAATAAATAGACCAACATACATAAACAATCTGACAACCCCAACTCAACATAAAAATGTTACGACCTAGTTATTCTTTAAAAGGAGAATACTGGATTTTAAACTGATCTTCAGCCATAACTATTACGTTTAAGCATCTAAATCACCCATGAAAATCGGGAAAGAGAGATAGAGAGATAGAGAGAGAGAGAGAGAGAGAGAGAGAGAGAGAGAGAATACCCTTGTGATTTACGAATTTGGTTTGTTTCTGGTTCTGATCGCAGAGAGAGACAGAGAGAGAGTTAGGGTTTGTATCGTTTGTTTGCATTGCAGGCCCTAGGGAGAGGGGGAAAAAGTTTATATAGTGTGTGTGTGATAGTGTGTGTGTAGTACATGGCATTACATGTGTGCATAATTAGGCGTAAAGTTACGATGCATCATTCGAGGGCCTTTCGAGTTATTTTTTGAAAATCGGAACCGTCTATATTTTTTGTAGGATGGAATATATTATTCATGTAAAAAATTAAGTATATTTATTATCTCTGTATGCTCAATCGGAGTTGACAAATATTTTCCTACTAATGATTCTCACATTCGGAATCTCCCGATGAAGGGGTTTTCAAAATCCGATTGGCCCGAAATTTGGTGAAGTTTATTATAACACCAAGAAAAATAAAATAGTCGGTGTTGATCGTCGGAATTGTGTTGAGATCGTGTGGCTAACGTACATTAGACTATAGTAGTATATATTGGTTCATAACTATGTATGTTCAATGTATAGCATTGAATGGTGGATACTGGTTCGTTTAATTGAATGTTTGATCTAAACCGATACGATTTAACATCTTATCAATTCTATCATTCTCCCCGAAATCGATGATCATCCGATGTCGGTAACCACACAATCGGAACACATTCAGTGCTTCTAATGGAATTTCAGTACTATAATGCACCACTTCAAGGCCACCTAATCAATTTTTTTAAAATCTGAACCGTTAGATGTGTTTAAAGCATGTTTTTAAGGTCCTATGCAAAGATTTGGAGAAAAAAAAATACCCAAAAGGGCTTGATCGGGCCAGGTTTTCGTATAGTAGTTCAACTAAACTCTTGGGATGCACCAAATGGGCCCCACTCCAAATATTTGGCCAATCAGAATCATCAATCATTTACAGTGCATGTATTAGATAATTTGTACAAAATTTTAAGTTAATCGGATATCCTTACACCATTAATCGACCAACAAAATGCATTCTAGTAACGAAACTGTGTATAGATAAGTATGCTTTCTAAGCCCGATCGACCCAATTTTTAACAACAATGATTTAATCACTAAGACAAACAATATGAACGGTGTGGATTATCAAGATTTTGTCGCGGTCACGTGGCTACTGTACATTAAACAACAGCACAAGTCTTAGTTCGTTATAAATTATATTGAACATACATAATGTAGAGGTCAGTACCATCTCAATTTTTACAACGAACGATCTGAACCGTTAGGATTTCACGCCTTGCTTGTTCCATCATTATCACCAAAATCGAAGATCATCCGATTTTGATAAGCATGTGATCAGATCACATTTATGGCATCAATACACATTAAAGTCTTATTATGGACCATTTCACTACCACCAGAGTTTCTTCTGGCCAATCTGAACCGTCTATCTTTTACACACTACAGAGAACCTCATTCACACCAAAAATCAAGTTCATCGGGTATCGATTGACATTTCATCAAACGATAGACATTATTGACATAAGAAATTTCTTAACGATCAACGAGTTTCATAAGCTTGATCGAGCTAAAACTTTCCATGACTTGTTTAATCAACAAATACTACGATATTAACGCCCTTGATTTTTGAAATAGTTTAATTTGACGGAGATCTGAACGTATTTTTGTCGGAACATTGTAATAGAATCAGAAACATACAATTAAATTTCATATTTTAATCACATAAATTTTAACCATGGTTAACTTTTAAAAAAAATGATAAATAAAATAAAATTTAAAATTTAAAAATAAAAAAAATGTCGAATCGATTAGACACTAGTCCGAATCACATTTAATGTTATGCACAAAATTCGATGTGAGTACATGTTATACTGATTTGTTGTTTTGGTAATGCCATTTTGCGGTTTTTCAAACAATGGTTATGTGATATTGTGGTTCTCGTTATACCATTTTGGGGTTTTAGGTTGTGCCCTTGTCACGTCATGCTTTTTGGTTATGTCAATTAATAGTTCTTGTTATGCCATTTAGTGGCTTTCAAACAACGGTTATGCTATTTTGTGGTTTTAGTTATACCCTTTTGGGGTTCTATTTTGTGGGCCCCTCAGGTTGGGCTCATGGTTATCCCGTTTAATGGTTTTGTTATTCCATTTAGTGGTTTTGTTATTCCTTTTTAGGGGGGGTTAGTTACCTCTGGTCATACCCCTTAGGGGTTCGAATTTTTTTTTCTTTTTTTCTTTTTTTTTTTTTGGAATTACCGGTTGACCCCTTCACTTTTGCCTACGTGGCATCGATCTACACCGTTAGATCGGGGGTATATGGTATCCCCCAGACAAGGGGGGGATATTGAAGCATTTTCCAACAAAATAAAGAACAAAGAAAGTGGACTGATTTTGTGAGATGAGGTGATTGGAAATTTGAAAGAATGGGATTTTTTATTTTTGATAAAATCGTCAATCTCATAAATCCAAGGGCTTGAAGGCTTAAAAATGTCCGCAGACAGTACAAGGATTCCACAATTATTCCACAGGAAAATACTGGAATAAGTTTCATATTACCAACCTAGACTAAAATCACAGCATAACTGAAAAACAGAACCGGTCAAAAGGCACACTTTGCAAAAGTAGAACTATCCATTCTGATAGGCCGGCGTAGTCCCCGTCCAAGATTTGGCAGCCGAGATTGACAAGGGAAGTCCCAAACTCAAACTAGAGAATTTTCGAATTCGGTGGAGTTGTTTGAATTTGAAGAGTGGCTGGGCATACAAAATCCAATGTTAAAACAAATAAATTTAAAGAGTGAGTCTGCATACTTCAAACATGATACAAAACAAAAAGTACTATTAATTTACGTAAGATAGAAAGTTCAAGCATAAAGGAAGAGAAAAGTAAACTCTTAGACAATAAATACCATTAATTTGTTTAAAAAATACTATCCATCTTTCCAATTTGAAGAATAAATAACAATATTAAATAATGAAAATAATTTTTGAGATAATTACTTACTAAAGTTAGAATATTCTCGCTCCGCTAAAGGGTTTTTTGGCTTTTTTGAACTTTTGTAGTTGACGTATTGTGAGACAATGACCTTCCTCGAAAAAAGCAATAAGCCAAAAAGCCTCTTAGCTTCTTTGTTTTTCCCTTCGTTTATGGTTAAGAAGAATAAATTATTCACACCGCGGGCGGAAAAATTCGCTTTTCCATCATCGCCACTATGAGCTCCATTGTGAAATTGTTGATCTAAACCTTTTATCTTATCAAACTGCAAAGTAGTTCATCTATTTAAAAAATTAGTTTGATTGGACATCGATTTGTATATTAAATTTTGAATTTTGTTTTGTAAAATGGACGGTCATGTAGTAGTAAGGATTCAAGATTACAAGGTACCACATAGTGATCATTTTAGGTATTTAGATTATATTATTAGCAAAGATGATGAGATTTACTGACTCATACAATCCGGGTTGGGTGACTTAAGTGTGGAAGCGCTACTGGTGTACTATGGGACAAGATGATACTCAAAAATAAAAAGGAAAATTCTATAGAATTACCATAAGACCAACGATGTTTTACGAGACGGAATGCTGACCTATCAAGAAACAACAGTGGATGTAGCTGAAATGAGAATATTGAGATGGATGTGTCTGGTAAGACTAGAAGAGACTTGAATAGAATGGAACTGTTAATGAGATGTGGCACCTATGGAGAAGAAGTTGGGAGAAATAGACTAAAGTGGGATCAGGAAAGTTTTAGGTAGTAACATTACGGGGAGGGGAAGACCCAAATTGACATTAGATACTGTAGTGCGCAAAGATTCGAGTCTACCAAGTTTAAGGAAGCAGGTAGCCCTTGAAAGAGCTCAATCGATAAAATGTATTCATGTAGCTAACCCCAATTGATTGAGACATAAAACTTGGTTTGGTTTGGTTTTTTAAATGGACGGTCATAGACAGTATAATTTTAAAAGTAATTATTGGCAGGATCAGACCGTCCATTATATGAACCAAAATTTAAATTTTGATATATTTATTGATGTCCGATCAAGTTGCATAGATACACTACTCTATGTGCCCTACAAGATGAACAATTCAGATTACAACAATCAAAGCATGGTGTGGCCCACAATAGCAGTGGTGGAAAAGTGGACTTTTTGTCCGAAGGTAAAGAATTTATTGTCACGTTTAAGATGCTTATGTCCAAGTATTATAGGCTCCTTTGGCAAAAAAGTGCAGAAGTGGTTTTTTCGTTTTTTCGTTGTCTTTATTTAAAAGAAATTTGCATTTGTTAGTTTCGCGTCAAATTTTTGTGGTTTATGGATTCGTCTCGTCGTGACGAATCCAACAAATATAAAATTATGGTCAAAAGTAATATTTTTTTGAATAAAGCCGAAAAAAACCAGTTTATTGGTTTAATTTTGGCTTTATTAAAAAAAATAGTTTCGACTATAATTTTATACTCTTTGGATTCGTCTCGAATCCATAAACCACGAAAATTTGACACGAAACTAACAAATGTAAAAAAAAATTGAATAAAGACAACGAAAAAACCTACACGTTGGGAATCACATCCTTTGTGGGGTCTCGGTGGAGTCATATGAAAGTGTGATTTTCGGGAGAAGAAGGTGATGCATTTTAGTTCGTCAGGGCATTCTTATCAGGATACCTAAATTAACTTTTAACCAAATGTAGAGAGCCAAACCCCCCAAAACCCTCCAAAATTAGCCTCACCAAACAAATAATCAAATTTGCTTTTGTTGCAGTGGCTACTCAAATTTGGTGTGGCACTGTTCACGCACCAAAGGCACTGTTCACGTACTGTTTATGCATTATTCCCGCATTGTTCACTTTATTATTATTATGTTTAGGGAGTAGGAGTAGAAAGAAATAATAATTTAATATTGTAGAGTTAGAATAGAGAGTCTGATTTTGTGAGTTTTTGAATAAGAGACTTGCTAAATTATAAAATGTGTTTTTGGGGTTAAATTTGGTGTTTTTTTTTTTTTGGTACTGCTGATAATGATGCTCTAAGAGCATTTCCAACCCAATTGTTCATTTTGAAGGATCAAAATGTCATTATTTAAAAAGTAAATTTGAAGAATTTTAACAATGTTATTATTCACTCATACTCCAACTCTTGATGCTACATACATTATCATCTAATCACAACTCAATCCACAACCCTTTAATTTATATACACGTGAGTTCTACACACAATTATGAGGTGGGTTCCACGAGTATGTGAAGGGTTGTAGTTGGATGGTTGTGTGTCTAGTATATTTTTATTCTCTATATCTATTGTCATTTTTCAAAAAAAACACACACACTCAAAACTCAATCATCCCACATTTCTTTCTTTTCAAAATTTGAAATATCATATTCCCAACATTCACCAAATTCTGTAAATTCAAGATTGGTTTTATTTTAAAGATATTGTTATGATCTTTTAAAGATATTCTTTCTCTTCACGCAATCACTTTCACATTGTTATGATCTTTTAAAGATATTCTTTCTCTTCACGCAATCACTTTCGTTCATTGTTTCTTCCATATCCACCTGTTTGAGTGCCATTGAGGCCATCTGTCCCTTCTTCGTCCTCTTCCTCTTCCTCTTCCATGATTGATCAATTTTTATCAACTTGACATGCATGCGTGTTCCACGGTGATTGATCACCATCTCATCTTCATTGCCCCACCCCACATCCACTGGGAACGACAAACGCCTCCCTCTTTCACTACCCACCCTAGCAAGAAAAACTCGGGTACCGAGAGGGTATCACGTGGTACCCTCGGCACGTTTGGACTGTTTAAAGTGTATTTGGATGGTCCGAATTTCGAAATAGAAAGAGGAGAGAGAGTGAAGTGGGTGAGTGTTTTACTCTAGACCGCCCAACACATTTTTGAACGACTCAAATGTGCTAAATGGGCACCACTTCAGCTCCTATCCTATTTGCACCCAAGTTTTTCTCCACCCTTGCTGGTTAAGAAATTCACGACTACTGCCATTCGATTGATAGCTCTAAAACATGTGTTCAAAATCTATTGGCTACTCAGAAGTAGCAGCAGCAGCTGCTGCTATTATATTCTTTTTAGAGCAACACTACATACACACAAAAGTTACCCACAAAATACCCAAACACACACACACAAGTGTGGCCCCCACACACACTGGAGGTCCAGTGTGTGTGGGGGCCACACTTGTGTGTGTGTGTTTGGGTATTTTGTGGGTACACACTTTGTGTGTACCTATCATTTTCCTTCTTTTTAATACAATACACTCCGAGTTGAAACACGATCATCGATCTATAGGGATGCTTTGGCAAAAAAAAACAGGTGATTTTTCGATTGTCTTTATTCAATTTTTTTTTTTGTATTTGTTTGGTTTGCGTCAAATTTTAATACTCTTTGGATTCGTCTCGTCCAGACGAATCCATAAACCACAAAAACTTGACGCAAAATTAAAAAATGCAAAAATATTTTGAATAAAGACAAAACCAAAAAACCAATTTTTGGTTTTTTTCTGCCAAAACACAAGTATCGCCATATTCTTGTATTCTTGTCCGACTTACGAGGACGCAACATATATGTATGGGAGGCTTGCCGATTAGTTTTTTAGGCGGGCACAATGAGAACACCGGAGGGACACGGGAGGGACACTATGAGGTTAAGGCCAGTAACATGTTATCAAACGACTCACTCATTTAGGCTAACTTCTCCAATAGATTTTATCAACTTTTGATAAAATCAACCTCCTGATTTTATCCATTCGTGAAGACATGTGATAGAATCTATGAATTTTTGCATTCAAGAATCTAAAAAAATCTACAGATTTTATCGAATGTCTTCACGAATGGATAAAATCAAGGGGTTGAATTTATCAAAATCTTGATAAAATCCAATGAAAAACTCACCCTTAACATGTTAGCAAACAACACGAGCCACTCATTTAATGGGAGAACCATGTAGACAGACGACACATGATACTCTGAAATGACCTAATCTGAAGTCCATACACAAGTATGTTCGAAACTGCCATATGCAAAAGGGACCATATGAGGATATAAGAAAATTAATCTTACAGTCTCCTGAGAGAAGGATATAACACAAGCCTCAAATCAAAGACAAGAACAAGCATCTACTGCCACAATAAGTTGTAACCAGTTGATACAAAATCACTTTACAAACAGCTAAAAAGAACGACAAAACGTTACACAGCCAATAGATCTCTCCTATAAGGTGTCCCCAGCACTTCGCAGGCTTGGATCCAAACAAAAATAAATCCAAAAGCCTTCAACTCAACTGGGGATCAAATACATACATTTGACATACAGATCCTAAGTAGCACTAACATTTTGTACAGGTCACAGCGATAAACACCAAAGATATCTGTACAATAGAAAATGGAAAGACAACGCTGCCTCCCGTGGAGTCCTCTCCCGACTATCTTCCTGATGTGACCAAGTTTTTACCCTCTTGAGCTGCAATTGAACCAGTTGCCAATGAAAGAGGAAGAGGAAGTGGAGGCTCTCCACTTGAACGAGAAGGCGACATTTGAAGTGGTGATGTTTCTGCAAGGAGGATTTCTTCCTGGGCAGTCTGTGGCATTGGTTCCTTAGGCTTTGGTGTGAAATCGAAGGAGAGATCTTTGTTGGCGGCAAGTGCTAGCAGTTCTTTCTCCTCTAGCCCTTTCGGTGCCTCCAGGCTGCAACGATCTGTGTTGTGCTTTGCCAATGCATCTCTGAATTTCTTGATCTGTGAAATCAACACAATTTCAGCAATGGTTCAGAATACAAATACCAAAATTGCAACGAGCAAAACAAACCCATGGGATTCTCATCAATTACATGCGTATGATTTTGAAAGTTATCCAGCACATGTACACGTGGATCATAGATTCATAGAGCAGCAATAGGTGAGCCAAGAGTCTAATAACAACTGGTATTGTTTGAGATTAGTGGAACCGTAGTTTCGCATTAACTTAATGAAACAAAGTTAAAGGGGTTGCGGTGCACACAAAGTTAAATCCAGTTATAAGTAGAACAATCAAACCAGGGTTGCAACAGGGTCCCCCAACTCCTCCCTCTGCTCAAATTGGTTTGGTTTCCGTTTTCAGCAGAGGGAGCACGGGGGGCGTCGGCCTGGTAATGTAAACATAAGTACTAAAAATCTCTACATCTCGTGCAAATTTTATCAGCAAATGTCATGGGGAAGAAAGTATAAGGGTCCCCCAATTCCTCCCTCTGCTCAAATTGGTTTGGTTTCCCTTTCCAGCAGAGGGAGTACGGGGGGGCATGTTGGCTGGTAATGAAAACATAAGTACTTAATATCTCTAAATCTCGTACAAATTTTATCTGCAAATTTCAAGGGAGGAAAGTACAAGGTTTAAGAAGAGAGGAACATGACAACTAACCGTGGCATTAGTGCAGCTAAAGCTACAAAGCCGACCATGAGCACCTCTGTAGAAACGGAAGAAAGGAAGAACATGAACATTGAGTGAGTAGCACATGGATTTGTGCTCCTCGTAGTTCACCTGCAGAAACTGCACATCTGGGTTCATCTCTGCAATTTGACATATCTGCAGGTCCAAGGACAACAACGACACATTCAGATTCATATACTATGTGAGGCTTCGTATAAAAACGAAACATAATGGGTTGTCGGGTGAGATTTGGTGAGAAACCAAACGAACTAAAAAAAAATTCATCTTTTTCCTATATTTCTCATATTTTCTCACCATTCTCATCTCTTTCAATAACGCAAATAAATGAAAGATTCTCCTTTCTATTCTTTTTTCTCACCCTTTCTCACTATCCAAAGGGGCTGTTAGTTAAACATCTTTCTGAAATAAACTAACACTTCTTGCTTGCTCAGATCAAGAAATCTAATTGAGACATCATTATGTATATCTAAAAATACAAAGATAATTAAAGGATTGGTGACCTTGGGATGAAGGGCTTTGCAACCACCGCAGCCAGGTGAGAAGAACTCAACAACCACCAATTTGTCCCCTGCGTTCAACAAGGATTCCACAAGATCTCCGGCACCTTCAATTTCTTTCATGTTGGGCTGAAGCCCTTTCTCCCACCATTTTTGAGCTTTCCCAATAAGTCCTGTGGTCATCTGTGCCAAATATCCACAACTCAATATGATATATTGATCTCATAATTATTAAAAACACAACTGGTGTCGAAAGAAATTAACCCCATAAACCCAAACTCTCTGTCGATAAGGAAAAAACTCAATATGATAATTTTTTTTTTTTTGGGGGGGGGTTAAGTACTCAATATGATAAATTGATCTCATAATTATTAAAAACCCAACTGGTGTCGAAAGGAATTAACCCCATAAACCCAAATTCCATGGCATCAAGAGAGAATAAGCCAAACCGAACCGAGCCTAGAGTCCCAATCAATTCAATTTGGGTCTCCTCCATGGTACACAAATTCATTGCTTCCATTTTGGTTCTGTCAAGGGCATCGTGTACTGAAAATATATTTTTATGCATAGCTTGCCCAAACCCCCAATATATATGTGTGTATATATATGTGTGTGTGTGTGTGTGTGTGTGTGTGTGTGTGTGTGTGTGTGTGTGTGTGTGTGATCAATACACATCAATTGAACACACGAGGTCTGGAAAAAAAATAGTGCAACAGGAAGAATAGAAGAGGTAACAAACCAGTGCATAAAGAGGAGAAGGAAAAGAAATTCTGGTATTCCCTTTCTTGGGTATGCCTTGAAGAAGATAACTGCGGCCTTGAAAATCATCGTCGGACGGTGGTGAAGATGATCGGATGGAAAGAGACGGAAACCCAATTCCAGAAGGAACCATGGTTAACGATTTCGTTGGAAACAAAACGACCCCATGATTGTGATGTTGAATCGAAGAAGAAGAAGAGGACGAGAACATGAAGGTTTTGTTAATCATAGCCTCCGCCATTTTCAATTCCATCGCTCTACACAAACCCTACCAAACCCTAATCGAAAATCAATTTTTTTTTTTTTGAACGCCTGATTCTCCGCCTGTTCTCGCCTGTTTTTCAGAAATCAAGGGCGTCGAAACGACTCGATATTTGTGGATCGATCCAGGACCCTTCTGGGAAAAACTACAGATGGGTTTGTATCTTTTCACGAGGAAATCTTGAAAGATGAGTTTGCTTGCTTCCCGTTCAAAAAGAGACTCGAAAAGAGAAAAAGGTCACCACCAGAAAACGAAAAGAAGAAGAAACGAAAATATATACTCCCGGCCCGGTCCCTTAGGCTTAGTTTTCCAAAAAAATTTAGCAATTCAGTTGCTAAAATATGATTTTAACAAATAAGTTTATTAGGTGCTAAAATTATGGTATTTTCAATAAAAAAATTAAATATTTTTGTGTATTATTTTTTGAATTTTTCACCCCGAATTAAAGAACACGAGGAGTACTTTAATTTGAAGCTAAAAAAATAAAAAAAGATACATGGAACTACTTCATTTTTTTATTTGAAATACTATGATTTTAGCACCATGTGAACTCATTTGCAAAAATTAATATGATTTTATAAATTGAGTTGCTAAAATCTTTTGAAAAACTAAGCCTTAATTTTGATCCACCCAGTAAAACATGTATTTTTTTATTTTTCTTTTTTGCACCAAATTAAAGAGCACAATGACCTTTTAATTTGGTGCAAAAAGCTTACAAATCTAACTATGAAAATACATTTTATTGGAGTTTGAAAATTTAAAATATCTTGTAGTGGACCAAAATTAAGGAGTACACAATTTATTATTTACTTTTTTATTAGAAAATATCCACTTAGAATTTGTCTGGTCCGTTAGATTGAAATGCGAAGCTGTTCAGTTTTGTGGATCTAACGGTTGTAACTTCCAACTGCCAAATAAAGGTCCACAATTTATTTACTCCTACTTTTTTGGTCCACAATTTTGGTTTGGAGTGGATAAGATTGGTATATCCGAATCCGATTTTTTCTGGCTTCTGTGGGAGACAGAGGGATGGCTCGTGAACATCCCACCTTTCACCACGTAGCACCATTAACGTCCTGGTTTTTTTTCTTTTTGTCGGTTTCTGTCGGCTCTCCAAAAAAACTAAATCGAGACAGGATAATGTTCGGTTTTTTGGACACTGCTACGCGTACATATCGTGTGGAACAGAAAATGTATAGACTGGTTTGGGTACTGATTTGTGGGTCTTACACGAACGATTAGAGCTATCTATTTATCTTAGAATAATTTTTCGAAGGATTTGTGATAAATCGGCTCAATTGAACGTGCATAAATACTTGATCCAAAATCCTTTCGTTTCATTCAACTGCGCTTTGTACGTGTAGCAGTGTCCAAATTTTGTTTACGTGTTTTGCAGCCTCTGCAAACCACTGAGTACACTGCCGACAAAAGCAAATTGTTTTGTGCCCCGCCTTGACACTGCTCCCCCCCGGCCCCACCTCCTGACACGGTTTTTTTTTTTTACCTTCTTATCTATTTATACTACTTCATTCTTCTACTAGTTCACACCTTCTTTTCCTAATTCTCCCACTACTTCATACCTACATTCACAAAACATCTCCCACTATTTTTCTTTTTGTTTTTGTAATTCATCGAAGAACATTATAGATGGCTACTTCTATTCAGATGGTTGGTCATTTGAGACTGATGTTCCCAGTGAGGAGAGCATCTCCTACAGCAGTCGCCATTATACAGCCGAATTTAGCACAGATCAGGGTAGTTATTTCCGTTGTTCTTAAGCATATTCGTCATTTATTTTGAAAATAAATAAAATATAGTAAGACTGGATAATGTTTTACTTATACATATTCCGTTTTTTTTTTTTTTATAGATTTTTTAAAGTAAAGAAGATATGTTAGCTTGGGTGCGGAGAGTTGGTCTCGAAAATGGTATTGTGGTGGTTATTAATAAATCTACTAATTTAAAAGGCGGCAAGCTGCTGAAGTGCATTCTTGGTTGTGAGAGAGGAGGAAAGTACAAACCGCACCGTGGGGTTGAAAGGCAAACCTTGCATAGGAATACTGGGACTAAAAAATGTGATTGTCCATTTAAGTTGCAAGGTATACCAATACTTTCAGACGGTGCCAAGTGTGGTTTAAGGGTTTCCCGTGGTTTCCATAACCATGAACCAATAGAAAATATTGAGGACCACGAGTACTCATCAAGGCTAAAACCAATGGAGAAGCAATTTGTGGTCGACATGGCTAACAACACCACACCTCGTGAAATTCTTAGTATTTTGAAGCAAAAAGACCCGCCAAACACTACGGGAATTAAAAACATTTACAACGCTATTTTCACAAAAAAGGAAGCCAAACGGGGCGGTCTAACTGCTACTCAGTATGTCTATGCTTGTGACTAAAAGTTATATCTTAAAGTGCTTAACCCCAAGCGTAGGGCTACGTAGTCGATTGCAAGTATATACTCGGAAAGTCCGAGGTCGAATCACAGAGAACAGTTTTCAGGAGTGAAGTGGTATATCGATCTAAATAGTATTTTTTAGCTATAGGTAGCTAACCCTTTTGTTTCTTGATTTTTGGTGATTTTAAAACTATAGATTTTCAACTTTAGACTAAAAATATGGATTTGCTTGTAATTAAATTAAGAAGGCTCAGGCCAAGGTTCACATCACCTATAGTCTAAGTAAATTTATAAATCTCACAATTTAACGCGATCGAGCCACACAATAATTGTTTGCTCTCTCGGAAGATATTTCAATGAAATCACTTTTTTCCTTTTCAATGTTTGGTTTAACCAAGACTTGATCAGAAATTTGTTAAACCCTCAAAGTGACATCGATTTAAGCATTATGCGTGCCAATGTTTTTGTCAACGCAAAATAAAAAACATAACAACTTTGAGTTTTAAAATGATAGCTACAAGCCCGGGTTAAACATAAACAAACTTTGTTAGCACGATTGTGAGAATTTTAAATCTACTTAGGCCATAGAGTGATGATCACCCTAGACCGATCCTTTGCGACTACTCCCCCATTGAAAATGAATATGAAAAGAAAATAATAGAAATTAAACTAGACATATTTTAAACTAGGTAATTGAGAAACAATTTATTTTGAAATGAGAAATTAAAAAGTACTAACTTGAAACTTACAAAAATTAACACAATAGAAATAAATTACTGGAGTTACCTAACACAACTTCTTGAATTAAAATCTTCTTAAGAACTTGAAAATACTCCCTCCGTCCCAATTTTATAGTCCCTCGTTCTATACTAACCGGATAAAAAAACGAGTATATCTTTCAATCGGTAATACATTTTATATGCAATATGGATCTTGTTTGATGGATCTTGATTAATCTAATAAACAAAGTGTTCAAAATCACCTAAAACAATGTAGATTATAAGATATAACACTTTGAAAAGTGGCACGAACTCCCAAAAGGGACTATAAAATTGGGACGGAGGGAGTGACAAACTGAATAGAAAACAGAAGGAGAAACTACTGATGCACGAAATAAAACAAAGGCAGAAAGAGAGAGAGAGATTGATTTTCTTCGGATTGGTTTCTCCCTTTCCATGCAGCAAAGCTGCTCTTTTATAAGCAGAGGAGGCTGGACTTTGATCCAATGTTGTGTGCGCATGGAAGAATATGTGAAAGATCAACGGCTGAGATTGTGGCAAGGGATAATCGGACGCACTGGAAGCTAACAAGTGGCGCTGGATGCTGCTCCTACTCAACCGAAATACCTCTCTTGGAATAATCAGACGTCCTCTTTCGTCCCCTTTTTAATAAACAATGCAAGGTGGGTTGACAATTGAAATGTTTTTGAATATTAAATTGAATTGGCAGTTAATGGTTTGAATAATCAAACCACACGTCCCATGCTGCCTTTTGAAAAATTTGTCTGTAGACACCCCAATTTGAGCCTACAAAATTCATAACATTCCCAATGATGAAAATGGACATTCAAACACGTTTAGAGCTTAAAAGGGATGATTGAAATCTATCCAAAACCCTACCAAAATACTTCCAAACCAAAAACCAAAAGAAACCATTGAACCCATTCCATGCACCTGAAGCATATTTGCATGTGCCTGAAACACCCTCCTTCAGGCACCTGAACCTTTCTCATGCACCTGAAGCATTCTCCTTTAGACGCCTGAACCTTCATCTTGCACCTGAAGCACCCTCCTTCAGGCGCCTGAACCTTTCTCATGTGCCTGAAGCTCTTTTCCAGCATTTCAAAATTTGAGCGGGAATATCTTGGGTGTAATGATTATGATTCATTTTTGCAGAATATCATCAAGAGGGAGCGTCTTAGCCTAAATAGACCCCTAAAATGACCCCTAAGGCACCTAAACCAACCTTTGGAGCTCTATATAAACTCCTACACCCCTTCTTTGAAAGGGTTCCACCACATTCTAAAAAAAAATCAATCAATCCAGCCACTTCTCACTCATAAAAATCATAAAAACCAGTCGAAAATCACCATACATTCCACCAAAAAAACCAGTCCCATTGCTCAATCATTCATTTTATGCTCTAAAAGGTAGTAAACCTACCTCAATCAGTGTTACAAAGTTCTTGTTGAGGGAAGTCAGTAGGTTCATGTTGGTTCTTGATACTAATAATGGGCTTACAATGACTTAAATATATCAAAAGGGCATTTTTGCTTGACACCTGAAGCAACACCTTCAGGCCCTGTTCATTTTCATCTTTTTTTTGTATTAAAATGCTTTCTCTTGGTCTATTTTGATGATGATGATGATGGTTTAAATCCCAGGATCATACATTTTAAGGAGGAAAATGGCCATCAATGTAGTTAAAACCATGTATTTTTCACAAAATATCTATTGGAGGTCATTTTCTTTGCATGCAAGAGTGGAACATCTCTGTTTTGCTATTTGAATGGATGAAAAACTTATTTTTTTATGAAGAATCAATGGTGTTTTATGGTGTGAATGAGTTTTAAATGAAGCTTTCAAGTTTGTTTTCCTCATTACAGTAAGTTAACATCATTTTACTGTCAGTATCAAAGGCAAAACAAAAGTCAAAGTGGATTTGATCAAGCACCTGAAGCAATGGCTTCTGGCACCGGAAGCAGTAGCTTCAAGCCCCTGAAGCCCCTTTCAGGTGCCTGATCCTCTCATCTTCAGGTGTTTGAAACATATCTTTAGGTGCTTGAAGGAAAGTTCAAAGATTAGATTTTATTTTCCAAAAATGGTCTCAAATGGTTTATTCTACCAGTTTCAAAGTCAAGACAATGGTGAAAATGAGTTTGAGCAAGCACCTAAAGCATTGGCTTTTAGCACCTGAAGCAGTAGCTTCAGGCGCCTAAAGCCCATTTCAGGCGCTTGATCCTCTCATCTTCAGGCATTTGAAACATTCCTTCAGGTGCCTGAAAGAAAACAAGAGGACTATATCTGATTTTGCAAAAAGGGTTTCCAAACAAGTCTTTTTTTATTTCTTATCTTTTTTCATTTTATTCATAGTTTGAAATTATTGCTACTAATATTTAGGTCATTACATCATCATGTTGTGTCATCCACACATCCACAAGCATGCACTTTCGTACGATAAATTGTAATTATCCTTGCATATTTGCTTTCTTTATTTTGTTTATGTGTTTTAGTTTATGAAATAAATGTTTTTTCTAAAATCCCTTGAGTACTTAGTAGAGACCGGTTTCATAACCGGGCGAGGGGGAGTGCCTTAAAAACCGTCCCCCCTCGTAACTTAGCTCCTGAACCCGAGAAATTTTGGTAACGCGCCGGTGAAAGCTTTTTTCCAAAATAAGGGCAAAAGAGTCATTTTTTTTTAAAAAAACCGGTTTCTCGGGTACGGTCCTTAAACCCGCGTGGCGACTCTAAAATCATAACCATATTTTTCAAACCATTTTCGAAACTCGATCAATTTTTCCCTAGTGTTCACATTGTCCATTCTTCCCACCGGCACTGATTTGAGTGTGCTTAACTAGATCCGCGATGCTCTCGACTGATGTTCAAAATAGAGTCTGATTGGGGTGTAGGAACAATCAAACTTCTTCTTTTAATCTTGGGAACAAAACAGTATAACTCTTGTAATTTATGTGCTTGGCATGTGTTTCGTAGGACAAAATCTGATATCATCGAGACTCTGCAATTAATTCTCCATTTGGTAATTCCCGGCCGCCCACCTACTCTGCATCCACTGACTTTCCACTTTTGTTTATTTCATGGTTGCCACACTTGACTTTCTTTCCTTGTGGTGATGTCTTGGAAAAATGATCCAGTACTTTGCATGCATGTTCCCCTAAGCATCGAATGCATCGTATTTACATTGTTTACTCCTAAAACGCTCAAACAAACCTTATGTGCAATATTTTATAAAAATTAATAATAAACATAATAATAAGATCAAACTTGAGAACTTAAGCCCACTAATATTTACATATTTGTGTGTTTATCACATCCCCAACTTGAACTTTGCTAGTCCATAGCAAACTAAATAAATGCACCTAATGAAAATAAATTAAAATGGATACGTCTTTTAAACCCCTAGGCGGCTCCGGTAGGACAAGTGAAGTCTCGTGAGGGTTTTCAGCAGCGGTAACCCACAAAACACCTTTCTTTTTTTTATTTTTAGTTTTTTTATTTATATTGCTCACCATATACCACTTTAAATCTAACCAACTTAGGTCAAAATTAAATTTTTTTTTTAAACAAGCTATACTCAACTCTAAAACATGCACATGAACAAAACTAATTAAAACCTATTTAAGGCAAGTCACACAAGGAAGCTTTATTCAATTTTTACAGGGCTAACTCTCACAATAAAAATATGCTCAACAACAAAACAACTCAGCCATATCCACAACCAACACCCGAAATTGTGCACTAGCAAGAACAAGGTGCTAGGCATTTTATTGGTGCAGCGCTGCAAGACAGAAGCTTTTATTCAAATGAGTAAGCAAAAATAAGAGCGAAACAAGCATGAACATGAACTAAAATGCGCAAGATAAGCAAAAATGCATCATAATGGAGTAGAGGCGCACTAGAGATCAACTAAGGACTTTATTCAGCTTATAATGACCACGGTTACAAAAGAAAGGGTAAACAAAATTAATAACGGCCTAACATAAGCTCGGTTCATCTACCCATTGGCCGTTATTGCAATCCTAAACTACCCCTTTCTAGTACTCCTCCACTACTACTTCCTCCCCGTTCCACCACCACACACCCCCGCTTCTAAACCACCTTTGACCAGTTGCCTCATAATCACGACGCAACCAGTTCTCGTATTCTGTGAGGATGGCCGCATGTATGACAAGCCAAGAGAGGATGAATCCCCACACAGTACGCAAGTTCACCCTAAGCCCGAAATACGGTGGGTGCATTAGTGAAAGCAAAGCACAAACTAAAAAGATAATGACCAAGATTTTCCATTGGGAGCTGAAAAACAACTCCATCTCTGCCATTTCCATATTTCTTTGGATCCGCCGATATTCATCATTGATTTGGGCTATCCACCCATCGGGTAACCTAGGTACGTAATCTGCCATTTTCAAATTTGACAGATGGGGATTTTGAAATTTAACCTTTATGTTGGTGGGTTGGTGAATGTCACGCCCTCGATTTTCAACATAAATAAATGAACATTTCTTAAGAAATTTCTAAATTAAAGAACTCAAAGTGTAATGCGAAATCATCTTACAACATTTTCTTACATTTATAATAATTTCAATCTCGACACCCAATGCCCCATCGGATTTTACATTGAAGATTACATTGTTTTACAAGGAAAAAGGGTTACAATGTTTCAAATGACCCTTCATGCCATGATTTGACTATGCCATGCACACCATGCACTCCATCTTGCACTTCAAGTGAAACCTGAAACAGCAAAGGGGTGAGCATTCACTTCGCCCAGTAGGTATCCCCTTTGGGTTTCAGACTCAGAAAAAATATACAAACAAAATCACATGTATCGAACAAGAGCATAAGGGAGAATCAACATTTACAAGTAGGTTTCTGCACTTACCATCTGAAGTAAAAGCACTTCTCATATCACCCAAAGACATTTCCACAATCCAAACTCCCAATAACTAACTATTGGATATCCCTCTGGCCACACAACAAACCATACTTTTTTATGCTCATGAAATGCTCATATATTTCCCTCACGTTCTAGTTGATAGAACCCAACCACTATCACCGATGGAATTCACTTTTACCGTTCGACTATCATCTTTCATTTACACACGCGGTTAAGGGTTCTCTTACATCATTATCCATTACATCCGACCACCCACGCCAACCAATATTGCACATACAACTACTAGTTATAACATACCATTCACCGTGTCCCCAAACATTTCACACATACATACATATGCACATATATCAACCCATTATATGCTAGTCTAAGTATTCCCGCAAGTCCACGTACCCCACCTTGCCCACACACTTATCAACATATTCCCCAATCACCAACGTGTCTCACTAATACTCACATACGTCCCAACGTGTCCCATACGGGGTAAGGCACACTACAAGTTTGCAGAAGTATCACTATACCACACCGTGTCAATGATTTACCCACGTGCCCACTCAGCACATCAATCATCAACCTATCTCATCTCATACGCATGTGTACGTGTGCACGTATGCCTGACACCATACCGATGGTCAATTACTTCCCACGTGTCCTAGCGTGCTCCTCACGTGCCCATGTATCCCATGATCTTTAAACAAGTACTTCTGTATCCCGCATGCACTCCCTATACGCTTTAAACGTGTCCAAAGGCACTTTAGGTTCACCTCGTTCATCGATTCATCACTTGAATTCTACAAATTTTTTAATCCTCTCTCTCTCTCTCTACATTTATTTGAATTTCATAGGTTCTTCGCATGACTCACCGAGCATGGCTTGCGTGTCTAACGTGACATTCATGATGTTGATCTCCTAACCTTTCCGTCTAACCACATGTACATTTATTCCTTAATCAATGATAGTTAACACGTGCCTCATACCTTAGGCTATTACTAGGCTTTACTCCAGACAGTGCCGAAAAGTGCAGATTTTTGCCCCCAAGGCATGGAATTTCAACCCAATATCTATTTTGATGGTCCAAACACAAATGTGATGTATGTAAATAACAAATAAGTATGGAGGGAGGATTAAACATCAACCAATTTAAGGATTCAACAACCAAAAACATAGATCAAGAATCAATGAAGCTCAAACCCACATCCATGGGAATTTCTACTAAATTTTCAGAAATTTATGATCAACACAAGGGGTATAGCAACAAAATCAACATCATATCACTTATCAATCAAGTAAAAACCCCTACCTCAATGTTTTGCTTGAAAATGGTGGAAGGATGAAACCCTAGGTGGAGAAAATCCCAAATCCCGAAAATGACCTCTACCGAAGCTCCACTACGCAAACAAGAGACAAGATCATGTCAAAATGAGTAATAAGGGTGAGGTTTCACTCACAATCAAGGAGAGAGAGAGGGAAAAACGGGAATGGAGCAAGAACAAGACCCAAATCAAGTGTTCTTACCTCCTAGAGTGCAAAACCCGAAATCCAAGGGAGAATCACGAATCCAATGTGTAGATCTTGAAGTTTTGAGGTGGATTGAGGTTAAAATCACAAGATTTGAGGTGGGGGCTGAAGAGAGAAGGTAGAGGGGTAATTTTAGGGTTTGTTTCGTGGCTATGGAGTGGAGAAATGAATCAAAGACCCCTTTTATAGAAGTCTGTGTCGGGCTCAAAATTCGCAGAAAATGAAGCTGGATACCAGTATCAAGAAAAACCCATACCGGTATCTAGAATTTATGATGGCTCAAAATGAAGCTAGATACCGGTATCAATAAAAACCCATACCGGTATCTAGAATGAAAATTTCTAAATTTTTACCACCTTCACCAAATTGAACCGCGATCATTACTAACACATTTTTAAAACACTAATGTACTCACTTACATTATCTAGAATGAATAAAAGATAAAAAGAATTTCATGGAAATTCCGGGTCTTTACAGTGAAAATGGGATAGGATTTGGAGATTTTTTTTTTCGGTTTGGGGATTTGGGAATGGAAATAGAGGGTTTTAACAGGGGAATATGGTAGTGAGAATGAAGTTTGAGAGGTTTAATAGTAGGTATTCTAAAAAAAAGTTGGGGATCTGAGAAGAGAGAGAGAGATGAGTTTTCGGCTTTGGGAGAGTAGGGGGGGGGGGGGGAGAGAGAGAGAGAGTGAAAGTTGTACTCTATTTGTTTTTTTTTTTTTTTCCCAAACTGTGGTAAAGAAGAAGAAAGAGGGTTTTGGGAATGGGCATTTAAGACTTTTCTCTGCTTCCGTTAACGACATCCACGTGTTGCACTTTAGTCTAAAGTTGGAGGGGTGCAAATGCCTAAAAATATTGTTCAGGGGTGTCTCTGCAAATCGATCAAAGTACAGGGGGTGTAAGTGCAAAAACCCCTTTATAAAACCTAGACTAGAACAGTGTTACAGAAAATCCACAATCTCTTCTTCTTCCTCTCAAAACCTGGACCAGAAAAATCCATTTTCTGTAACGGCATTTTGGGATGAAACCCAGTGGGTCCAAAATCAACGTCCTGATTCTTCACCCAGTTTTGGCAGGAATTCTTCTCCCATCGTGATTCATTATGAACGTAACCTCTACAAATCAGCCTAGACTATCAGTATGTTTTTTTTTTTTTGTTATCAAAGACTAATCCTCTGCTAAAAAAAAGATTGATCCTTGTGTCTCAAACTTATGAGAATCTGCGTCTAAGATTTGGACAAGGGTCGGCTGATCGTAATCTTAAGTTGCTTTTGGAGGAGGCCCGTGAGGTTTAACGGGAAAAAATTTGGAACTGTAGCCATTAATGAGTCCAGGCTTGTCACAAAAAAAATGGTATGTTTTTCGGATTATATAGGTTTTGGGGACTATTTAGGATACTATATGTGTTTTATGTGGTAAAAAAATGCAACCTCTACAAATCACATATGTTGAGTACGTCAGTTAGTGATAAATTCTAGTTTACCATACACGTTGAGTATATTTACCATGAAAAAATCACATGATTTATATTAGTCTTTCTTAGGTCAATATAACTTGTTCTTTTTCTAGTTTATCATTTACTTTGACTATATTTACCATGAAAAAATCAAATATGTTTTATTTTATCATGATTTATACTAGTCTTCCTTAGGCTTGGGCTAAATAGTTTGTTAGTTGTTCAACCCTATGTGATGAATTTTTTTTTTTACCATGCCCTATATTTGGAAAATAAAGTGGTTATAAAATATACCATGGACCAAGTTAATAAGACCAATAAATTTTTCATGGTTACTATGATCATTTGATTTTTTAATGATACTTCCAATGTGTTGTGAACACATTTTTTACCATGATCAAATGCGAGCACAATTTCTACTATATTTTTTTTTTTTACCATGTTTGCTTTTTGTTTTTTTTTTTATCAAAATCTTATGTGATGATTTTTTTTTATCATGAGAGAGATGCTTCGCAGGCCTACATAGATAAGGAGTATGTACAAGGAGAACATACATACTCCTTATCTATATAGGCCCGTGCAGCGGCTATAGTATCCTAGAATATTTACCACGAACATTAAGTAAGGCTTCCTCGTTTACCATGGTTTTTGCCATGTTTTTTAACCATGATTCAACATATTAATTCAATAATTATTACCATGTTTACAGATCATTAAGTGTTTTTTACCATAAAATTAGAGTTTGTATGATATGTGTGATGGTATGTTTTAAATTAGTCATATCAAACTGGATTATGACGATATTTACCATAAAAAAAAAATCGCATATGTTATGTTTTACCATTATTTATATTAGACTTCCTCAAGCTTGTGCTAAAAGTAGTTGTTTTTATGGTTTACCATTCACGTTGAGTATATTTACCATGAAAAAATCACATGATTTATAGTACTCTTTCTCATGTCATTGTAACTTATTCTTTTTCTGGTTTATCATTCACTTTGACTATTTTACCATGAAAAAATCACATACGTTATGTTTTACTATGACTTATATTAGTCTCCATCAGGCTTATGCTATGTTCAACCTCTACTAATCATGTTTTATATTGTCCCAGAGGTTACGCTAGTCCAAAAATTTGCCTTGCGGTTCACTCCACAAGTTAAACAAATGAAAGGAAGGAAACGAAAACCTTCGACCTCTCCTAGCTACCACTAGGGGTTCGGGATCACCGAGGAAATGAAAGGAGGTGGATGCACTTATAACTAGGTAGGTTGAGGAAAAAAACGCCATTGATGTGAAAGTTGACGTGACACCATCTAGGAGTAGCCTCGGTGGAATTATGAGCTTGATGAAGGAATTAAAGTTGATTTTCCCATGATTCAACATAACAAATATTAATTTACCATATTAATGTTTTGTGCGCTTTTTTTTTTCGACGATAATTGATAGGGGTATGTTTTTACCATGATTGGAGTTGTATAAATTTACCATAAACAATGAGATATATTTTGGAGATATATTTTACCATGATTCAATTTTGCAAGTCATTTAATTTTACCATGTTCACCTTACTGGTTCTGATTTTTACCATGTTCGTTGTTCTTCATTCATATTTATCGTAATGACCTAAATATGATGTGGACATAATTTACCATGACTGTTTGTAATTTACCATGAGAACTGTTATTTTTTTTTTACCCATCACTTTTATTTTTTGGTAAAAAACCCCTTAGATTTTGGTACTCACAGAGTCACAGGACTAACATTTAGAAATAATATTATCCCACTTAATTTTGAATCTCCACCAATTCAAAATTTCCATTTGAAATAGTCAAATTAATCCCCCTTTCTTAGAAAACAATATTTATATAAATCTTATTCAAATCCCTCTTAATTAGGAAACTATATCTAGATATATTAATATGTACTACTAAAAAGCTAAATAAGGTATTTCACAAACAAAAAGGATGAAAACATAACCGTTCAAACTGACAGGGATTAAAACTTACGTGGTATCCAAAAAAAAGATGATTATTTAATTACCTCTTAAAAGAACTATCCTTTAGTTGCATTTAGTTAGTAGTTTAGTTTCTCTTTGCTAGGGATTAGCAAAATATACGTTGGGGGGGGTGTGATAGGTGCTAAAAAGCAATTTGCACTTTGTTAGGCCAATTAGGTTGTTACTTAATTAGCGATTGTTGGTTATTGGTGTTACAGGCCCCGAATGCTCAAGGACATGGAAACTGTGCTTTGGAGTGGTTTAGAAGTGTCAAGGATGCGAAGGGGAGCGAAAGAGGAGCCAAGAGTCAAAGTACTGCCTTCTTGGTCCGGACCACCACATTCCTGATCCAGACAAGCACTCAGGATCACAAATGCATAGAATCTGCCTCCTTGGTCCGGACCACCATTTTCCCCGTCCAGACCAGCAACCTCACTAGCTTTAGTGAACAATCTGCCTTGCTGGTCCGGACCACCACTTTCCCCGTCCAGACCAGAGCGACGGGAATCAACGTTTTTACATATTTTTACGTAATTTTTAGGGCTCCAAGTATAAATAGACCTTCCTAACAATGTTTTAGGGTTTCGAACTATTTTGAGAGGCTACTTTGAGAGAGAAAGCTAGGGTTTTTCATGTTCTTCACACATTCTTCAAATCAAAGCATGTCAATCATCGCCATGTCCGGCTAAACCCCTTTTCTAGGGGGAGGATAAAGCTCTACGCCAAGTAATCATTCTATTTTGAGTAGGTTAGGGTTTTAATTGAATCGGATTACATGTTCAGAACTTGGTTTCACAAGATCAATGAAATCATAGTTTTATTTTTCCAACCTGTTCGTATTTGTTTGTTGGCTTTCAAATACCCATTCATATAATTGTTTTCAACGTTGTGTTTGGAGTTCTGAGATAGGCTATGCTAGTGAAACAGATCATGCCGTTGGGCGGCGTGACACCATACCAGTGAGACGGTCCGTGCCGTGGGATAGTTTATGCCTTTTAACAATCACAAATATTTTCTTGACGATTATTGATGGGGATTGCAAGCCCTAACGATAATCCCTTGTGATTCGATTATTAACCTAACTTATGCAAAAGTCGTGGTTACGAGAGTGAAGTGGATTCTAAACCCTAGATTCTCTCTCCATCAATTTAAATCATTTTTAATTATTGTGCTCTTCAATTTAACAATTTCACAACCAATCAAACATCTTTTTACCGAATTAAATTAGAAGTTAATTGGAATTAACGCAACTTAGCCAATTTGTTTCTGTGGATAGACACTCGAACTTAATCGCTATTCTCCGGAATAAAAGTTAATTCCTAGTTATTATTTAATTAATTTTGAATCGGCACGACACGATCAGTCCCACACACCCAAGTGTACATTTGGTGTATACGAAATGGTGTACCTATAGTTTATTCTAGTTTTTAATCAATAAATTTACTTGGATCGTACAACTGATAATATTGTCTCCTTGAACTTTTATATCTAATATACTTATAATGTCCTTGTCCGAAAAAATTACTCCTTTTGTCCCCAAATAAGTGTACAGTATCCTATTTTGGACTATCCTTTAATGAGTGTGTGTTTTAAAACTAAATGGTAAAACTTTGTACAGTTATGATTTTGCTCTTTTGAAAATTAATGGGTAAAAATGGAGGAAAATTTTACAAAGTGAAGGTAAAAGTTGATATGAGAGATACAAAGTAGAGATAAAAGTTAATATCAAATGTGTAATTATCGTTTAGTAGTTTTTAGTCTAATTTAGTTTTGGAGATAGAGGTAATGAGTGGAGAGAAATAAAGAGAGAAATGAGGGTAATCATTACAAAATAAAACTAAAACTAAGCTAAAACTATGAAACGAACAAGGATGTTTCTTTAATAAGTCGGATATGCAAAGCAACATATTTAAAAAGGGACGAAGAGAGGTTATTCATTATATTCTTTTAATTACTTCAACAACAATAAAACGTAAAATCTATTCATTTGTATACCAATTGGTGTATGTCATTGTGTAGGAGCTACATTGAGATCCCATACAAATGATCTAGCCGCTAAATTTGGTTTATTTTATTTTTTCAAGGGTCTCTATAAAAAATCAACTAAGTAGGATACTGGTAAGGGCTCAACAAGTTTGTTAATATTTTGGTCCCTAAGATTCAAGGATTGAAACATGAACGAATCAATGAAGCTCTTACCAATATTCGACTGAACTGATTTTTTATAGTTACCTTTTGCAAAAATAATCAAAACAAACAGAGGCCCCTGTCCAAAAAACGTACAGTCGGCGCTCGGGGACCCCACTTGTGGATCCAACACAAGTGATCCGAACCGTTCATTCATCTTAAAACATTTTTCCAAGTTGTCTCGCGAGAAATCAACTCAATCCAACGTGTGTAAGCGGACGAGAGAATTTTAGATCAACCACTTACGCATGTTGGATTGAGCTGATTTCTCGCGAGGCCACTCGGAAAAATGTTTGTATGTTTGTGTTGGGTTATTAATGAAAGTGTGTTTATCAAAAAAAAAATTATGTAAATTAAGATAATAGGTATACGATTAGAAAGGATAAAGATGTCTATGAACGCTATAAACACACGTTATAAGAAAATACTCTCTCCGTCCCTTTTTTAATGTCGATATTTCCATTTTGAGCTGTCCCTTAATAAGAGCGTGTTTTGAAAAGTTAATGGGCGAAAGTTTGTATAGTTATTATTTTGCCCTTTTGAAAATTTAGTGGGTAAAGAGTTATAAATAAAAGTAGAAAACAATTTTGGAAAGTTGAGGTAATAGTTGATGTAAAAAGTGTAAAGTGGGGGTAAAATTTGATGTGAAAGGTTTAATGGTAATGTTTTTCTAATAAGTTAGATTCACAGAGCAACGCACTTAAAAGAGGACGGAGGGAGTATGAGATTTCACTTAGGAATGGGAAATGGCCGCGAAAATTGAATATATAAATCCTAATTAATATTCCCTACATTTCAATTTGTTGTGCCTGTTCCTTTTTTGGGATTTTTCAAAAATTGTCTATGTTTCGTAATTATAAGTTTTTTATGACTTTTGAAATCTTTGTTTAACAAAATTAATTGAGATCTATCAAACAAGATTCATATTGAATATAAAAAATATTATAAATTAAAAAATATAGACAATTTTTTGAGATGTCAAAAAAAAGAAACAGACATAACAAATTGGGACGGATGGAGTAACAAAATATTGTACATTTTAATATTGGAAAAGGTAGACTTGTTAATCATCCATAATATATCCAAAATAATTTATACAGTATGTTTTAAAGTTAATATCCCATCAATATAACAAATTTCATCTATCAAGATGAAACTTGAATTGTGAGCCCATTGTGTCTTGTTTGTTTAAGATTTTATGGTATAGAAAAAAAATACAAGATGGGACAGAAGTGAAAGACGAAAGATGCTCACCTGTTTACCTCTGCGGCTCTGCCCCTAGGAGCGGGCAATCAGCTGGTAAAATATACTCCTATTACTACAAGTTTGTAGGGTAATGCTTGTCGGTCAAAATTAATTAGTCGGGACGCCCCAGCCCCCCAGCCGACTCCCAGAAATCATGAAAAAGAAAAGGTGATCGGATCGCTGTGTTTGGTTGAGAGTTTTGAAAAGAATATTTGGAGAAATATTTTTCAGATAGTGTTTGGATGAGTTTTGAAAAAAATAATAATTAAAAAGATGTGTAATAATTAAAGAGAGATAGGGAGAGAAATGAGAATAATGATTGGATAAAGAAGTATGAGTAAAGAGAGAAATATAATTAATGATTAGAGAGATGAGAGATGAGGAAAGAATCTTTTTGGAAAATTTTTTGGAAATGTGAAGTGAACAAATACTTGACGGAAATTAACGGTTTCGACTTTTGACTGTTCCAATTCGAAGCGAAGGGGTAAAGGGGAATTTGATGTAAAGTACAGGGGTTTAAAGTGACATTTATTACTTTTCATTTTGGACTCATAAACAACGGAGTGTGTGGACAAAATCTGATTGGTCCAAGATTCCAAAGGCAGGGGCGTCACTGAAGCGTTGATCGGAGATGACTGAAGATTCCCAAAGCCAGTTTGAATCTCCGCTTAAGTTACCAAGAGAAGGTATGGTTTCTGGGCTTTAGCTTCATATCTCTCTCTCTCTCTCTCTCTCTCATATGAAACATCTCCCACCTAGCGTGGGTAACAGAGATCCTACGATTAATTTTGTCTTGCACTTGAACATTGTCACTTTTTTGCTTTTCCTCTTGAATATGAGCCTTTTAATTGAATTAAATGGTAAAGAAAGCAATTGCATTTCGATTATCTGGAGTCCACTCAAAAAGCTTATTATATTAGAACGTGGAGAAGTTTGCTAGATTTCTTTGAGTTTCCAACCTAAAAATCTATTGGCAATAGGTGGACTAATCTCTTGATTATATTAACCAAGATTGGGTGGCTTAGGTGAACGATGTCAGATAGTGTAACAATCCTTATCCCCCTCAAGTGTAGCCCAGAAGCACATGAAGGTATGAATTGATGAGTTGAGGCGATTGAATCGCTCGGAGACATGACCAAGTGAGGTGAGGCCACCTTAGACCTAGCTTTGATACCATGTTAAAAAACATCCAACTCAAAACCAATTGACTTGACAATAAGTGGGAGTCCGCCAGGCTCATGTACTAGTTTTGGAGGTTATAATTAGTCAATCTGGGATAACTTCTATAAGTCCCCGCGTGTGCAACCCCTGACTAGCACGTGGAGAGGTAAACAAAAGATCCATAACATTGGGATTATAACGAACAAGGTGTACTTGTGGCACAAACTACAGGGCAAACAATCAACAGAGTCTCATCCAAAAGCCTCCTAAACCTATCATCCAACTCAAAACTGATTGGCAAGTAGTGGAGTTACCTCTAGATCTTGGGTGGCTTAGGTGAACAATGTGGGATTAAGTGTAACACAGTTGAACATTTTCAAGAAGCCATAGCACATTCCAACCCCATGTTACTAGAAAACACGAACACCCTGAATTACATTTTGGAACGAGCGTTCTGAAATGTTGTACACCTGCATTCCAATATGATAAATTTAGCGATACAAAGTGATACCACAATTTCTCCTATAAGACTAGAGATATTGGTGCTTTAGCAAGACAAAATATAAGAAAAGTAGGTCATAATGCTTCTAGAAATGTGTTTTACATGAATTATTAGACAAACCTATGTTAGTTGGAATGCAGATCATTCTGGGACGAGGAATAGGAACGGAACTGGTACGCTTGCTTATATTGTGCTACCATAGATAACAAAATTAGAACTTTCTCTTTCAAGTGATAAACATCTAGTGAAACTAAGTATTATTTGTCAAATTACTCATACAAAACACATTTGTAGTAGCATAACAACCGAACTTTTTTACACTTCCTCCCATTGAAATTCCATTTTCTCTCTGTTCATGCCATAAAAAATTGACATTTTGGGGAAAACATTGGGGATTGCTTTGGATTGCTACATTTACCATTTTGGAACGGTAGCGTACCATGTTTTGGAGCTTTCATACCAAAACGTAATTTGCTAGGGTAGTAGCGTTCCTTGCTAATATAGAGACAAACAGTAGTTTATTTAGTTGGATATTTATATCTTGGAATTAGAACATTCTTGGATTGAAAGATATAGAAGCCTACCCATTTCATTTTGGAAATGAGGACATGCGCGTACCACACTCCCGTTCTCGATTCTCATTCTGGAACGATCCACATTCCAAGTAACATAGTCTATCCCCAAATGGATGTAGGATTCCCTAACACCTAGCTTTTCTTTTACCTTGTAAAAAGTTTACACTAGTGCTCCAAGTAGTCAGAAAGTATTAGTTCATTTAACTCTCATTAGCCTCAAACAAACAAAACCTAAATTAATTTGGTCCAGCATTTTTCTCTCAAAATTTACCTCTCATCTATTTTTTTATTTTACTTTGACATTTTTCAGTTTTTTCATGGATATATTATAATTAGGGTCTCATTTGCTTGATTGATTTGAATCTATTGCTAATATTTTGTTCTTGAAAGGTATGGCTTTTGATTCCTTTATTAATTGTTAGTGTTATGTAGATTGCATATTTGCATGTACTTAAGATTTTTCAATTTGATTAACAAAAGATCTTCAAAATATGTGGAATAAGACCTGAAATAACTTTGGACTTGATTGTTTTAAACAAATGAGAGAATAGCGAATTAGGGCTCCCTCTGCACAAATTTTCTTAAACGCCACTGCTTGTAGTCAATCTTGATCCCATAGTGTAGCCTCTTTTTGGGTGTGTGGTATTGGTGTGGGGGCTGTTGAAATTTGTGCTAACTTAGGTACTGTCATTTCTAAGTAGTAATATTTTGGTATAGCTAGATGCACACATTGTACATGTATGTAGTTGAGTCGTTCATGTATTTAGTTCAAGAGTTATGGATGTCTCAATTACCTTTAGTCATAAACTTTGCCAGATGCATGGCCATTGAGGTAGTGTATGGTGTTGAAGTCTGATAAAAATAGAGTGCAGAAATTCAGTTTCGATTTGTGCTCTCTTTTATGGGTGTTGCTTCTCATTTATTTTACATGTTAAAATCTTGATTTCTTGGACAGCCTTGTGCAGTCTAATTTCTATATTTCTTCATTTGTGAAAGTGTTTTCTCCCAAGTTGGGGTAATACTTATTAATTGGGTTGAAAGCCTGACCCTGGTACGATGAAGAAACTTTATAAAAAATTCAAAAGCTCAAGCAATTAGGTGGGTAGGTTAAAGAGATAAAATAGGTAACGCACTCCAATCCCAATATATGCGAGATTTTCTGACCCCTTGAAACTGAATAGTAGTAACTCCTATCCCAATATATACGAGATTTTCTGACCCCTTGAAACTGAATAGTAGTAACTCCTAGCCTGATTCTTTCTCTCTATTTTTAGTTTTGGTGTACAACATTGCTTGGTTTCACAAGTTTGGATAATTTTGGTAGATAAGTTTGTAGGTTGTATTCATCACCCTCTCACATGGAGGGGTCAGTATGTAATCCTCAAAGTATTTGAGCTTAAATATCAACATATGTGGTATTATATGGATTGTATAGTGTTTATTAATGGCCTTCCCTTTTTCATGGATGGAGTATGTAGATATAGCCTTTTAGGTGGTGAATTTAGTAATCTTTTGTACATCCTATGTTCTGAGTTTGAATTTTGTCCTTGTACAACACAAATTGCCAGTGACTCTTCCTACTTTTATGCATATCCAATTATGTGATCACATAGTTAACAATGCTATGTTTTCTCTCTGCTACTAGCTATGTTTTCTATATGTTTGCAATTAAAGGTTACCATTCTCTTGCTTTTTCTCATCTCTGTTGTTTAATTTCCCCTAGTTTTTCTTCTTTCATTTGTTGTGCCATCTAGAACTTAGGAATACTAAACTACGTATTGCTCACTGTTTTATGTGATCATCATCCCTAACCACCTACTCGCCCCTGCCAATACTAAGCTGCTAGTAAGCTGTAGTCTCCCGATTCGTTTGCAATTCCTTATGTGCTGGATTCCACAGTATAAGACTAGAGTTCTCTTGGATTATTGGGGCACTTGACAGAGACATGTAGAGGAGATGAACAAATACCTCACTGGGTAACTCTTGAGCCGCTAAATTGGAATTTTTTCGGGGCTTTGGCTTGGTGTAGGTGTTGGACATCTTTTAGCCCCGTGTTTGTTGTGGTTTACATGGGATTATTCTCTTGCATGTGAATGTAGGTATATTTGTGCCGAACCACCCAAATGTTTTTTTTTTTTTTTTTTTTTCTTTCCTGTCAGTGTGGAATGTAAAATTAATCTCAACAGATGAGAGTCAGAAATACTAGTTGTCTAATGCTTCTGCTATCACAGCATCACTGTTCATTTTCAATATGCACGTAATGCAAAATGTAATCTGCATGCAATATGCATTATTGATCACATTTTACTTTCATAAAGGTACTATTTCTGAAGGAACTGCATAAGTCTACACCTACCAGACTAGTGATTCTTTTTCTTCTTGTTGAAAGAACCGTTTTAAGTGTGTTAACTTACCAAGAACTTGTTCTTAATACAGGAGCTGAAACAAACACTTCTGATCACTACTCTCATAGGTTGGACTCACATCCCAGTCCTTGATTACTTCGGTAAAGAAAGCATGAGAATTCATGAATATCGGTTTGCTTCTCTATGCCAATCAGTTAATCATTCATCATTACACATCAAGGCTTTTAGCTATTCTCCCATCACACGAGTTCAGAGACTGTTGTCGGACACCCAATACCTAACACTCAACAAGTTCAACCCCAGATTAACATGCAACAATACTAGGTGCAGAAACCATGATACCTTGGATGTTTCAATCTCTTCAGTCCACAATGATGGTGATATAGTTGCTTTAAAGGTCACCATAAAGCTCAAAAAGTTCAAGAAGAAGCTAAGGACAAAAGCTTCTGGGGTGCTGTTGGTCTGATTATTGGCACTGCTGTAGGCCCCGGAATGCTGGGTTTACCGGCTGCAACGATAAGATCTGGTCCTCTTCCATCAACCATAGCAATCCTCCTCTCATGGGTCTATGTTATCTCCTCTATCATACTGGTAGCAGAGCTCAGCTTTGCTGCTATGGAAGAAGACAATGTCTCTGAGGTGAGCTTCACTGGGCTTGCAACAAAGGCTTTGGGAAGTCATGTTGGCTCTTTTGTAGCCATATCTATGCCTCACTGAGTTTTTCTTTGTTGGTGGCATGCGTCTCCGGCGTTGGTTCTATTGTTTCTCAGTGGTTTCCATTGATAGATCCCATAATAGCCAATGCCTTGTTTCCATTTGTCGTTGGAATCATACTCTGGTTCTTTCCTTTTAAGGTGATCGATGCTGCTAACAGGTTTCTATGTCTTGTCATGCTTTTCTCTATATCTGCACTTGATGCCGTTGGTTTATTAGTGGGAAGAATGAACATACTTGGTTCCTTCGCCCACGCCTCATGGGATCTTTCTTCTGTGTTACCTGCCATACCCGTTACTGTACTCACATTGGGGTTCCATGTAATCACCCCTTTCATTTGTAAGATTGCTGGGAATTCCATAAATGATGCCCGCAGAGCCATATTGTTTGGTGGAGTTGTTCCATTAGTCATGGTTTTGTTGTGGAATCTCATAGTTTTGGGGCTTGCTGGCACCAACACAGTCCCATCGTCAAGAGATCCTATATCACTCCTGTTATCCGTTAATCCATCTGCTTTATCAGCTGTTCAAGGTTTTGCATTTTCAGCTTTGGCAACTAGCTTGATAGGGTATGCTGTTAGTTTCCCGAAACAGAGATTTGATACTGTGGAGTTGATATTCAGAAAACCCAATTCATGCGTTCTATTAAGGTTGGTGGTGGAAAAGTCGGGTTTGCCACTTACTCAGGTGGCCATGATAACAGAACTGTGGGCAAGGTTTCTTATATCGGGTCAAGGAGTACTTCTTCAGAAGTTAAATTGGTACCTGCTTTTGGCTCCTTACAGTACATTATGTTGCCACTTGTACTCAGCGTCCCAGTTCTCATCGCATCTTTCTTTCGCTCAACTTTTTCAAGAGCTCTAGACTTTGCTGGAGTTTATGCAAATTGCTTTCTTTTCGGCATCCTTCCTCCAGTGATGGCGTATATTTATCAATCCAGGAGACGAATTAGGTATGTCAATTGTTCCCTAACTCCAGCTACTTAGAAGATAAGTTTATGGCTCATAGCATACTTCTCATTTGCATGTTTATTAATTTTGTGATAGTGTTCCTAGTTTTTTGAAATCCAAGGAGGTACTGCTGTTTTGAATCCGTTGCCAACTTGAAATTAAGTTCATACCATTTTCAGAAAAGGCATATTGAATTTCCTTGGATGTCCACTATATTGCTGCACATTGGATTATCAACTATTTTCTCTCTAAAAAAAATCCAAGTTCTTGTTGAAACTCTCTGGATATTTACAGACCCCAAGGCAAGAAGGTTTCTGAAGTTCATCTCTTTTAGTTGAAAGTTAAAATTAGATATTTGCATCAAAGTTGCAGCTATGACCATCACTTTATGGAAAAAAGCCAAAAAAATATTCACTTTATGGAGGTTCCAGATTCCATTATCGAAATGTTACTGCCATTAACGAGGTTCACAGCACAATTAGGATTTGATCAAGTAAGAACTTGACTAAATTACACTAGACGCATTACATATCTAATCCGCGTGCTTTACTTTTTGCAGATCATCCATTCTGCCTGAGGGACGTGGTGCACTTGTACTTCTCTTCGTCATTGCAGTCATATTAGGTATTTGGCATTAGATGGGTAGCAGAACCATACGAGAAGACTTCTTTCAGCGAGACAGAGGTAGAACTGGTATCTTTCTCATGTGGCTAAAATCAAATCAGCGACGTGATTTAGGTTTACTCAAACTTCTATTCTGAGATGTCTATGACTGGCAATCCATTTGACCATGAATGGTAAAGAAAAAGAAAAGGGAAAAAAAAAAAAAAAAACGAAACCATTGATTGGACTTCCATGTATCTCATATTCTAAGTTCACTTTGTTTCTTCTTTCCCTGGAAGAAGAGATCCATTTATTTAGAGTACCTAGCATTTTAAGACATTTTAGCTGTATGAAAATTTCTCCATGAATATTGGACTTGCTTGGTAAATACAGGATTGAAGCTTCCTATATGCTATTTGTCAAATGATCACAAGCTTTAGTAAGATTAAGATTAAGACAAAAGAACCCCAAGTTAAGGACTTGGGATTTAGGGGTTTGCTTTCTCCTACTAAAATCTCGGGTTTGAAACCTTTCAGGTGCTATCGCCTCCTTTTAGGACCAATCCATATAGAGCTTTGCTCTAGCTTTAAATGGGGTCTCTGCTAGTGGACGGTAGGATTAGTCTCCCAGGATTGGTTGAGGTGCACGTAACCTGGCTCGAACACCTGGTTAAAAAAAAACAAAGAGTGAATTAAGACAAAAAAAAAAAAAACTATGTAAAACTAGTTAACAAGAAGGAAACTCCAATTTTATCCAATCTTCAGAGGACCTGTAGTCCCCAAATTTCCTGATAATCCATTAGAGCGTCTACAATCCTAACCCCCCCCCCCCCCCCCCCCCCCCCCCCCCCCCCCCCCCCCTTTTTTTTTTTTTTTGGTTATATCCAATTTGGGGGAAACCAATTTTGCACCCCAAACATATAAATTTTTAAATACCTGTCGACATTCCTGTAATTTAGAGAAAGAGGTGAGAACCTCAGATCCAACCGCATTTGCCTTCTCCATCGGCATCTGTACACACTACTCCGGCGAGTTGATTATGCTCAGCAAAGCTCCGTGATCTCTGTAAATCTCCGGCTAAGCTTAGTAAAACTCCAGCGAAACTCAATATATCTCTAGCAACAAGATCAAACAAAGTTCAGACAATTCCGATGACGTCAACCAGCTCTGGCAACTTCCAAAAACAGGTCTCTGGTCTCATCTCTCTCTCTCTTAAAAGAGCCGTTGGGAAAATGAGTCTGCATTTGGGTTATCCCCAATTTGGGCAAAGAAATGGGTAAAACTCGATGAGGAGAGATTTGGGTCACCCATTGGAGATGTGTTTTTGCCCAAATTTTAAATTTGGGTCTTAAAATGGGTCGAGGTTGTAGATGTTCTCACAATCCACATTGAAGGGCGTATTCTCACCTGTAATGATCCATTCACATGTACATGTGTACAAAGGAGGTCGAGGTCGAGGTCGAGGTTAGAACCAAGAAAATGTCACTTCAAATCGAAACCGTGTGTATGACCCACCAAGTGAAAATCATGTTGAAATTTTTGAGTACTTTTTCAGGCTATGAATAATGACGAAAACTGGAAGTTTCCGGTTTTATCAATACGACGAGTTTCTCTAAAGTTTTAGTCGGTAAAGTTGAACTTTATGGGTCCATCTCAGTTTCCTCCCGAGCATTTTTGGAAGTCATTCATGCAAAAACGAAAATTGATCAAATATCAGTAACAATGTAATAAGGTCACATATGAATTTCATTACACAACATTATTTTATTTATTTATTTATTTATTTTGAAATAGAGAAAATTTTATAAATCACTGCATAGTACTAGTACAAGTAGACCTAAATGATGCAACTGATCAGAAGGAGACCTGCAATGCCATCATATCTAGCCTACACAAACAAAACACAGTGAGAAATTCTAGCCAAGCACTACCATCGAAACAACAGACAAATTCTAACCAAATTAAACCACCACCACCATGCAATGTACAGCCGGCCAAAAGGGAAGTCCACCACCGTCGTCACCACACAAACGTCCAACAAGCACAGCATTAATGTTACTCCCCTCCTATGCCCGAACAAACCGACAATAACCTTAGTCCCATCCACTGCTCAATACCTCCAAAGAACTAGAAAAGCCGCGTCGAGCCAACAAACCAAGAAAACCGATTAGAAGGGAGAAAACCTAAATATAAGAACCATGGAAAAAAAAACCCGGTTAAAACCCCTTTTTTTTATATATTGAATTATGTTTTTGTAGATATGATGTCTAAAGGACTAGAATTGACATAATGATCTTTTCCATGTAAAGATTATTGGTTTGGGTCTATATCCCTTCAAGTTCATGCCAATGTCCAAAGAATTACGTACAGAGAACGTGAATGCAATTAGGCAGGGTAATGGTTGTGGAAGATAAGTAACAACCAACGTAAATAATAATGCTGCAACCATACACAATTTGCCAAATTTTATCACGTCAGATCAAATTCTTGTGAGATAATTTTTCTTCGAGATCCAATTAATTTGATTTTTTATCTAACGTCTGATGGACAAAAAATTAGGTTGATCAGACATCGATAACTATCTGCATAAAGTATATCTGTCACAAGACAATTTGTTGGTCAGACGTAAACGTTCATTTTTTTTTTCCTTGTCGAATATGCATGGACCATGGTTCAACAGAGTTTTTACCATTCAATCAATCGATGACAAACATATCAAGCAGGTAGAATGAATAGTGCATGCTTGTGCCCATGCCTGAAGGCAAGGCTTGAGCAATCGACGTACGTGGTTTGAATTTGGAGAGAGAGAGAGAGAATGTGGTTTGAAATTTTAGATGTAGTGGGCCAATGGAGGAAAAGAGTAGAGAGAGAGAGAGAGAGTTTGATCGTGTCAAAATCAAAATTATTCACCTTGTTTGAAACACTTTTCGGAAAATTTTTTTTGGAAAAAGTAGTGGGACCCTCCTTTTCTATCTCTAACTTTTCAATTATTATTCTCATTTCTCACTCTATCTCTCTCCACCTTTTTTCTCTCTCCACAATCATTACTCTCATTTCTCTCTCTACCTTTTTTCAAAAACACTTTTCTAAAAACCAAATCAAACACAACCCGTAAAATGAGTAAAATGGATTTAGTAGTAAAGCGGGAGTACGGGTGTCGAACCACAGGGACTAAGTGTTACTTTCAAATTTTAAAACTGATTTTCAAAGTAACTTAAAGGTGAGGATTTTGTGACTTCAATTTAGAGCTAATTAAATTAAAAGAGAATTTAAATTTACTGTTTTTTAGTGAATGAGAGGAAGCTTAGGGTACCGGTTTCACCACTAACTTTGCATTCAATGGTCTACAAACTTTGTAACAATCTCGTGACTACACCAATTAATGTGGTAGTGATGTACTCCTGGCTACAAGCCGAAGTACTATCATCCAGAAATTCAAATAGAAGTGAGCCAAAAGTAAACCATCTTGGATGGGCACGGCCTATCTACGCTAAACTAAGATCATAGGCACAGCCCGTCTCATCTCAAGCAAGGCATAATTTTAACTCACTTAATATTTGGTAGCTTGAAAACAATTGCATAACCGTTGTATTTATAATCATAGAAAATAAATACAACATACACTGAATTTTACAATGAAATTTATATGAAACAAAGTCTGGGTTATACAATCACCACATTTCATTGATCTAGCCACAAAATAAAATTACAAAAGAAAATAAACCATAGTTACAAAGCTAGGGCTTACCGACACCCTAAGAAAGGATTTAGCCGGCCATGGAGGCACTAATCAGAGCCATGAAAATGGCAGTAGAGCTTCTGGGTTTTTGCTGAGAATGGGAAGGGAGTATTTTCTTCTTTGGTTTCGGACTGTTCGGTTCTTCTCTCTGTTTTTGATAATCTCCTCCTTTTCTCTCTCTTTCTTTTGAAACCAAATGATGTCTTTTATAGGCAAATGAAGAGAGAGTCAAAGTAGACAACAGGCGGAGTGGGAAATTACCATGCAATTGAATATCAAAGCTAAAGGTTTAGTGTGTCAGGCGATTGGATTTTCTCCAGATATGCTCCAATTGAATATGTCCATGGGATTGATTTTAATAATCAATTGGTGGCCATTGTGAATCCCTTTGTTGAAAATCAATCACAGAGCTCCACTAAAATTTGAATAATCAGCTCCACCGAGTCTGCGATTACCTCGACTAGTTTTCGAAACGGAGTCCGATTGAGGCTCAGGAACAGTCAAACTTCTTATTTTAATGCCTGGAATAAAACGGTATAACTTTTGCAATTTATGTGCTTGGCATGTGTTTCGTGGGGCGAAACAAGATATCATTCGAACTCTGCAATATTTGCAATTCATTCCCCCAGCACATGCTTCCTCTTTTGCATTCCACTGACAATCCATGACATTGATTAATTAATCAATGAATTATCCACTGACTAGGCAAAGTTTATTTTCATATTGGCCAAGTTCGGTCAGTGGGTGGGCTGGACAAATGATCCAGTGCTTCATGCTCACGCGGCACGCAACTCTCTTGATTAAAGGCCAAATGTGGTATCGTGCCCTTGGAACCTAAAATCACAAAAACACAATAAAAGACATTAAATAATAATAATAAAGGACATAACAAATATAAATTAGGCGGCCCAAATATAAACATTTCGGCACTTACCAGAGTTGAAAAAGAGGGATAAAATGTAATATGATAACTGGGACAAAAACTGCTCTCCGTTATAATATAGATGGTTCAAAACGTAAAAAAAAATTAGTGTGGTTAGTTAATTTTGCTTACATGATAAATGAAACTAGGATTGTCACATGAAATAGACCTTAATAATTTGACAACGGCAACCATTTATGGTAGCTCGTGGGTGTTGCTCTTAGGTAAGGAAGTTTATTGAGTGCTTTAGCTTTGTTATGGTACTGCAACCATGGGGAAAGCTTCGTGGTCAAGACTTGAGATATTTACTGGAACACTTATTATATGCTTGATCCTTTAAATTGTTTGACATTTGAGGTTGAGGGATCTATTGAAGATGTTCTTTCTCATTTTTATTTATAATTTTTTTGTCAATCAATAGAAGAGATCAATTACATCACATATGAGGTGCAAAGTACAAACCCGGGACACTACACCAATTGTGAGAGTCCACGAGACAACCAAGCCCAACAACTTAACCAATACAAGAAATAAGCCCGTTACATGGTACTCCCTCTGTTCCTAGATAAGTCTCTGTCTCTGTCTCTCTCTCTCTCTCTCTCTCGCCATTTTTCAAATAAAAAAATTAAGCGCTATCATTTTTCAAATTTTTTCACACCAAATTAAAGTAAGTATTTTAATTCGGTGCGAAAAAATTCAAAAAATGATTAATGGAAGCACTTAATATTTTTTTTAAATGACACGACTTTTTGTAATAGACACTTATATTGGAAACAAATAAAGGAAAACCCCCTAACACGCAGGTGGAAAAATTCAAATTTCTGACCTCCTAATGAGATGCAAGAGCCCCAGTTGGCGGGAAGATGCTTTTATTAGACTACTACTCCTATAAGATATAGATATGATTATAGACGTATGAGTATACGTACGTAAGGAATTAAATATTACTGAGTTTTTTTTTACAAAAAAAAAATTGAGTTCCTTGATTTGATGACATTCATAGGCCAAGTTTAGGACTCTTAATCTCCATAACAATTTTTTTATTTTTCTTCATAAGAAATTTAAATTAAGATAATGGGTAGTTGATAATCTAAAACCAACCAATGAAATCATATGAATAGGATAGTGGTGTATTCATCACTCATCCTCATCTGACTAATATGACACTTCAGTTCTCCCAACATAAAATAATCTTAGAGCATCTTTACAGGATGAATCAAATAATTTCTAAAAATTTCAAGTCATGTCAATAAAAAAAAATTCAATGGAAGAAGCAAAATACTATTACAATATTTGACAATTAAAGAAATATTCTCCATTGATTTAAAAATTAAAATGAATAATTTCTTGGAGTAGAGACTTGTTTCAATAGCAACTCAACTTCGCATATAAATTAGCAAATTTTTTATTTGGTACTATAAGATTTTATTTCTTGCCTTAGAGATGCTCTTACAGAGACAGTTGGGAGTCCATAATACATTTTATAGTTAGGGTGTGTTTGGGAAAATTTTATTTTTCCTAAAGATAATGGGCATTTTTACTTTTTTTTAATATTATTATTTGTAATTAGTGAGGTTTGAACTCCTGTTAAATGTTGAAAATATATAGTGTTTATCACTGAGCTATCACTCCACTAGCAAAAAAATGAGCATTATTGATGTTTACTATTTTTTTTTTTTTACCTTTTTTCCTGAAAAAGTTTTACCTTAATCATTTGATTGTATCGACGAGAGAAATCCGAAAAAGATGAAAACAAGAATTGAATTGAAGTTGGAAAAAAAAAAGGGTCTAAATAACACCACCCTATGGATAGTGAAAAACGGTCTTTGACTCTGTCTTTTTCTATTTTTTGTTTTTGGCTTTAAGTGGACTTTTTTTTTGGACCTTTGATCGTAGTTTTTCATTTTGCAGATCCCATTCGTCAAGACGAGAAGACTAAATAAAAAAAAATTAACAAAATTCTAAAAGAACAGTAAAAAAATAATAATAATAAGCGACTATAATACTCCCTCCGTCCAAAAATATTATGACCACGTTGGCATTCCAATTTTTTTCAAGACATAATCATTACACTTTTTTTTTATTGTCTTTCCAACTTTATCCATAATCATTACAACTTTTATTTAATTGCCCTATCAGAAAATGAAAGGTATAGTTGAAAATTTCACATAAAGTATATTGATTCTCATAAAGGATAACTACTACTTTGGGAATACCGGTATAACATTTTGAGAAGGGTGGAGTATTGAATAACATTGTCCAAAAACACTCTTAACGGATGGCGTCATGTAATATATTCTATGATGGCCCGTGATTGGAAGTTACCGCATATTTCCATGCAAGAAATAAATAAAAGGATTAAATCCTGATTGGGAATACAAGAATGCATTTCATTCTTTATTTGGACATTCGAGAAAATTCTAATTCCAAAATAATATATATTAAACAGAGGAAACTAAAATTAAAATATCACAGCGGATATGTTCCGTGCAAGTATGAAACCCGCTGACGCTTTGGTTTGAAAAGAAAGTAAAGATACCTAAAATGCGTAGTTCCACAAGCAAAGGACAATCGACCCTTTCTATTGGACCTGACTTCTCCGTAGTTCAATTGAAAAAAAAAAAATATCCGTTGGATATATTCCAACCATTCATCTTTGCATTCAACGGTCTACATTTGAAAACGACTCTTTCGTGAATGAGTAGTTGCTTCCCGGAAAGTATTTTCTAGAATTTGAATCATTGAAAACACTTTCGAACGATGAAAATTACAGTTTTGTCGATACATTCCGACCATTCATTTTTACATTCAACGGTCTACATCTGAAAAAGACTCTTTCATGAAAGAGTAGTTGCTTCCCGGAAAGCATCTTTCTAAAATTTGAATCATTAAAAACACTTTTATACGTTCAAAATTATACGAACAGCTCTCTGCAATTCAGCGTCAAACTACGTTTTTATTCTCCTCTCCCCTCCCCCAAACCCGGAAGATTTTCAACATCATAAGAAAAAGAGAAGGGCATATGCTTCAGTGTAGACTTTAGACACAGAGAGCAGCAAGAAAGATTCTGAAAATGCTCCCTACGGAGAGGCTAGAGAGAGAGAGAGGTGAAAACGTGCAAGTTGTTGATTCCGAATGTGGAACATGTGAGAGAATATTCTGACAGCTCAACTCTTCAACTGCGGTTAGAAATATTACTTACACGTTGTGTGTATATCCAAAACACAGAGTCTCGTATAATCATTCGATGCACATAAGTCTCATACGTTACGTGTGAATTCTTCACATACATCTCGTATGATACTTGTGAAAAAAAGAACCTGGGTTTTGCCGTCCCTTAGGAATGGCAGAGCCATGCCAACTTATCCGGATCGTTCATCTCGATAATCAATGATTCCGATCACATTTTTGAACCGTTGATTGATACATACATCAAATGTCTACAGATTCGTTTTTGTCTAGAGTTGTGTCTGTATTGTTGAGAAAAAGACCAAACCGCAACAAATACTTTGGGGGAACAAATATCGGGCAAGAATTAAACAAGGAAAGCAAAGTATACCAGATTTAAGTGGTTATCCGAAGGTGCAAATTGAGTGGATTCACGATTTATACCAATTTTCACTACGTATAAATGAGGAGAATACTAAGAGTTATATTTATTTATTTATACGTACGTATAACAAGTATTAACTTATAATTTACGTCGCTAGTCACCGTAATACTCACATCTATGTTTTGGGGTGCTGTCCCATAAGCCCCTGTGACCTAAACAAACCTTTAGAGTTTGTTCAACAAAACTGAGTTTATTTTCAAAACTGACTAATTGTGTCTTATGAGACAGATCATTCTCTTACAATACATTAATAAAAAAAAAAACTGATTTATAAGCCAATTACTAACTTTAAGTCAATTTTCTGTAAACTGTTCTCTAAGATGTGAACAAAGACTCGGAGGCCTAAAGCAAATATTAAAGAAGAGGTTACTTTTGCTGAAATGTTATAAGTGGTACCAAAGTAGAAGTCGTCCCCAATATTTGTAAATTTCCGATAGCCTAGAGCAGATGCACCTCGAGCATTAGCTCAAGGGCCAGCTATGGGCATGACGAATCAAATCAAATCCCAAATAGTAAAAGAAGCACAAATCAAACCAAACCGAGCCAGGCTTCACAAACACGACGCGGACATCACATCTAAATCATGTTCCATATGATTACCCATGATGAGATGTGGATGGAGTAAAGCAGTAGTCAATCAATGGAAGGAAGTTACGTCTGTTATATGGGTTACTTCTCTGGAGCCCCGCCGGAATCTGTTGCATCAATTCCGCCCAGAATTCGTCAACAACAACAGCACTCATCACAAGAACCTATGTATGTATTTATGTATGTATGTAACTTCAAAGAATTACAGTGCACGTCACAGAGACTTCTTTCTAGCTTAGTTGTAATGACTTTAAAAATAGTTTTGTGATGTCACTCCCATTTCATATGAGGTAACTACATAATATATATATATATATAATCCCCACAATAGATAATTCAAAAAATCAATTTTGGGTAGTGTGTAAATTAATATCCATAACGAACGTCCTCTTTTGTTTTTTCTTTTCTTTTTATTACCGGATGTTGAGGGCAGTTTGCGTGCACTTCAACAAATTCTGGGGCTTTGGAGGTAACGACTGGGCATAACCTCCAATGACCCCAAGAGTTTGTTGGCAAGGAGAATCGAACCTAATATCTGAAGTGGGAGCAAAATCTCTTAGTCCCAAGGCAAAACCACTTTGTCAATGTTCTCTTTGCCGGTGTTTCAATGGATTTTTCAGTCATTGAATCACGTGAGAATCTTTACGTGACGTGATGGCTCAAAAATACAGTGAAACACCAGTACAGAGAACTTGGAAACGGAAAAGTTGAACTCAACAATACTGTGAATGGAATATAAAACAATAGTTTTGGTAGCTTTGGTTCTTTCCATTTTATAGTGATGAAATCTGTATTGCCTTCGGGCTGGTTTAATGTCATTCGCCATGTGTTTCAAAAAAAAAGGAAAAGAAAGAAAAAATATAAAACAATCCTGCATTGCCAAAAAATAATAATAATAATTAAACAGGAGGAAAAAACTGAATGAATGAATGTAGTAGCAGAAGGAAAGAATGGATATTAATGTTACATGAAGTATTTTTTTTTTTTTTTTTCATTGGATCAATCTATCTAAATCACTACAAATTAAATCTAATCTACTCTAAAAATAAAAAACAAGCCTAGACATTCATGAATCTGTACAGTATTGTTAAATTAAGAACTTTCAACATCAACCTAACTCTGATCGGCTCGGCCGATCGGCCGATCGAATATAGGATTGTTGTAATGCCAGTCAGTCCATTCATGTATAATTTCAGTAATTCCAAAGATAATCAAGATCATCCGAAACCGGGCAAACCGAAGGATCCTGATCGAGGTCTTGATCCTGATAATTAGACAAGTTGCTGTTGCTTCCTACGTCCTTCTTCGAAATCACCGAGGATGTCTCGGCCGTGGTCGCGTCGGTGCTGACTCCACCAGTGTCCTGAGAAATGCTCATCACGACATCATCGGTTCGCGAACCATTTTTCGTCGCTAGAGCTTTTAACATCATGGCTCGATCGTTATCGAAGCCCTTCAAGCTGGGATTGTAGTACCCAAGATTTGTAGAGGCTTGCTTGAAAGGAAAGACAGGATTATTACTTGATAGCGGGATCTGAGGGTAAAACTGGAAGTCTGACATCGGATTATATGGCATAATATGATTTTTGACATCGTTGATGAAGTGGTCCGAGGATAAGTATGAGAAGAAATTATGATGATCGCCTCCGTCTGATGATCTTGGCGACGACGATGATGCTGTGGCTTTTCCTTTCATCTTGTATTCGTCCTCGATGGTACCGTCGGTAAAGCTCGAATTGTTACCGGCTGGCTGTCGTTCGACCAGAGGCGGCAGCGAATTATTCGGAAATTCTAGTAGCAGATCGTCCACAAAACTTGAGGAGTTCATTCCTGGGAACAGACCATGTTCTGATCCACTAATTGGACTCCTTTTGATTCCTGAGTTCTTGTGGAAAATCCTACACACCACCCATTCATCCTGGAAAATTAAAAAATAAGTCAGATTATTTTTTTTAACCAATATTAAGCAAGTAAAAAAACAAAAGAATAAATAAACTTGTTTGATTAACTGGAAATGATTTTAACACTCTATTTTTATTTTCTAGCCAACTATACGTACTCAATTTATTTTTATTTTTTTCATCATGTGAGATTACAAGATTACTCAATCTGTCTATGAAAATAAATGTAGGGAAGAAATTTCCTAATTTTACCTGAACAAAGACCAAGAAAAAGTTTATTTAATTGAAAATATAGTGGAAAAATCATTTTCTTTTTTATTTGTGCTTTTACCTTTTTTATTCTTTTTTGTAATTGCATAAAAAAATGCTAATTATAGGCACCAATATATACATATAGCTCAGCCAAACTATTTTACTTGCTTGTTTCTTCAATATAATCAAGTAAAAAAAAAAATTAATCCAGCAAATCAAACGAGCCCAGATGTTAAATTTTCCCATAAAAATAAAATAAACCAACGTTAAAGGAAACGATAAATAAAAAAAAGAATTTACCAAAATAAAAAAATAATAATAAGGAGAAAAAGAAGTAAAAAAGATGGTCAATTTTTTTTGGTGTACCTTTGAGGGTTTAGGGAAAGTATAGTAAGAGAATTGGCCTTCAAGCCTGTATTCATGCATCACCCAATTGGTTTTCTCTCCTTTGGGAGCTCTCCCCTTGTAGAAAACAAGAGTCTTCTTCATTCCAACCAGAGAACCACCCCTTCCCTTTTTGTAAATCTCCTTATCTTTCCCGGTAGCTTTCCAGTACCCGGATACCGTCGCCCTGTTCGTTCTCATCCCCGTCGGATACTTCCGGTCTCTCTGGCAAAAAAAGTACCATTCCTTCTCCCCCATCTTCGCTTTCTCTGCACAACACAATTACGAAGTCAAGATGAGTACGAGGTAAAACTGAGTTTGGCCTAACTTTTTCTTCAAAATGAAAAAAAAAAAAATTAAAATTTATTAATCAGCGCTGATTAAAAAAAAAAAGATTGAGTAATCATCTTGTTTCTGAGAATCGAGAAAGTATAAGAATATGAACTGAATGAAAAAAGTCCAAATAAGACAACTGTAAAGACATTAAAAATTGTACTTCTAAACCTTTTTTTCTTTCATTTTTAAGACTTCTGGTCATAATTACGTACTTTCTAGATTTCATTTCTCGAAAAGAGAAATTATTTGAAAAAACTCTACTCGATTGAATCTGGGAAAAAAATTCAGAAAAAATTATCGAAAATGAAAATTTGACACACACCCAGAAAAAAATTTTTAAAAAAAAGCATATGAAATTTTGTAATAGAATTCTTACTGGGTAAATCCCATGGTTCGCACTTATTGAGATCGACTTCACCGATGGCTACGGCGTTGAAGTTGCCGTTGATCACCTTCTGTGTGAGATAATGAGAGATGATTTCCTCGTCGGTGGGGTGAAATCGAAAACCCGGTGGCAAATCCATGTTGTACTCCTCCTGATCATCGCTGACGTTCACCAGTATTGAAGAAGGTCCTTCCATGGGTATTAAGACTTGCACCACCTTCTTTTAGAGAGAGAGAGAAAGGGGAGTAGATGAAGAGAGAGACAATATCTAGCAACTTGTGGGAATGAGATGGGAGATTTTTTGGGTGATTTTTTTTGAAGAGAAAAAAGCTACTAAGAAAGAAGAAAATAGAGGTGGAAAAGGAGCTTAAATAGAGGGGGGGAGATAGAGAGAGGGAGAGAGAGAGAGAGAGATATGAGGGTGTTAAAGATCCGTAGCCTGCAAGGCACTTGTTGAGAAAGCCTATCACAGCTCTTCCAAAAAAAAAAAATGTGTGTCCACATTGTAACTGCAGTAACTATGACCGAGTTTTCACTATGGTATTTTCGGAATTTATTTCAAAATTGTTGGTCTTACATAAATTATAAAAATATGATTTAGCGAAAACAAGACACTTTTGATTACAGTGGAAATACGGTACTTTTAGTTGAAACTCAGCCTATTCAGTGGTCGAGGTTGTGTTCGGTTGCACAGTTTAGTTTTGTTTAGTTTAGTTTTGATGATGTAAGCAAGTGTAATAAGTGGAGAGAGATAGAGAGAAAAGTAAAAAAAGTGATGATGTAATCAAAACTGGAACAGTGCCAAAACTGCCCCAAAACCCCCAAACGAACACTGCCGTTATATCCCCATTTTGCACTAGTCCCACATCGGACAAATGTATAACTTGAGATTAACATTTTGAACCACGTCATTAGGGTAAAAGTTAGTAGGTCAGTACATGGTGTTTAAATTTTCTATTTATTTTACAATGTCCATGTCAGTATATATATCCGCAACTCAAAGTTTTCCAAAAATAAGTCACGTGCTAAAAATCATTTTTAAAATTCTTCTTTATAACAAAAAAATCGCGTTGTTCGTTTTGCGTCATAAATATTGAGTAAAATTCACAATTTTTCATTTTTCTGATCTCTCGTTGAAATGAACCATTAAACCACAAAAATTTGATGCAAAAATGGCAAACACGAATTTTATTAAAATAAAACGAATTTTAAAAGTGACTTTTAACAACTTTAACTTACTCCATGGGAAACTCAGCCTAATTTATGAGAGATCCATCCACTAAAAGTAGAGATAAGAATAAAAAAAACTACACATTCACTAAATGCTTTCATGCATGTTTATCCTTAGCTCCTCATAAGTACCCAATAGAGTTGTCCATTTTGAAAGCTTTTAGGGACAGGCAAAACATTGCACGTTTAAAACAGTATTTTTTAAGAACATTTCCCTTTAACTTTTTAAACACAGTCACTTAGATTGAAAGGAAGGGGCAAAAAGGTAAATGACATTGCATTGCAGCATTTGGTTCATTAATTTGGCAAAAGTGGAAAATATTATGAGATACCTAAATTTTTTTTTTAAAAAATGAATAAATAAATCGAGACGGAAAGAATACATAGTCAGTGAGCGGTATTTGAATACCGCGTGACGGTACCGAGAGTCCAATAAAAATTTTTTTTTCCCGTCTGTGTGTGGTTCCTTAGCTGGATCATCTCTCTTCTCTCTCGCAATCAGCTCCACGTCTTGGCAAAAAAATAATAATAATTAAACAGTAGTGTAAAAAGGATAAAATCGTAGAATTAGTTTCTTCGTTGTTGGGTGGGGGCCGGTGGGTAGGCCCCTGCTTTCTATTTTCGTCTCTCTTTCTTTTTGTGTGAGATTACGTCATATTTTTTTCACGCGGTGTCTAACCCAACTTACGTGCACTTCAATAATTTTCTTCTCCGGTTTAGTAAAAAACAAGTCACCTATGTCGGGACAAAGAATTCATAAAAAATTATTTTATTACAACCTGACCGTATAATCTAATCATGATCAATTATATTGAGAGCAAATCCACTAACCAACCGGATTAACTCCCGAGAGTAACGCGTCATCCTTTTGTAACAAATAAAACTGATCCAAAAAGGTTCTTTCTTAAACGAAACGTGGTTACCTAACAGCCCCTTATGGTCCAATACTTATATTTGGTTTCTAGTACATTTATGGAGTAGTTTAGTGCCACAAAAGTCTTGTTGAAAAAGCTTCCAAAAGTTCATTGCATACTTTTTCTTGCTTTTGGAATTTGTATAATACTAAAATGTATGGAACCTAATATTTTACGAGAAAAAAACACACGACTTTGTCAATTTCAGAATAGTTGGAAGACGGCTCATCAACTGATTAATACGGAGTATGCCAAGGAGTTTGGCCAAACATGAATAAGAAAGCAATAATTAACTAGTGTTCGAATCTTACGGGGTCAAACATTTCAAACCTTAGAGTCACTAGAAGGTTTCATCTGGTCGTTAACTTTAAAATTCCAAAATTAATCGAGATACATGTTCGTAGATTGACTCGGCCATCCGTTTATCCAAAAAAAAAAAAAAGGGGGGGGGGGGGGGGGCCGCGGGGGAGGGGCTTAATATGGCTTCCTAGTATTTTCTCAGAAGCTGACATAAGAGACCAAGGAAACTGAAGATAACGTAATTAATACTTGAACAGTCTTCGGATAAAGTTTTGATTCGGTCCCTCACAAAAAGCATAGGTAGAAAAGAAAGTTTGATGAAAGGCGAAAAAGAAGAAAAAAATGCAGAAAATCATTTTTTTTTTTTTTATCATTCGTCATTCCTAATCTATTACATGGGAAGGGGGTAATGGGACTCGATCCCATGATGCAGTGTGGGGCATCCAAGAGCTCTATCGCATGAGCTAGCCACCACTTGCCGGAAAATCATGTTGATTCGGTTAATATTTGTAGTTTTTTTATTCCTCTCGTTGAGACAGATGGAGAAAAAAAATTCGGTGATGGGCAGGGGCACCACATCGCCGTGCCCGAGCACCCATTCCGGCAGTCCAAAAGTGTTTTGGACAGCTCAGATTTATTCTCTCCCTCTTCTCTCTCTCTCTCTCTCTCTCTCTCCCCTCTTTTTTCTCTTTAAAATCGGGAAGAAATCTAAGCTATGTAGTGCCTGCCCAGCGAGAAATTTTGTGTGCGGATTGGGTAGGGCCACGTGGTACCCGACACCCAATCTGACCCGTCCAAATATGTTTTGAACGGCTCAGATTCGAGGGGGTAAATTTACTCCCAAAATTTATAAAAATGCCACCCGCCATTGTAGGAGAGTGAAGCAATAGTTCTGTAAATTTCGTGTAACGTTCGGGTTTCGTCATAGGGTCTCATTCATTATCTCTTTGATGGTGATAGGGTAAAACTCTCCCGTGAAATGAGAATATCCACTCCCAAAAAAAAAAAAAAAAAAGGATATGGTAGAGTGAAATTAACAATACTTGAGAAGCATTGAATAATCTCTCACCCTCTTAATTTTTCTTAGTAATTAAGCTAACTTAACTTGGCAGCGATTTATTGGTCCCAAGACAAAAAATAAAGATTGATCAGTTACGTCATCAGAAAGTGAAAGGGAGAGTTTCCACAAGTAGTAGTTGTATTATGTTTACATAATGGAGTATTTAAGACTTGGTTACACGAGGGCTCTCAACTTTGGAAAATCGGGTCATTGTAGCTAGTGCCCTTATCTCAGTCGTCCGTTTCGACAACCGTTGAACACGGAAAGGAAGTCACTATAGCGCCCCCGTCAATGGTAAAAGTGTTTCTGCTAATCTGAATGATTAATTTCAGAGATGTAAGGCTCGAATGAGCGCCACGACGTGTAACGCGGAAAAGACGTTACAGGGACCGGGCCCCAATTTCGTAGCCCACAGTGATTCAAAATCAGCGGAACCATACATTTTGGGTGGGGAACTGGGGATAGTTGGATAGTTCGATGGCGACTACACGAAAGAGAAGGATAAAGGGAAAATCGGTGCATCACTATTATGCAACTGTCGCTAGCCAAGTGTCTCCCCCCGAACCGTTGGGTAAAAAATGAGGCCCGGTAGAGAACACGAAAGGAAACTCATAAAATGCATCCCACGGGTAAGATTCATCCTGTGTAAAGTGCGGCGGATGAATCTCACCCGTCGGATGTACTTTATGGGTTATTTTATGGGTTTCCTTTCCAGTTTCCAACTATTTCTCATTAAAAATATCTCCATCTTAAAAAAATTGTTCGGTCTGTAGAATAAAAAAACTTAAGAATTTTACATTATTCTTGTCAAAAAATTCAAAAATTTTGCCGCAAGTTACTAGATAACAACGAGTTCGCTCAAAGTATAGAGTAACCATCATGTTTGATTTGCGTTAACTAACCCAAATACCTTATTAAAAAAAAAAAAAGAATAGGCCATGTGTGATCGGCCAATAGTTTGGCCTAGGTCTAGGCCGAGCTAAGCAGCCTAGACGGTTATGACTTATGAGCCAAACTGAGACATTGAGCTATACCGTGAATCCATGACCGCGAGCTAGGCTGGGCGATGAGATGCGAAGGATTACCAACTTTCCAAGGCACGTGCATTATTCACATAAGGTGATTTGCGTCTAAAATTAAGTCACATAATCTGCGTGCGTATGCACAAATGCGAGCGTGAAAGCATTTGTAAATCACGTCTCAAACAATTAAAATTCGCGAGTGTAAGAATTGAGAGCGAGAGCGCAATACGAAGATTAAGGCCGGGAGCACAGAGCATTTTGAAGGATTATATCTGAGTAAGATCTAGACCATGTGCAATGATCACGTGACCTAGTTGTCTTGGTTGGCAAGACGTACAGGCCAATTCGTATAAAATAAAATAAAGAAAAACGAATTACACCTCAGGATGAGGTATATACATTCTTCTTCTGTAATAAATCCCTATAATCCTTGACTTTTTTTTTTTTTTCGATGAATGACTTTGGCATTGGAATATTTCCCGTCGACCTTAGCTGGGAGGCCGTAACAATGTGTTACTCTGTTCGCAAGCATATATCACTCGGGATAGGAGACGAGCCCGAGTTGAATAGGTATTTTAAATTCTAGTTTCAGATTATAAATTTTGGTAGAAGTAGATAAACATATTTATCAAAGAGATGACATTATGATTAAGCTGTTGAAATATTTAAGTTTTATAACTCATTTTAAACATTTTATTATTTATTAATTCCATGAGTCACCATTTAAATAGGTGTCTCTTCATTAAAGGAAGTTATATCGATCCTAGAGTTGTGTCCCTTGTGAAGAGGTACAACACATGCCTAGATAAGGCTCTATTTTTATAACGTTACAACTGACTTCAACGTAAAATCTCTCTCTCTCTCTCTCTCTCTCTCTCTCTCTCTCTCTATGATTATCAAATTCATATAGTTTATTATATTTTTGGGCAACTTCAATCATAAACAGTTCATCTTACTTCCAGTGGACGCAAACATTGAGAAGGCTTAGCCGTGATTTGGGTTTGTTGATTGTTCGTCAATACCTTTGTGTGGGGAGGCAATAACAACTTTAGAACATCAACATCGTGCCTTCCTAATCACAGGCCAGATTATCTTTTATTCTAATTCATATACCTTCGTATATTTATAATTTATTGTTACTTTTCCATAACATAAGCTACAGTAAGAGCTAGTAAGTACTGTTTATTGCCAAGAACATTTAAAAAATCATCTTTTATAAAACATAGAACCTAAAAATCTTAACTGAAAAGTTCCAGAAGCTACCCAAATCGAGCTTCAGGATTTTTCAGAATTTCATTCATTTTTATTCAAAATCTGTAAAATTTGAGAATCTATTACTCCGTCTAGCTTGAATTTGTCACTCCAAACTGATTTTGATAAGCAAAAATTTCAAACTAGGAAAAAATTGGTTGTAGTTTTTTTTTTTTTTTTTTTTTCAGAACATGGCTCATAATGATCATAACTTACTAGTTTCCTAAGAGTATTTTGTTCACGTTTTATTTTATTATTTTTATGATAATGTCAGATTTTAATTATATGGCTTGCATCCGATGCAAATAACAGCTGGCCTTTGACATATTTGTAGGGGCGCCGGATTCTTGCTCGCGACTTGCGGCTTCCACTTTGTCATGGAGTATAACCTAATTTTCGATTATGTTAATGCAAAAGTTGGTGAATACTATCCATCTCTCTATTAACTTATAATACTCTCTCCGTCCCTAAATAAATGTCCGTGTTCAGATATTTTTTAGACCACTTACAAAAATATTTTTATTTTTTAAAACTTAAAATAATTTTTATACGAAATATGGATCTTGTTTGCCAGAGTTCACTTACTTTTAAATACAAATAATTATTTGAAAAGTGTTAATATTGCAACATGGACATTTATTTAGGGATGGAGTGAGTGCTTTCCCAGGATCTAGTATTGTACTGAGTAGCGAAATCAAAAAAAAAAAAAATACAACTTGCATGGGTATACCAGTTTGGACTGTGCGGGACCAATCTCAAGATTCTACGCGAATAATCCAAGTTGTTCAATTTGTTTAAATATTATTTAAAGGTAAATAATCAGCTCGATTGAATATCGATAAAGGCTTGATCAATTCATTCGATATTCAGTTACTAAATTCGCAGAGACCAAAAACCGAATGAATTGATTATGCTCTATTCGATTGAACTTTTTTTTTCAAAGTCCTTTAAAAGTTTTTTTTAAATAAATTAAAGGGCTTCAGGATTCCACGCCGTCCGGTGTACATTTGGTGTACCCATAGCTACGGTGAGTTGGTGAGCGAAAGCAATCGCAGTGTATGGGCTCTGATACCTAAAAGTCTCAAACAATCACAAAGTAGGATAAAAGAACGTGCAAGTTATTGATATCTTCCATTCAAAAAAGTACTATTGATATCTCATCCTACTTATCATCGAGGCACTTCACTGAATTTCTTTCCCTGAGCAAAAATGGGTGGAGGATAGGGCAACCGGCATAGCAACCTCTCCCGAACATGATCATAGGGTCTTCAGACTTTCGATGAATCGCATAAGTAGATTTTAGTTATGTATTGGGTTTCTGCCGCTTCACCAAGGGCATGCAAAACAAATAAAGTCTCTTAATCATTTGGTTCGCAAAAGTATAAAACTACTATCACAAGTGGGATAGCACCATGTGGCATATGATTGTCGGTTTGTGAGAGTATCAACCTAGTTGTGATGCTCGTTTTTCCGTTGTGATGTCATTTCTCTTAGGCCCTCTTTAATCTTTATAATGCGCTTTTTCAAAGATAGCACCATATGCTAGTTTTACAGTTTCGATCTCTGTCATGGAATGGATTCTGGAACACAGAATTTGGAAGGATTTCCGCCAGCAAAATTCTTTCGGAAAATCGCAAGTTCGCAAATTTGTTGTATTTTGTTTTGTTTTTCTTATTGTATTTTGCTTTTCTTATTATTAATGGAATTATGCTGTCGAGTTGGCAGCCTTCTAGTAAAAAAAAAAAAAAAAGGAAAATTGCTACAATTATTGGGCGAATATAATTTTCAAAAATGATAGGTACAATCCCTAGGAGCCACTCACAGCTACACCCTCTCTCACATGGGGTGTGGGGCCCAGATCTGGGGACAATACCCCATGTGAGAAAGGGTGTGGCTCCCAGGGAGTGTATTAGGGGTGTCCACGGATCGGATCCGGACAGGTCGGATACGGATCCGATCCGCTCAGAGCGGATTATGGTTTTTAAGATCCGGAACCGAACTGAACATTCACGGATCGGTTACGGATCGGATCGGATCGGGCGGATTTGACAGATTAAAGAAGGATTATTGAGCTGATCGAGCAGATCCAATCCAATCCGACCCGGATCCGGAACCGCCAGATAAGAAATTCTCGATCCAGAACCGAACCGAACATTCACGGATGGATCAACGGATGGTTCGGATCGGTTCGGATTGGTCAGATTGGCAGATCGGATGATCCGCTGGACAGACCTAGAGTGTATGTATCGCCGTTCTATAATTTTTCATTCCGGGCCCACACACATGTAAGTATGTAACTAGCTAGCTATCGATTGGAATGGGAAAAGCTTGATTGAAAGGTAGATTTGGCTTTGGGGGTTAATAAGGAAGGAGTCAGTTGTCAATTGTTTGAATTTTGTGTGAAGTAAGGAAGCTTCCCTCCGACCACCACTTGGCCCCCATTCCATGAACCGCCGACGTACGTCAATCCCACCTCATCAGCTTGTTCCTTCTTCATGAATTATACGTTAAAAATGTACTACGTACTACTACACAGAAAATCTAAACCCTTTTTTTGGTAGTATATAGGATACCATTGGGATAAAGGGGACCCAATTATTTATCGTTGTCGAATATTCGGGGAAATTTTTCAATCATACTTGCAGCAGTAGCGGTCACAAAATTTTTTTTTATAAAGATGATGATTTAAAATTACGTGATAATTTGACATCTTCAAATTTGATATTTAAAACAAGTCTCAGTCTCTCACCGCGATATCAAATTAATCTGTATTTTATTTTGTCATTGAATCTGCAATCAAAGTATGAAAGCATATATTTTCAAAATCTTGACAGTTGTTCATATGCTAATATAGTACTATTTGGCATCATCACTTTTAATTTGAATATATTTGACACACGTGAAGCTTCCTGCCAATTGCTAACATGCAAGAGCAAACACTTATTGATTGTTTGGTAATGCAGAGTGTTATAGGCCAGCGGTTTCTATGCAAGCACTTGTTGAATTTGCGATTAGCCACACCAGCCCAATTGGGACCTATTCGTTCCATTATGAACAAAGATGATGCATAGAAACACAATTTCTGGTTGGGTCTGTGTAGACTAATGTGAAGTGCACAGACTTTGGTGTACAAACGTATAATAATATACATAGGATTAGAGGGCCGATTCCGTTGACATATCATTTGACACAACAATAATCGGATTGCTTGTTTCTTTGAGTCCTGTTGGGGTGGGTTTTTAACCATGGTTTGGTTAATTGGTTTACCTTGTTGTTGAGTCTTTTTGTTTGTCGGGTTGTGATGTGTATGTCTTTTCTGGATTTGTTGGTTGGCTTGTATCTCCGGGTTTGTACTGCTTTATTTGATGTCTATGATAAGTTTATGATTTCTCAATAATAATAATAATAATAATAATAATAATAATAATGGGAGACTCATGCTCATAATCGGAGCTATTCAAGTTGTTTAAAACATGTTTTTAAGAGTATTCATAGAAAATCAACTCATTCGGATAACGGTAAGGACTTGATTAACTCATTCAGTTTTTATCTGTCAAATTTAGAGTGAAATACCGATCAATCCCTTACCGATCTCCAAATGAGTTGGTTTGGCACCGATGTTTGTATTTTACTTTTGGTCTAGGAATGGAAGAAGTACCTTTACCCAAAAATAAAACTCCAAAAAACTTATTTTAAACAAATTGAACGGCTTCGATTATTTGCGTGAGACTCCAAAATATGTGTTTACATTTGTTGCATTAGATGTTGAGTCAACTGAACCGGTCCCACATATAGATATATGCAAAGTCATTCGATGCATGTGGTGTGGACCCCTCAGTATTTTTGGGACATTTATTTTGAACAGCAAAGAAGAATTCCATTAATTCCAAGGGAGCCAGATATGAAATCAGTACAATAGGAAAAGAAATGTATAGAGAGGTCCGAAGAAACTTCTTCTACAACTCCAACTTGCAAATCATTCCAGACATTATTTTTGTGACATGAAAGGGAAAGTTTTGGAAACAAGAAAACAAAACATGAAATGAGACATGAAAATGCATCCGATGGGTAAGATTCATCCAGTACACTTTTTTGTTTTCCCATTTTATGTTTTGTTTTCCTATACTATACCAGGCCTCCACATGTAACAATGCTTCAAAGTACTGAATAATATTCACTCGTTCCAAATTATCAAATCATTACCTTCTCATAGCCAAACGACTAGGGATGAAGCAATTCTTTATTTTAATTACAGATTATGCTAAAATAATCGTATTTGATTAAGGCTTTTAACACTAAATCAATCCAATCCAATCCAATCCTATCCTATTCCAACAGTTTCAACTGGTGCAACAGTTGGCTCTAAAGGGACAGTTAGGTTTTTATTCCAATACTATTACTAGTTACTAAAAAAATCGGCTTTGGTTTGTTTAAAAATCAAATCTTGAAAACCTATTTATTTTTATTACTAAAAAACTCGGCTTTGGTTTGTTTAAAAATTAAAATCTTGACTTTCCTTTACGTGTTTGTTGGTTTGGTAAAGCTTTAGGAAAATCACCCTTTACGTACATCAATTCTTTAACTTGATTGATTTCAGGTTATTATAAAACCATCGTAGACTTTTAAACTAAAGGATTCGACTTCTCCGCAGTCTGTTCTCTAGAAGCTAGATTCAATACTAAATCCCTGTTTCCAAAGATGGGGGACAGTTGGCTGTAAAGGAGCAGACAAAGGTTTTATGCTTCTATTGCTAAGTTAATCTGCTAATCCTTTCAATAATTTTGTTTGATTAAAGGTCAAAATTTTGGGCAACACGTGCCGGTGACCAGGAGCACTCATAATTTTGTTTCTGTAATTCTTTTTTATTTTTTGGTACAACAAAAATAAAACAGAAAACTAAACTCGCTCAAAACCACCCCTCTCATATCCGCCTCAAGAAGCGGAATGATACCATCTGGTGGAGTGATATGAAACACCATTTTCTCATCTTGGATAGCTCCTACATTAGCAACTTTGTTACGTACACCCCTGAAGCGTATGTTTCAAGGTACTTCCCGTGATGTTTCTATAACATTCATCATGTAGCGCTAGTACCAAAGATCCAAATATCTTATAGCAGAAGGAATATAAGATTAAGCAATTAATTGACTTAATTCCAAGCTTCTAGCACTAAATTATATTTAATTTAGATTTAAAGACATCAAATATCTTATAGCAAAAGGAATGCAGATTAAGCAATTAATTAACTTAATTCCAAGCTAGCTACTAGTATTAAATTATATATAATTTTTAGATTTAAGACTAAATCCAAAATTCACATAAGTAGGTCCAAGAGGTGAGGCAGTTGGGTGTAAAGGGACAGATGGGGATTTAACCCTTAACTTGTTAGCTTAGTCTGTTAATCCTTCCAAGATTAGTTAAAGATACGCGGCTTTTATTGGATCAAAAGTCAATTCTTTTGACTTTTAATCTTTTGGGTTTGGTAAAAGCCTTTACGCTCAGGCTAACCTCTTTTTAGCCAAGCACCCAATCAGTGTTCCGGTCCCACCGTCTTCTACCGACAAAAGGCAATTGGTTCAATAATTGTGTAACACGAGATAAGAAAAATTAAATCCAGGCATTATTCTTTGCCTTATATAACGACACCATTGCTTTATGCTGTGTTTGGATTTTAGAGAAGAAAAGAGAGTAGAAATGAAATAGTAATACAAAAAATATGTATTATTTTTTCATAATTTTCTCATAATTATTCCAAAAAAAAAAAAAGAACTATTACCCTACAGAATCCACTCTAATAGAATTCAAATTCTTTGATTTGTACAGTATAGGAATGTGACTAAGCCAGAATTTTCGAGTAATAGGGTCAATACTTTGAAACGTGCATGATGATTTTGTTGCACATTTGTCAATAAGTATTGAAAAGTTGCTACTTGCTAGGCAGCCGCCACCGCGCCACGGAAATATATAGGAGAGAAAAAAGCAGAAATGATATAATACAAAAAATATATATTCTCTCATAATTTTCTCATAATTATACAATATATATATATATATATATATATATATATATATATATATATATATATATATATATATATATATATATATATATATATATATATATATATATTACCCTACAAAATCCACTCTAATAGAATCCAAATTCTTTACTTTGTACAGTATAGGAATGTGACTAAGCCAGAATTTTCGAGTAGCGGGCGGGGTCAATACTTTGAAACGTGCATGATTTTGTTGCCCATTTGCCAATAAGCATTGAAAAGTTGCTACTTTCTAGACAGCCGCTAGGGAAATGATTACCATGCTTAAAGGATCTCTAACATTAGTGAAAAATGCTTACAAATCTATAAATGTATATCGATCTTCGTGAATTCTCTTGTTAAAATTGTACTCCCTCCGTCCTTTTTAAGTGTGTTGCTGCGTAAATCCAACCTATTAAATAAACATCATCATTACTCATTTTACATCAACTTTTACCTCCACCTTACATATTTCACATCAATTTTATCTCCACTTTTCAAAATTATCCTCTACATATTAACTTTCAAAAGGTCCAAACAATAACTGTACAATCTTTTACCCGTTAACTTTTTAAAACACACTTATTAAGAGACAAATCAAAATGAAATACTCAACTATTAAAAAGAGATAGCGGGAGTATCATTCTTTTTGTACTCATATTCCATTCTAATTGTTGGGCCAAATCCACCCCTCCACTGCTGCTGCTCCTCCTCTACTCCGGTTTGGGTTAGATCTAACGGCGAGATGTAGTTAGGGTGACCCGGCCCTCTCTCCGGCAAATAAGTCACCATTTACGTGGTAGCATCACCAGCGACACATTTGGATTACCAGAGTTTTCACTTTTAATTTGGGCAGTGCTCATGCCAAAACTATTTTTGATTGTGCCAAAAACTCAAATGCGTGAAATATTTGTACTCACGTGTAAAATATAAACTCTTTATGCATTGAAATTTTGACACAATTAAAAATAGTTTTGGCATGATCACTACCCTTTTATTTTTTGTTAGTTTTCTCTGTCTCCGTTTTGCTCCCCGTGTGTGGGAATTTTGTCCCTGATTTCATATGTGCCTTCTCAAGGCTTGAATCGTATATCCTTTATAGATCCTCTGCTGCCACAGCTTTGACGGGCTCTATTACCCAACCTCATTAGGCTATTTTTGCAATATGTCACATTGAGCCTGCTAGTGCTACGCTCGGGCCTAGTTCGTTGGTACCTTTGGTTCATTCCATTTTATTGTGATGAAATCTGTATTGCCTTCGGTCTATTTCAACGACATTTGCCACTTGTTCCAAAAAAAAGAGTAAACAAGATTTTCATCAAGGGAGAAGTTCAAGGTCAGCAGGTTCGAGTAGCCAAGTGGCCCAATGTCCCCCCACGCATGGGCTGCATATCGACGGGTGGGGAAACAAAAGTAAAGTCATCCAAGTTATCCAACCCAATTCAAGATATTCAACTACCAAATTGGCCTCTTGTCTAACTTCTACTTTTTAGCCATTCCTACCAAACATGACGTTAAGTAAGATTTTTCCACCTACAGAAATATGAATAACATCACAAGTTAAAGGAGACATAAACTTTAATTTGTGTAAATCTTGTATGTAGTTCTCCAGTCAGGTAAATAAAATCAATTTAAATGCCTCCAATAACCCATTTCTCGAGTTATAAATTAGCAAAATGTACGTAACTCGATTACAAATAAAACAAATGGTAATTTGATTTCTCGTCGTTCTTTATATAACCCCAAATTCGTTTACCTGGCCAACTGGGTACTGCGGAGCTCAAACAGGATACCATCTCTGCTAGCAAATAGGGCCATCAATTGACCATCCGGAAGCAGTGGAACCAAAACTGGATCAATCATGTAAGCGACCAATGTGATCGCCGGTTATGTCGACGAAGAAACAGCCTCAATTGCACTGCCTAACGGCCATGCTGCCTCAACTTGGGAATTTTGGTACTCAACTCTCTTTACCAATGTAATCTCCTGCTCTGGATCTAGACCTGTACGAACGTACCAGCATTCAGCTTCCAAAAGAAAAAATTATGACAATATTAACTTGACAGAGGACTAAGGCTCTGTTTGTTTCCCAAGTAAACATCCAAACACTAGAAGAGGCAAATTAACATAATCGCTGTACACAAAGTGATTTACATGAAAATATTTTCCGCGAAATTTATTTCAAGTCAAAACAAACAAAGCCCAAATGTGGGTAGAACTTACCAAACCCATCTACAAGCAATGTGAACTCGTACACAAGATCCATGCATAAGTATGGCAAGTTATCCTCTTCTACGCGTGGATATCTTGATTTGGCACCCTCGAGATTTGTTTCACAAGCACGTTTAGCTTCATTTGCAAAATCCACAGGACGAACTTTGGCTACAGGAAGATTATGATTTACAAAGCCAGCCTATATGAGAAATAACTCTATTCAGCATTCATTTTGCCACATGAGAAAAATTTAAAAGTTGATATATTCCTCAACACGTCTAAAGCAAGGAATACCTCTGCAGCCCTGTCAAAGAAAAATGAAGCAACAAATAAATTCTTCTGTCCGTCCCCACCTCCACCATTCCATATCCCACCGAACGTGCATTTCATATGCATACATGTTGGTTCATTAATTCTGAGAATTTTGGTAGCTACTCCCCTACATTTTTCCATGCTTGAACCAGAGGAAGAAGCTGATGCAGTATAGGATGATCCTCCATAGTTGTATTGCCCTTGAATAGAAAGCATACATAAATAAACAGTGCTTTATTTTCTTTCCTATCAATACAAAGCAAATAAAATTGAATAAAACTACAAGCCATGTTACACTTACGTACAATCCTCTGGGGCACGATGAGGCTTATAAACTCACATAAAACATTTTGTGCCTTTTATGATTAGGATGTAAAGTTAGCTACTTAAGCATGTTTTAAGTAGCGCATGTCAAATCATCTAAAACCTCTGGATCAGTAAAAAACAAACTAGCAAAGAAAATGAAGTGCAATTTAAGTTTTACTGCCAACAACTGAGTCATTGACCATTCCTATGAAGTGCTATTGTTCTTGGTAATGCAGGATCATTTGTGACAGTGTGACACCATGGTTAATTTAATATTGTTCACATGGAATGTTTTAACTGCAATCATAGTCTATAATTTATGCATTGTATATATATATAGGATAACGATCTCCTAAGGGATCCCTTAACCAAATTTGGTGCGGACCTCACCTTTCCGAGCCAAATTTTGACGATCCGAACCGCTCAATGTTTTTAAAATGCATTTTTAAGGGCCTACGCGGAGATTCGGCAAAAAATAATACCCGGAAGGGCTTGATCCATACAGTTTTCGGTAAAACTGTACATATGTACAATTTTACCGAAAACTGTATGGATCAAGCCCTTCCGGGTATTTTTTTTTGAAGATTTCCCGCGTGGATCTTGGAAAATGCATTTTAAAAACATTGAGCGGTTCGGATCGTCAAAATTTGGCTCGAAAAGGTGAAAAAAGGGGTGGTCCGCACCAAATTTTGGTTAAGGGATCCCTTATTAGATCATTATCCTATATATATATGAGTCCCGTTCTCCCAAGGGATCCCTTATTAAAAATTTGGAGCAAACCTAGCCTTTTTTCAACTTTCCGGATCAAATTTTGACGATCCGAACCGCTCAATGTTTTTAAAATGTGTTTTCCAAGGTCCACGTGGGAAATCTTCAAAAAAAAATACCCGGAAGGGCTTGATCCAGCCCTTCCGGGTATTTTTTTTTTGGACAAATCTTCACGTAGGCCCTTAAAAATGCATTTTAAAAACATTGAGCGGTTCGGATCATCAAAATTTGATCTGGAAAGGTGAGGTCCACACCAAATTTTAATAAGGGATCCCTTAGGAGAACATTTGTGTGTGTATATATATATATATATACTTGCACTTACTGGTACATTTGATTTTGTTCAATACTTTCTTGCATTCAAGATGAATAACAACGCCACCAGGGTAATTTCTAATAAACCAGCATGCAGTTGGCAGCTGGCACAAGGGATGTAAATGTCGAATGGGAGAAGTGAGGTTATAAAGGACCTTGCGGTTCTGTTAGCAGGAGTAAAAAAGCACATCAGCTTAAGAATCTGTCATTGGAGACTTGAGAGTAAGCGAAAGCTCTCAAGGTCTAATGACAATTTTCCAAATTAGATACATTGATGTTGGTCAAGCTAAATGGATAATTTAGCTTCTAAGTTCCAACATTAGAATTACCATATCTCAAGGCTTCTCCATGATTTCTCCAATGTCCTTAAAGAAGGTCTGGAAGGCCAAGTACTCGCCGACTAGGCGCCAAGTACTTGGCCCTGGAAGCCTAGCCGTCCTGGGAGCACCTAGCGAGTTTTACAATCTTGGATTGCTCATTAGAAACCTTGAATCAATCAAACAGCGATTGGAGTTTTAACAATCATTACTGGCAACCGAGATGTACTTCGCTCTTCTTGAGTACTCCAAATTCAAACACTGGACATATAAAGTTTGGTCATCTGCCTCGTGACATGGTCATACAAAGGAACCAGTTCGCTTGTCATGATGTCTGTCATTTATCTAGAACAAAAACTTGTGAACGTAAAAAGTTGCTATTAACACTATTTAGCTTTAATATGTCTATATACAAACATTCTATGCATCTCTACATCACAGGAATCTTAGCGACAAGAACAACGAACAACGTGCAACATGAATAGTAGTATAGCTGTCAAGTCAACTTCAAGCCTTACAAAATCGAGAGAATTGAGCGTACCATGATATCCGGCCAAGATACAGGGGCTACCAGAGTCTCCAAGCTTTAAAATCTCAGCCCGAGCAGCTAATAAACCATAGTTCAAGTAACTGAACACCAGATGTGGAAGTTGTGTTAATTGAAATCCTATTTTGCAATGCTATTTTCATCAGCATAGCATTATTAGGAACTTAGGGTGTTACAATAAAACCAAAAGTATTAATAAGAAAATCAAACACAAAACTGTTCGTAGACAGTGAGAAGTTTAAGCTATATAATAGAAGGAAAATGCTAACGTGTGCCTATTCACGTGTGCCCAATAGGCACACGTTAAGGTTGAAAAGTGTATTGAAATGTGTGAAAAGTGAATTGGAATATGTAAAAGTGTATTGAAAAGTGTATAGGTGTATTGGACTCTCTGTTTTTTTTTTGTTTGTTTGTTTGTGTGCTTATTGTGTGTGCACACGTTAGCAAGACCCATAATAAAATAAGCTACGTGAACTGAAATATGATTGCTTGGTAATGTATGTTGTATGAGGTAATACCCAGGGTCAGGGAATCATCATTCTTAATATAGCCATCGACTCATCAAAGAAGGAGAAACAAACCTGTGAACGTATAGGTGATAATCAGTTCCTTTGAGATGCATGTTCTTCACATATGTATCCTCCCCATCGGATATCCTTGGAGCATTCGCAGCATCTGACTCTGAGATAGCATATGCCATTTGTACAGATCCACCTCCAAGGTCAACTACTCCAACTGTATCTGAGTATTCCTTACCCAAACTCCCCAATAGATAGTTAACGGTCACCTGTAGAACCATATGCAATTTCAGACAGTCCTCATTCTCAAATATGCCTGCTCAAAAGTAAGATTACATGGAATGGATACATTACAAAACAACAACAATTCTTGTTGTCATTATAGAAAATTTTTTGTATCGACAGCAAACAATTGCTACTCTTGTTGACATTTATTGCTGTTTTGCACTTTGCTATATCGAAAGAAACAATCGATATGAAAATGGATAGCAGGAGGATACATATAAGACAAGTCCTAATCTACCACTCCACAAACAACTTTACATATGTAAGATGTTAAGTTTAATGAAACATACCCACAGATAAGAACCTTCCTGAGTACCATCCAATACAGTGACCCAATCAGCCTCAGATTTGAAGGTGCCCTTATCCTTTAAAAAATCTCTGACCTATTGAATAAAAAGTTGAAATTCACATGTGAATGAGGTGCTTAAGGAAAATTTGAACAAAGACCAGAAGAAATTCAGCTTTACCGCTTGCAAAATTTGATCAGATGCATCACCTTGCAACAGCCTCAGACCTGCAGTTGCCTGAATAGACTTCAACATCAGAGTTGAGTACATGCAAGGTTGTCAAATTGCAAATCGGATTGACCCTTTTTGAATCATGAATCGAATCAAATCGTGAATCGTAACAATTCGGTTAAAATTTTAAAAATACATTGAAAATGTATCTAGGTAGTAGGCACCTACATAATAGTAATACATTTGTACAATTGAAAAAGTTAAGCTTAAATCAATATTGAAGTTTGCTTTCTATTATCAATTGATGATCTTGTGGACCAATAGGAAAGACAATTGTACATAATAGGAAAATAAATACTAAAGTCGAATGAATTTAACAGCACATAGATGTTAAAGATTCATGATTCATTATAAAAATGAAAGTTTAGCATTAACACAATAAAAGTTCGTAGCTTAATAGGTAACAAACTAACTTATATGGTAGCATATGTGGGTTGATCCAAGGCTTTGAGCCCTACCCCGGTCTTTGATGATTTATAGGATACAAGAATTAAAAAAATTAACCAATTTTTCATGGGAATAAGGTTTTCCATGCTTAACTGTATATGATCTCACATCCTCGTTTTTCTATAAGAAAAATAAAGGAAAAACCACAAAGCGGTTTCATATTAGTCGAAGGCAACAATTGTGATAAACCTTGATTCACCTATAGATTCGTCTCGTTTTTGCGTGAATTGTGAATTGAATCGTGAATCGTACGATTCTGACAACAATGAGTACATGAAGAAGCATACAATCACTCGTAACAGCTTTTAGTAAGATCATGTCACAAAGTTTTAGCAGCCATACAATTACTCACCCCAACTTTAACTGGTGTCTTGTGCCGCAACTCCTGTGGAACCACAGTTTTGGCTTTCTCCAAAAGGGACAGTAGAGAATCTGCAGCAGCCTTGGGATCTTTTGCGTATGAACTCAGCCCTGGTTTTTTCTACAACAATGGCGCAGTTCGTCAAATACTCCCAGAGTCCCAGAATACAGATATTATTATACGTAGTTGCAACTTGCACACAATAATGGATATGACGGGGCCCCAGGCGACCACGAAAAAACTCACACAAAAGTTATTTTATTTTGAAAAGTTTCTATAGAATTGCAGAATCATAATGTTGTGCACCCCTATTGGTGTATTCTCTATATACTGAAAGTGTAAACTTATTATGGAAAAAATTAATGCGAGGCGAGAAAATTTCTAAAGTGTGTTAGCACTTCACTAGTAATAGTAAGATAAAAAGGCCTTCTCGCTTAATTTACGAAGCCAAACTCTTTTTATTGTCATCAGCACGCAAATATGCTGATAAATTGACTTATTGCCCTCAATATTCTAGAGATTTTTGGAATTTCATATCGTGAAACAGTCCATAGAGAATGAATTTCAGGTAGAAACTGTTTACCATAGAGAGTGAATTTCAGGTTGATTATTTCACAGTTATGATTGATTCTCAGTTGCAAACACTTAACAAATTTCAAAAAGATGCGATGGGAGCAGCCAACTTATAGGAACGGAAAACTAGGTCTGATATTTCCGAACTTTCTAAGTTTCAAAAGTGGTCTGCAGTTTCTGTACTGTGCACCAAGTGTTGGTCAAAATAGGAAAGGCAGCAAATTATCTTATTGTTGACAGATTGATTCTCATTGCTTTGTCTTCCGTTTTCCTTTCTCCTATTTCAACTGTAACATTGGAACATAGTACATACATATTCCACTCTAAAACTTATTATAAGTAAATTGAGCAACAAGATCCAGGACAATGTTCTAGTTAGTTACTTGATCACACATATCCAGATTGACATTGCTCAAAGGAAAGTCGAGCACTACATAGTATGCCCAACCTTAATCCATCAAGGCATGTTAAAGCTTGTCCCACATTGGTTAATTATATCCTCCAAAACTAGTAAACATGAAACGACCCAATTTCTTGACATTACTCTACCTCTTCCCAACCAAATAACATAATCGAAATCTGCCACCAAAAGAAAAATTTAAACAAACATACAACTATTGAAAGCCATCTCCCACTCCCTTGAGTATTTACATAATTTTTGCATAAACACTTTCCACCCTAAATATCTCTACTACTTACCTTCTCCCTTCCTCTCATCTTTTCCTCCCTTCCTCTTCTATTGTTTGCTACTCTTTCTCCCACCCCCAACGCCCATCGGCCCAACCCTTCAGAAACCCCAAAATCCTTATTGATAGAGGATGTGTGGTAAGATGGGTGTAGTTGAAATGAGAATGCTAAGATGGATGAGTGGTAAGAGTCGTAAGACTAGAAAATATAGGATAGAAATGAAACCATCTATGAGATGAAGGGTGTGGCACCTATAGAAGAGAAATTGAGAGAAAATAGACTGAGGTGGTAAGCATATCTACTGTAGACCTAAAGATGCAGTAATTAAGATAGTTGATAGGATAGATTTGGGTAGTAACACTACGAGGAGAGGAAGACCAAAATTTACATTAGATGTTGCGTAAGGATGTGAGTATCCTAAGTGTAAGTAAACATGTATCCATTGACAAAGCTCATGTAACTGACCCTAATAGATTAGGACATAAGGCTCAGGTCGGTTTGGATTGGTTTTTTCGTTTGTCCCATTCATGGGTCCCATCTACTCGAACATACACTAGATGTACCACACAACTCCCAACTCACATACAGACTTAAACCCACGTGCAGCCAAAACCCACAAGTTAACACTTGTGTGTTCCATCCAAAAACAGTATTTTGCATCCTAACAATACACATCTAATAAAAGAAACACACTAATAATCAAAAGACAGCTATCACAATATGAGCTTGGGCGGCCTCGCCCCTCATTATCGATTGATTTTAAGTTGAATGATTTAACAACGCATACAGCAATAGTTTCTCTATAGTGTTAAGCAAATTAAGAGAATGTGATCGTATCATCATAATTTTGTACTTCGATCCTCCGCCATTTTGTCTAGGTCGAAATTGATATTGTTCTCAGAATATATCATCAATTTTGTTACTTAAAGGGTCTCACCTAAAGTCATTATCCTTGATCTAACACCAAATAACTTTCGGAAAAGTCCAAGATCCAATGTCACCACTGATCGTATTTCCTTCCCCTTCCCCACATTTTCTGAGCTTTCAAAAAGGAATTTCGCTAGGGTTTTTCCATTTGAACAGGTGCGTGCAAAATTCATTAACTAATAGAAGAAAGAATCGAACTAATTCCCCACAATTTAGTGTTCAAGGGGAAAAACACTACCTAGAAGGCAAAAAATTGACTAGGCCAAGTCAAATACTCGTATTTAGTGTAGTTTTTCACTTTTTTCACGGTGGGCACAGAAATCACGACAAGCGGTTTACCTGTTCGAAAAGCTCAAGACCTTTTCCAATATGAACGAGATCCAAGTTCTGATCAAAACAAAATACGTGCACACGGCTTCCAGAACTCCCCGCATCAAAAACCACAACGTAACTCTTACTACTCCCACCGCGGCCGTAAATGTTATCCGGAGCGAACTTCCGGTTGGTGTTGGCGAAAGAATCAACTGAATCAGAAGACGGAGAACGTAGAAACACCACGAAGCATATCAGAAGCACAAGCGTCGAGATCACGAGGATGGGGTTTTTGAACCGTCTAATCTTTTCAGACAGGGACTCCCCGTTTTGTCTGTAGTTGCTGCGCTTCGGCGGCGGCATCTTATCGGGCTGATCCGCGGCGGAGGAGGAGGAGTGGAGGAGTTCCGTTGCCGACGGCGATCTGTACCGGATCTGGCCGTTTGCGGCAGCGGCGGCGGCAGTGGCGGCGGGCTTGAAGGGCTGGGATTCGGGATGTGCGGACTCCAGCGCGGCTGACTCCAGATTTATAGACGGAGAAGAGGGAATTGGAATCGGGTGGGAAATGGGGGAGTATTCAACGGGGAAGACGACTCGCAGGTGGAGAGCGATTAAGTGTGTGTTCGCTGTGTGTTTTTATATTCTTCTTCTTCCTCTCTCTCTCTCTCTCTCTCTCTCTCTCTCCTCCCCCCTTTGCGACTTCACGCCGGATTTCAAAACTATCTCTTCTTGTGGAGTATTATACTCAAAGGCCACAGCAGATCATGCGGTTTTTTGAGCATGTTACCTTCTGCAAAAAATTGGAGTGGAGGTAAGTATTGTACTGAGTCTGACCTAAGTTATTACATTTTTTTTTTTTTTTGGCTGTTTAAAAAATAAAGTTATTACATTTTCGTCGTGACCTTAATTGTGGGTCTTTTAAAATTTTTATTTAGGATCGGAACGGTACAATTTATTGGGAAAGTTGAGTAAATCATTCATGTGAAAAATCAAATTAATGGAATATTGGTAGTCATATGTTTGGATACCATTTATAAGGACGGCCAATACTTATTTTAGAATACACTGTAAAGCAAATTTGTCTCAATTGTGTGTCTCCTAGTCTCCGATAATTATGTAATTTTTTTTTATCCGTAATGTGCTTAACATTCTTGAAAAAATGAATAGTTCTGATCCCAAATAAAGATTTCAGAGGATTCACAATTGAGGTCACTACGTAACTATAGTGACTTGGCTCACAACGAGAACCTTACTTCCGTCCGAGGTTTCGTCCGGTTGGTTGGTGGATTTGATTCTCACAAAATTGATCAGATTTGGTTCTTGAGGTCGGTGTAAGAAAGTAACTAATTTATTGTGAATTTTCTAATTGAAGTGGATGGCCTTTGATTGGATCAGAAAGGAGATTAGTCAAAGTGTGCGTAAACTGACCGGACATTGTAACAGTTGAAGAGGAAAAAAGAAATTGGAGTGGAACACTCCATGTGCTGATAAAAAAAAAGTTCACGTTTTGCCAAAACAAAAAAGGAAAAGGAATAACAGTCCTCACTTTTTGCCAAAAATTGGAGTGGAAGTGTGGGGCAATTCATGTGTTATTAGATTCTTTTTAGACAAAAAAAAATGTTATCCCATTTTTTTCTTCTCGATGAAATCTGAAAACCGGCAAAAAAAAATTTGGAAAAAATTCGTATGGAGCGTAATCTTTTGCATCCAAAATTGCACTGCATCTAAAAAAGTGCGAGTAATTTGGAACAAAGAGAGTAATTTGTTTTTCTTGGTTTTTTTTTCTTGTTTGCAAAAAATTAAAATATATAGAAAAGACATTATTGGTGATATGTCATTATTTATTGATTCTTGTAAAATGGCATTTCATTCAATAGCCAATAGGGGTGCACATACACTGGGCCAGGCCGAGTTCGGACCGGACTTATACTAGATAATAACAAGATTTGTGCATTCCCAAGCCCGGCCCATTTATAATCGGATTTCATTTAATATGCACAAGCCCAACCCAAATAAAATTTTAATTTCTCAAGCCTGTCCCACAAACCCATTTATTTTTTTAAAGCATGGTTTCACAAATATAAATTAATCGACCATAACGATCACAATTGCAATTCACAACCGTAATAATATACTTTAAGTTCTAAGTTCTTATAGAAATATTAAAAACAGACCTATAAATTAAAATGCAATTAAAGTACTCAAAAAGATAGAACCCTCTGACTCCATCAATCTCTATATAGAGTATTAAAATAAAACATTATTTAAATAGGGCCGGGCTGGGTTGGGCCTTACAGGAATTTCCCAAACCCAAAAATCTCAACCCAGCCCGGCCCATAGGGCCTAAATATTTATCTCAAGCCCTAAAAAAACTGGGCTGGATTGGGCGGGTTGGGCGGGCTACCAAGCCGGTGTGCACCCCTAATAGCCAGTGAAACATTAGCAAATGAGCATGTCGTAGCAACACCTTCGATATATAAGTATTTTAACATGTTTCATAAAATTTCAGGTTGCGTAATTTTGGTAAGAGAAACTAAAAAAAAAAAAAAACAATTTTACTTATTTTGAAAACAATAGGTACAATCATATGTTGTTAGGGTTTCAAAGCACCATCTACATAGAGAGATCAATGGGATTTGAGTGAATTTGATTGTGGACAACTTGGTTTCTTTATTGATTTGGCAAAAGGAAAATGCATAAAACATTTGTTAAGTTTCTTTTTTTTCATCGGCGTGCACTATTGTTAAGATTGAAAAAACATATTAATCCAAATTAATGCGTGTTGATCGTATTTGCAACGTTTCATAGTAAGTTGGTTGTCCACACTGAAGGCTTCCATCATGAACGAAATGTAGATCACGAAAGGAGAGTAGGGTTTCAATCAATGACTTTATTTTATTTTTAATGTTTTGTGGTTTTTTTTTTTTATCAACAAGAGAAGAGATATTATTGAAAACTCGATAGGGGTACATCGAGTGAGGAGGGAGGGGGAGCAAGGCAATCAACCAAGGGTTGATAAGCCAAGAGATAAAGGGCAAAAAGCCCAAAGAAAAATAAATACAATAAATACAACTTTCTCATAATAGAAGGGGAAGAAAAAAAATGGTATGAAACCATCAAAGCTGTAGAATAAGACAAGCCAGCGAAAGCACCATCCTGAGGGAGACAAGCAACTCTGATCCTCAGCAAAAGATTTTAGATTTTCAGGATTGTTAGATCCTTATGCGTCTGATGGCATCGAGATTGCCTAGAAAATCTTCCACCGAGTAAGTACGAAGGTCATTCAAACCTTTAATCCATAGTGCGACTCTGATTTTCACTAATTCGGAAATTTCCTCCCAGGATGAAGGTTTGTTGTTGAAGATGAGATCGTTCCTAGCCTTCCAAATAGACCAGATGACAGCGAAGAAGCAAGAATCCTAGCATTTCTTTTCAATATTCTTGAAAGGAATTGAAAACCAGATTTGAGATAAAGCAGCAAGTCAGAGGGACAAACCCAATTGAAACGCCACCATCTGAGAATAGAAGACCAAATTTTCCAAGCAAATGTTCTGTGTTTTTTAAATTGCCTAACCTGTAAAAATCAGAAATATTTTGATATTGCAAACTTCCTATTATTTTTCTAAAATGTTAAATGTTGAACTCAATTGAAGATATACAAAGCAAAAAGAAAAGCGTTATGCATCATTTTTGGGTGGGTAACAGAGTGAATTTCAAGAAGTCAATGGCCACAAACCAATGAATTTTTGGGTGATTTCTTCAATGAATTTTGAATTACATTTTTCCCAATTCGTACAGGTCTACGCGCATGCTTCACCAGCAATTTAGCCACTCTTTTCATGAACAATTTTTTGACTCCAGAAAGCTGTTTTTGCAATCATATGAAACCGAGAATCCAAGCATTCACAGTTAAATTACCACATCCTCTCTGGGAGGATAAGAGTATGGGAAAAAATCTCCCCGGAAATGTTCAGGCAACAGAAATTAATGGTCCAGATTCACAATGACATTGCAGCCCACTTAAAACAAAACAAAACGGCCGCGCGCCAGTACTGTAACGAATATGAGTGCTCGATAATGTTCACGCAACTTTTGAAGTGGATGAACTAATTTTGGGTTGTTTGAAAAGATTGGATGGAGCTTAATTCATATTCTCGGGAGCTCTTAGCTTCGACGTGACAGGCAATATGCAATGGTTGTTTATTTAACCGGATATAAATATTGGATCGGAGTAAATATGAAAAAGTGACTACAATTTTGCGTTAAACATTCTACGGTCTTGATTAAATATTACTGATTAGATATTTCATTCCACAGAATGTGAGATACGAGGAGCGTGATATTACGCATTCCCTCGCTATTAGTCTCATCAACCAGAATTGTAATCTTGTGTCTGGAACCATACGGGGAAGTTTTTCGTTGAAATACGGGATATTCATACTAAACAGAATCCAAAGAAATCATTCCAAGCTTTCCCAACATTAAGAAGGAATCCCAAAGAGAGCAACTAAAGGAGAGAGCAAGAATTACAATTGCTACCAGATATGAGATGCAGGAGTTTATTCTGGGCGCTCTTCAGGCTTTCTTCTGCTTCACAGGTTGAGGAAAAGCAGTACGGAAAACCAAGGCAGCAAGTATTGCTCCTACAAAGGGGCAAATCCAGTAAACGTAAAACTGCTCCCACGTGTTGTGCCGATGGTTTACATATGCCCAGCCAAAGGCCTGCGGAGACATTTAAACACTGTCAAATATGGTTCACATTACAACATTAGCACCCAATTGCCTCAGATTCGTATAAAATACAATTACTCGGGAACTTAAAGCACCCAAAGAGAGACAATTGAAACTGCCAGTTGATTTTTAGCCATGCACCAAATGATAAGACTTTAAACTACTGTCCAGGGTAACGAGGGGTAAACTCTAAACAAAACAGGTGTAGAACACAACTATTAACCGACTCCTCCTGAGTACAAGAGTAGCACGAGAATGTGCACAAAGTGTCCAAAAAGACGGGTTCGTAAACAGAGATAGGATCACAGAGAATCACATAAAAATAAAGAATAGAATGAGTGAAAGCATTAAGAATGGAAGACCACGTGCAATGGTTTACATTACAAGCAGAGAAGAGCAACTAGGGAACGGGGACTTCCATTTCAGGAAAATGATTCTAGTAACTTCAAGTAGATGCATCTTCGTTTTTCAGCTACTCCATTTCTGATGGAGGGAGTGAACAAGTTTTCTGATAGAGCATACCAGATTGATACAATATAAAATTGAGGATGAGAGGTATAGGCTAAATATTGGCGAGAGACCGATAACAAACAAGTACTGCGGGGGAAAGATGAAAAGGACTTTGAAAAGAGAGTCAAAGAGTGCTTGAAATTATCGGGAGGGAAGCGAATGGGGGCAGGCGATGCGCCCCGGTCGGATGTGGAACAGATACTATACTCTTGCATTATCACTCTGAAGTGTACAAAATGGCTTATTCAACTGAGTTTACAATAGGCATACAGTATTGAAAAGCACTTGGAATGTTCTTTCATTTAATAGTGCCATCTTTCATTTAATAGTGCCATCTTAAATCCCAAAAAGTCCTAAACAGTGGCAACAAGTCCCGATATGAAGCGAGTCAGGCGACTCAAAAAGGACCCTAAATAAAATCACATTTCCTAACCTGGTAAGCAAAAGTAACAAAGGCCTTGTTCGTTTCCCTGTTTAGTTTTAGTTTTAGTTTTGATGACATCATCATTTCTCTCTCTCTCTCTCTCCACTCATTACACATGCTGACATCATCAAAACTAAACTAAACTATCAACCAAACACAGCCAAATTAACTATCCCAATTCTTAGCAGACACATTGAAAATCTCAGATTAATACTGGACTCAAACTAGGAAGTAGGAACTAGTAGTATCTTCGAATTTCTGGTGGGTGAATGACCAAGTAAACAATGCATCTGAAAAGGAGATGCAACTTACTGGCATGCACGATGAAGACACTAAACAAGCCACCTTATTGCCCAAATATCAGAAACAATTTTGACCCATGGCGTGCCTTGGCTTCTAGGAGTGATACCTAGAATCTTTTTCTTCTCCTCTTTAAATTTTCAGCACTTTTCAGCCTCTAAACCCACAAAACCACATCTGAATACCCGACGCATTCCTCAAGAACCTTTTTCCTCCACTCTTGCACCCACGCGTACTATTCGCAGCAGCAAGAACAGTCCCACACTTCTCTAATAACCATTTTGGTATTAGTATTTGCTTGCCACCCAGTTCTTAAAAAGTGGGAGATCTTATACTCCACAACATGTCATGTCATACCTATAAGCGAGAACTTCTGGACTTCCAAAAGTAAGGGGTGATCCTAAGGTGTTTTCTGATTGGCTCGCTTTAATTAACAAGTTTTTTACATTTTTCTATAAGTAAGAATGATATAAAGTGTGATTTTAAATAAGATGAAACGTGTTTGAGTTGTATGGTGTTGAAGAAGATTTACAAGATTGGATTTAGGGCCACAACTCACAACTCACAAGAACACATTTAAGGCCAATAAGCAGCTAACTACAGCTAAGGTGAGAAGTATATGCCTTCAATTCTCACGCGAAGTCATGCGAGCAACTTGTTCATCCAAACATGGCAGTGCGTTGTTTGAAGAGTATGGGCAAAGACTTGAGGCAGTTTAACACTCCAAGTGGAGTTGCAGAAAGCTCATGCCAAAAACTCGATGGACATAAAGCTGGTTTGTAGCATGCTACAAAGAGAGAGAAGTGCAGCACAAAGTATGCAGGAGAAAGAATACGTTCAAGAGCTGCCCAAGTTGCAACAAAGTACAAGGATTGGAAGATGCAACTCTTGAGGAAAAAGCGGTGCAAGGGTTCCCCCACACTGTTGTCAAAAAGGCTCCAGTTGACACCAAAGAACATGATGGTCATTATGGTGAAACAACAACTGAATCAAAAGAACCAGCCACTTGTCCAGAATTTAAGATAAGCTTTAGCGTTGGACAATCGCTGTCTGAGCCCGCCATGTTGAGCCAATAGAGATTTTTTCTGGCACTCAAACCATGCAAAACATTGACCATACTACAAGTAATAAAAGGAATCTCAATTCTCTGGTTCTTTAACAAATTGTATGGACTTACAGACAAAACTCGCAACCTACATGCAATACCAGCTTCAGAAAGCTGTATACAAACATACTCTACCTTGCCGTGGTGGACCCCCCCCCCCGGGGCGAGAAGAGACTCCAATTATAAAAGTAACAAGACAAAAGGAAAAAATACAAACCAAGACCCATTCGTAAAGCATCTTATCTCCTGATGGACATGTAAAGGTGAAGACCAATAAAAAATGGAAAAAAGAAAACATAAGCTACTGGAAAAGAAAAGGCATTAGCAAACAATCAGTCGATGCAATGCAATGGCCTACAATGAACTTTTCAAAAAAAAAAATAAAAATTCCGTGGTTTGTTGGTCCTCAAATATAAGAAAAAAACCTTATGCATTGCAATACTCACATTGGCAGGGTTCATGGACGGTCCGGTATAGCTGGAGCCAGTAACAATCATCACTACAGTTGCGATAGAAATTAACCATGTCTTCAACAATGGGCTTCTAGGACCCTTAAGAACAATAAAAAGGACAGCAAACGTAATTATGAAGGTCAAAACCCCCTCCACCAAGGCCCCAGTATTTAAGTCAACTTTCAAAGAAGGTCCCCCGAGCAAGTGTTTGTACTGCATGGGCATCACTTCAACAATCGCCAAGGCACCACCCACTGCACCAGCAGCCTGTCGAGGAAATAAAAGAGCGATTACTATTTTTGTGATTACGATTTTTGTGAAATAATGTAAGATTTTCATCTTATGTTCTTTCCAGGGCAATAACAGAAGGAGAATAAAGTTCACAATAAGGAGGCTAGTTAAGTGATCATCAGTTCTAAAAAATTCAAGTGGCCATATTTTCGTCTGTTCCTCTCTTTAACTTTCAGTATGCTTAATAGGACATCTTGTTAAATAATTGCACATCTTGTTACATATGTATCAAGGCAGGCCATATACCGTGTCACACCAAGTAATGATAGTAGATACAGTAACTTGTAAAGAGATTTTTTTAGTGACGACAATGATCAGTTGTTTTAGGACAACTTCAACTTGCAGGAAGAACTATCAAAATGACTGAACGCAAAGCAAAAGTCAACAAAACCACTTGCCCACGTAGTGAAGTTCTTATCCAGAATCTCAGCCTTCTTTCAAGGCTCCACTTGGCAGTTCCGTAGAGGATTCTTCAAGAGAAAAATTAGCAAACATCTATAATGTACTTATGTGAACGGAGAACACAAGTTTGGACTTTTGAATATTTTCTTTGACTGTCTGACATTCTTTGATGCAACAAAACCTAACAAAAAACCTCAAAATTTTGCCAAAGTGTGGTTCCAAGAATATTCATTAAATATACGTCCACAAAATTAAATCCGTCCAAATTCTACACATATAGAAATACTTTTATTGCTAAAATGCAGAAAAGTGATCTTTAACTGATAATGTTAAAGTTTTGTATCTGATTACTAATTGTGAAACTTTACCTGTTTAATACTAATAATTTTGCTTTCAAGTTGACTCATCTTTTGTAATTCTATTTATAAAAATGCATTAAAGGTCCTTTTGTTAAGATCACTTTGGGCTCTTAAAAAGTAAGAGCCAGCCCTGCTTAAGAAAATACAACGATTCTTTTTTTAGTCTTGTATCTGTAAAACTATATCGAATTTCAAGAACTTATGAACTCACATCTCGTGTTAACCCTTTTTTTTTTTTTGAACTGCAAAAGTTGGTTTGATTGAAGCTGAGAAGAAAACACAAGTTTGGACTTTTGATTCTTTTCTTTGACTCTAATGTTCTTTGATTCCACAGTAGTGAGCTTGCTCACTACATCCCAGTAGAGAGCAATCACAGCCTTCCAAAGTATTTTCAATGGTTAGATTTTGATGAAAGACTCTTCTCCAGAAAAGAGTTCTCTTGCCTGGAAGAGTCTTTATAAAATCTGAACCATTGATTTTCGAACGGAGAGCTGTGATTGCTCCATACAGGCCCGAGACCCCCCCGAGTCGATGTATTCCCTTCTATGCGTTCATTTGATAAACGAAATTTATCAAAATTAACGAAAAAGATGGGAAAATAGTTTAATTGCGTAACAAACTGCTATAAAAATAAGATTTTGGTAAAAGTGCTTTTTGAAAGAGAACTAACCCTGAAAAGAAAGGTAGAAACAGAATCCCACCATTTTTTTTGGTGTAGAAAGTTGGATATTCTAGGAGTACTTTTCCATTCTAACTTTTTCTTTCCCAACAACTGGGACTTTAGAGAATTGAAATCACATTATTTACAATTACATTCTTAGTCTTCTATCAGTAAAATCGCAGTAACGTTCAGAAATTACGAATTCCCAACTAGTGCCAACCTAAATTGAAATTAACTATAGGGGGGTTGAAGCTGAGAACAGAGGAAACGACTTGTCAAAAGATCCAAAAATTTAGGCCAGAGGGTACCTTAATCTTGTATCTGTAAAATTACATCAAATTTCAAGAAATTATGAACTCAAATCTCGTGTAAACTTAAAAGTAATCAGATAATTTGTTGGATTGAAGCTGAGAAGAAAAGAGAAAAGAGAGAGATACCTGAGCAGGGAAGCGGAGAGCCATGGAGTACAAGGAGTCGCCTCCGACACCGGCGGCGTAAAAGGCGGCAGTGCCGGTGGGGTTGAAGCTGGCCCCACCCAAGGCGTCGCCGATGATGCCGAATATTGAGACGAGGATGAAGACGAGGACGGTGGTGATGAATAGCGCCGGCATACCCTGCACCCCAATTGCGGTGGCTATTACCGATGTCGCTGCGCCTAGTGTCGAAGCGCAGAACACCCACATCGCAGTCAGCACGGCGTCCCCCATCGCTGATTTGATCGCCCCCATCTCTCTGTCTCCTCACCTCCTCCTCCGCTTCTCTCTCTCCCTCTCTCTCTCTCTCTCTCTCTCTTTCGGAGTAACGAAAAATCCGATTTTGATTTTGTGAGTGACTTACCTAACAAAAGCAAACACCCAAGTGTCGTGATAGGCGAGGGAAACTGATTGGTGAGAAACCAAGCAAACCCCGTATAAAATGCTGACCTCAGCTTTTAACTTTTCCTTTTATGCTAACCTCAGCTTTTACGTGGAAGACAAAAGTTTCGGGACCGGTAGTGCCCGGAAAGCAATAAAGAGTCATATCCTCAATCACAACCGTCAGTTTGTCCATTAAAGGTCCAAATTATCTTCCAAATTATATTTTACGCTATCTTCACGCTATTTACCGTAGAACAATCCGGGCTGTTGATTGGTAAACAGCAGGCTGTGATTGGGGGACTACGAATCCTATAGTGCCCCAGACCCAGAAGATAAGGTGTAAAAAATGTTTCGATACTTGAAAAGTTTATACTGATTTCGAACTCATTTGTCATTACATGCATATTATCAGCGGATGATGATGAGACCTTTTTTATAATGACTCACCGGTCACCACTTGAGGTTTTGATACCATTGAGAATTGATTGTGCGGGTTTCTATGTGTATTTCATTGATATCCCAAATTGAGAATTATATGCCCAAATACCTGATGGAATGAGCAAAAAATGACATATATTTAAAAATCAACCATTTTCTTGTAGTAATAATGAAAAACTATAAACTCTTACTTTATTTTGAATCAGAAAAGGCTTTTTGGTACGCATTAGAAGAACTATTGTGATAAAAAAAAAAGTTAAAATTTGTCAATATAACATTTTACTCATTGAAAGAGTCGTTTTGATAAATAAAAAAAAAAAAAAAAACAAGTTTATTAGATATGCCGCCCTCCACCAGTCGCCACCAACCCCCACCGGTCACCATCTCCACCAGTTGCCACCAACACCCACTGTTCTCCATCTCCACCTCCATCATAGAACCTTTCTCCGCTGTTTGTTTTCGGGGGCTTTGTGGTAGATCTGACGATGGGTTGAACTCGGGTGGTTTAGCCCCCTCCGACGCAATAAAGCTCCAGATCCGCAAGCGGCCAGCCTTGGAGCTTAGTTTTCATACCGGAGAAGCAGTGGGTCTGCTAATCGGTGCATCTCGATCCAACTCAGTAAGGCGACTCATTGGATGTTTCAGTTGGACCAATCTTCGAAGTCCAAATTAGCTATTTTTATTGTTTTATTTGATTTGTTTGTTGGTTTGTTTTGATTGCATTTGCGCTGTAATGTGTAATAGATTGTGTTGGGTATCCGTTGGGATTCTCTACTGACTACTACTAACCTTTGATAGGATTCATCATCCTGTCCCGAAGGTGTCAGGGCTGCTTAGGCAGATGTGTCTGTGAGTCGGTTGCCCTTAGAAGTCTTACCATGCCATGCTCACTTCAATTGCTAGTAGTTTTGGATTCAGTCTTATTTGCATTTTTTGATTTTGCGTTAAGTTTTCATGGTTTATGGATTCGTCTTGTCGAGACGAATCCAAAGAGTATAAAATTATGGTCAAAAGTAATATTTTTTTGAATAAAACCGAAAATAAACCAGTTTATTGGTTTAATTTCGGCTTTATTAAAAAAAATAGTTTCGACCATAATTATACTATTTGGATTCGTCTCGACGAGACGAATCCATAAACCACGAAAACTTGATGCAGAACTAAAAAATGCAATTTTTTTTTGAATAAAGACAAAACCAAAAAACCGGTTTTTACTTTTTTGCCAAATCATCAATTTGGTACAAAGTAACCAACTGGTACGAGGGTGGCCGACGGTCTCCCACATGCATTGTGCGTGTGTAATTTTGTGGGTACTTTAGACTATTTAGCATACATATTACTCACATATAGGCTTCGTTTATTTTAACGTAAAATAATTTTTAATGTAAAATATTTTCCATGTAAAATCATTTTGCAAAATACAAATTTTTTCGTTTATATTTTCCGATGTTTGATTGATAGTTGCTCCACAAGGAAAGTTTATAGAATAACCACAATAATTTGCTCCCATGAAACCCAATTAACCAACATATGTACTCCAATATCAGAATTCCCTGGGTCGAGAGAGAGATGGCTCCGAAAATGAAGAGTTGCAAAGGGAAATAATTTTCACACCCCCTATTTTACAATCCACACTCCTTTTTTGTCTTTATCTTATATGAATTTATAATATTGTCCTTTTTCAATACACCTTTTTCATACATCCAAGGGTAATATTGTAAATTCATGAAGATAAAGACAAAAAAGGGAGTGTGGATTGTAAAATGGAGGGTGTGAAAATCATTCCCCATTGTAAAATAGGGAAGAATTATGCGGTAAAATTGGAGAGAGAGAGATTCCAATTGGGGAATGTGAGCAATTGGGCTATAGAAAAACTGAAAGGAGGTCACAAGCACGAATAAGATGGATACAGGTGGTACCGTGGGTAGGTTAGTGGGACGGAAGAGAGCTTTGGAAAATGATTTACCGAAGAATCGGTGGTAAGTTATTTTCCCGCAATTGGCGGAAAAGATTTTACAGGGTAAAATATTTTACCCATAATTTGTACAACCAAACACTAGAAAATGAGTAAAATATTTTACCGGAAAATATCTTATGGCCAAACAAACGGAGCTATAGGCCCCGTAAAAATTAAAGTCCAAGGAAGAGAAATTACCAAGAAAAAAAGGGGAATTCCAACGAAATCAACGGAAACGACGGACGGTGGTACTGGGTACTAGTTTGAGAAGCATGAAGTTCTTCTTCCTTTTTTTTTTTCTTTTTTTTTTATTGTCTTCTAGCTAAACTAACCAATCTTTATTACGCTATTTTCCCCACCGATCTAGAGGCACGAGCAGACTTACCATGGGTCAAGTGACCCCACTGACCTCCACAATTACTCATTAAATTGGCTAACTGTCTGTAAAATTTGACCACATAATTTAATGAAACTGCCCCAAGCTTGAAGAAATCCCACTAAAACTATAAATTTACCCCTTTTTAACACTAGAGTTTCACTATCCATCAATCAATAAATGTGAATAATACTCATTCAATGCTTAAGAAGTACAAAAATTTTCAATAAAAAATAAAACTTTGCAAACTTCAATGCATAATTCATAAATATCGAAACCTTTTTAGCACAATATCACTTTATCACCAATATTTTTTTAGTAGCCACACAAATTCAAAAGATTAAAAGTATTTATTTGAATATGACCCCAAGCCAGATATTCCTGGCTCCGCCCTTGCTTCGAGGGTTAAAACCTACCAGTATTCAAAATCTAATAGGAGGCCACATGTGATAATACATTTTGCCCTCGAAAAGCAACAATTCAATTCCATGCCAAGTAAGAACTCAAAATTTTCAATTCTATGTCTTACTAATGACTCCGCAAAAGAACTCAAAATTTCTAAAACTACTAGGCCTTAAGCTACATAATATTTTTAATGCCATTTTGTTTTTGGGGCTCCAAATGTTGTATTGGGCTTATTTATACTTAGCCCATATACAAAAATTAATTGGACTATATATATACATACCTAAAGGCCTAATATACTTGGGCCCCCCTAATTTTGGGCTTTCTTGGGGGGCTTTTTAAGCTTTGTCCCAAAGCTGGTACTGCTACCTTTGACCAGACTGATTGAGGAGAGAGTTCATTGAGATGCGCGTAAACTGATCTGGACAATATTAACCGTGCAACAAAAAGGGGAAGGAAAGAAAAAAAAACTCTCACTCCTTGTGGAACTCGTGCATGTAGATCACACAGAAGAATTCCAAGTGGGACCCCTTTTATATGCTCCAGTATTTTCATTATTTTCAGGGCCGGCCCAAGGGTTTGGAGTGCCCTAGGCCTAGTCCAAAAATTGTGCCCTTCATGTACAACACTTAAATAATTTTTCGAGTAACAATCACTATACGAGAAAACCAAGACAATATAAAGTTCTACAAGCATTAAATAACGGAAAAATCAAAACACGAAGTCTCTATATACATATAACGCATGAGTATCACTTGAATATTACACTTGTTGCATTGTTAGAAGCAAAAGTATCAATTACACTTGTATAATCCATAGGAATTGTTTTTTTACCATAGGAATAACATAGGGAAAAAATTGAATAACATAAGAATTGTTTTTTTACCATTACTTAAACATCTACTTACAATATAATTTTAAAAAATGGGAAAAATCAAAAACGTTTTTTTTTACCATTGTTTTCTCACATTGAGATCAACAGACAACAATGTTTGTCATTTACGGAAAGTGGAAACTTGTGGTTGTGGAATAAAGCCAAGGCATAAATGATAAAGCTAATGACTGAACTCTTTTGATACTAGGCCACAATGGTTCTTGGGCCTTTATACTAGGCCACAATGGTTGGGCTCTTTTGTAACTTAATGAATTTTTTTTCTTGATTTGGGTAAAAAAAGAGTTGTAGTCAAGCCCAATTGTATAAAATGGTGGAGTGCCCCAAATAGTAGCCATTTTTTGAGTGCCCTAGGCCAAGGCCTGGGCCAGCCCTGATTGTTTTTTTTTTTTTTTTTTGAACGAACTCAGAATTTTTGATTACTCAAAAACTACCAAAAGGGCTACAAACCCCAAATCGGAGCCCATCGAAGGGTAAAAACCCCCGACAATCGGATTATCCATGTGATTTGGATGAGAATACACCAAGTACATAGAGCAACTACCCATGAAAGGGAGTAAAGATTCCACATAGGGAATAGGTAAACAACAAAATAAACATAAAACGGGACCGGAGCACCCCAAACCAAAAAGAGAAAAGAAAAGTACCGGCTGAGGAAAGAAACACCGTCGTCGTCGCCGTCGAACCGGGTGATATTATTCGTCGGTGAGTGAAACTAGACTAACCCCTTCAACATCTCTTTCCTTTTCGTACCCCACGAAGAAGAAGCGGAAAGGTTCAGATCCGGGATGGACAGCGCTGCAGAGAAAGAGACGGGTGGGAGTAGATCTGGATATGGAGGTGAGGAGGCGGCTGAAAAAAGCATGAAATGGCTGCGTGAGGCGGAGTGGTGACTAGAGATGCGGCGGCTGCGGTTGGAAAATGGATCTGGACCGAGGAGGAGATGGAGGCAGCGGAAGGGGGGTCGGAAAGGAAGAAGGGATCTGTAGAGGGAGTCCGGGAAGAGAGGGGGGGAGGTGGCGGTGGAAGAGGCGACCCCCCACCTCCCCAGCAAAACCCTAATAGTGGCGGCTAGAATACTCTAGAGAGAAGGGAGACACTCTCTCTCTAAAAATTGGAATAATTGTTTTGTTTGTTTCTTAATAATAACACCTTTCGTCGCTCCTGTTGTATGTCAGTTATTCGATAATAGAAGGGATAGTAACCACGAAACGCAAGGGAATATCAGGTTTTTTTTTTTTTGAGCAAGCTGGTGTTTTTCTTTAGTTAGTAGGCAAAAGCCGCAAATTTCAAAGGAGGACTCGAGTCGAGTGCCACATGAAGGGGGTGTTTGGGAGCCTACTTTTTAGGTTTTCATTTTCAACTTTTTGGGTTTTTGACTTTTTGAATTATGGTCAAAATGTGTTTTGAATTTGGGAAGAGTGTTTGGGAGAAATGTGTAGAATGCATTTTGCAATAGTAGTAGTCAGGGACGGATCTAGGAATTCTCCACAGCGGGGGCACCAATGCTAATGTCAAGAGCAAGTAAACTAAATAATACTCCAAAATTTAGGAAGCTGATTTTGGGACTCTTTTTTTCTATGCAGACATCCCTGTCTGTCACTCGAAAATTTGGCTAAGTATGGAAAAGTATATTTTTTTCGGAAAGTTTCGATGTGGCCGATAAAAAGTCCCGGTATTTGTTCCTTGAGTTTTTCTAAGCATAATGGTATAATCGGATGATCTTTTCAAGTACGGGAATGTTGTTTTTTGCCCTTTTTCTTCGGAGAACAACGTGTCGTTTTTCGCCTTTGTACCAAAAGTGGGGGGATGAGATTTTGGTAAGATTGGAATATCAAAATTCTGGAAATGTCATTGTTTCTGAAATGGGGGTACTTCCTTATTTTCATAAATAAATTAAAGTAAAGAAAAACTTAACTTTGGTTTATGATAATAAGTGTTCCGAAAGGGGTATTTCCTTATTTCTGTTCCCTTATCTGTAAAAAAAAAAAAAAAAAAAAAAAAAAATTCTTGAAATTGAGGGGGGGCACGTGACCCCCCAGGCCCCTGTGTGTATCCGTGCCTGGTAGTAGTGTTTGGGAGAACAATGATGAAAATGAGTTGTGAATTTATTGTTTACTATTTTGCCCTTTTTTTTTATAAATTATACTAGTACTAAAAATGTTAATTTTTGGTTTTAGCAAGTTTTTTTAAACCCAATTAAAATTATCTCTCTCTTCTCAGCTTCTTTTAAGTACTAAAATGAATGTACAGTAAAACAAACTTCTGAAGAACAATTCCACGCATCACGATCTGATATCATTGATAATTCATTCAATCAAATAAGTTTAAAAATCAACATTAAGAAACAATTTAGATGACCCAGTTTCGTATTTCCAATTCAGAGGCAGATCTAGATGAAGGCTTCACGTGGAAGAACAAAGAACGCAGCAACGACAAGAACCGACGATAGGAAGAATACCTCAACAATCGATGGTGACGAAAGATCTGAAAGATTAATTAACAGAGCAGCAACGACAACTTTGTGGAAGAAATTGCAGGCATCTCCCTTCTGGCTTCAGCCTTTCTATCGTTTTGTGTGTTTTCCGGTGGAGCAAAGGGGATCAATAAACACATGGGTAGAAATGGAACAGTAGGATGAGGGAAAAAGCAAAACGAGAAGTAGAAATGGAAAAGGAGGTGAGGAGCTGTTTTTGACTTTTGGCTTCAAAAATAGAGAATGCATTTTTAGCTAATGGATTCTCTGAGAGGTCGGCCAAACAAAGAGAAACTGATAACAAGAATGTGAAAAATGCAATAATTGGTCGCCCAAACACCCTCGAAGTAAATTTGGAATAATGAATTTTCTCATTTCTCGAATGAAGATTGTTAAGTTGCATTCGGAACTGTTTTTGTTGTGTTTAGAATTTTGATTACTATGCTGTTGTGGACAAAATGGAGGCAGGATGAGAATGTGGGAATTCCAATATTAAGGATATGATCGAGTTGAAAATTTCCTGTTGTCCCCAAAATCACTAACTCCCACACCAATGTATTTATGATGAAAATTTTTTGTTGTCCCCAAAATCACTAACTCCCACACCAATGTATGTATGATACTATGATGCAAAATTTCATATATATAGAGTAACTATCTAATCCGTGAATCCCGGATCCGGGACTCCACCTTCCTGATATTTTTTTGAAAATCCGAGCCGTCCAATGTGTTCAAAAGGTGTTTTCAAGGGTCCGCACGAGAAATCTTCCAAAAAAATATCGGGAAGGGCTTGATCCAAGCAGTTTTTTGCAAAAATTGTATATAAAACACCTTTTGAACACATTGGACGGCTCGGATTTCCCAAAAATAATTTTTAAAAGCATCAAAACACCGAAAAACCTCCCATCCGGGATCCTTGATTGGATTCGTGGCGTACACACACACACACACACACACACACACACACGCACACGCACGCGTACGTATATAAGTTCGTAGAGGGTTCTCATAACATTGTCAAGTCAACGGGAAGCCGGTTAAGAAAATAACCCTAGAATCTAAGTTCAACCCTTATGATTCTTTCAAAAAATTCCAGTGAGTTTCTTAAAATATGAATACATAATTCCGAATGTCTTTGCTCTAAACCATAAATAACAATTGCCAGTGCATTGCATGGGGGACATGGGGTGCCTGACTACAAGCGTGTAGTGAGCAACCGAGCCGTCTATTTCGACAATCAATGGTTCAAATATAGTTGCATACTATTACTGGTAAGAGTGCTTAGGCGAATCAAAACCATCAATTGCGGGGATCAATGATCAAGATTGCTCGCTATACGCCTGTAGTGAGCAAGCTGACTACGGGCCCACCGGATCCTCGCGCAGGGTACTGCTATATAGTTACTTGAGCAATTAATTGTCTAGAGACTCATTTGCAATCTAAAACTTCTCCAAAGTGTTCGACTCTTTTTTCCTTTCTTAGTGATCCAACTCGTATTAGTGATGAGCCCATATTTCTACAGCCATCTGAACCAATTGAGGCCACATTCATTGTGGGCCCAAACCCACTTCCTGTTTTGGCCCAATACCTAGTCCCTCGCACCAACTGCATAAACCATTCCATAACGGTGTAGGTGAATTCGTAACGGAAATGTATCACCTCCGGTCAAATCTTTGGACGGGAAAAGACAATTTCCATATACATCGTTTAATTTGCTTCAATTAATAGTATTGGGTAAAGTAGATTAGTAAATCTGAACCATGATTAATTTTGGAAACAGGGGGTGCTGCGCAGCCCCGTGCTGCGCAGCGTGCTGTGCGGGCCTATTTCGGCGCCGTGCCGGTACCGTTCCGACGATCGGAGACGTCCACCACGTAGAGCTCGTCGAGTACTATAAGTGTACAAAAAATTAACTCAATCTGATATCGTTAAGTGTCTCATCGGGACACAAATATGTTGAAAAAAATGGTTTCAATGGTTTTCATTTAATGTTTCAAGACATGCGTGTTCCAATTTTTGTCAACTTATTTGTGTTCCGATGAGGCACTTAACGATATCCGTTTGACTTGATTTTTGGTACATTCGTAGTACTCGACGAGCTCTACACGGTGGACGTCTCCGATCATCGAAACAATGCCGGAACGGCGCCGAAATGGACCGCACAGCACGCTGCGCAGCACCTCCCCCGGTTCCATTAATTTTACCAAAATTCGATGCAAATGAAGACTATCTCGTCCATTCCATATGTTAAATTAGAGGATTCGATTTTCATTCGTAACCTGAATATAAAAACTGATAATAGAAATTCGAGCCGTTTTCATCAAATGAGGGACTGCCATTTGCCTTATAGTCATGAAAGTTACTGTAATTAAGCCTACTTTGTCCTAATTTTTTTTGGATACCGAATTTTTTTTAATTGTTTTCTCATAACTTTTATTAGATTCGAATTAAATTTTTTACACGAATGATGTGTTTCAACAATAAAAATTGAGGAAAAAAACAGTAAAAATGTAGACTAACGTTGAAAAAAAAGTTAAAAAAGATGAAAATTCATAATTTGTTTTATACTCTATGGATTTCAAGTTTCATTGATAATTTCATATTTCGTACAAGAGGACGTAAACGGTTAATCCCTCACATCCGTTTTCCGTCAAATCTTCCGTTTGCTAAACCCTAATAAAACCTCCCTACTAGGGTTTATCTCTCCAGAACCCAACCAAGCTCGAACCAGAACCCCACCACCACCAAGGAGGAGAGAAATGGCCACCGCTCTCATGCTTCTGCGTAAATCACCTTCCAATCGATCAACAATCGCCGCCTTAACGTCCTCCGTAGAATCCCTCCTTAATCGCCACCGCAACCACTCTCATTTCTCAAAACCCACCACCAACCTCGTTACTTCCGCAAATGAACTCTCAGGAAATAGCCAAACCCGAAGCTTTTCAATCGGGTGGCTCAGCGGCGGGTATGACGTGGCGGCGAGTAGAAGAAGTTTTCACGGGGCGGCTGGTTTGAATTTTAGGGCTTCGGTTCCGACGGCGAATGCCGGGTATGCGGCGGCGGCTGATTTGTTCGAGGAGGACCAGAGCAGAGGGCATGGGGCTAGTACTGATGGTGACGAGGGTCTGGAGATTTCTAAGCTTGGGATATCGGAGCATATTGTTTCTGCTTTGGCTAGCAAGGGAATCACGAAGCTTTTTCCTATTCAGGTAGCCAGATCATTTCATTTTCTTTTGAACGTTTTAAGCAGTAGCGGATGCATGATTCGTACTTAGTGGACCCAGGATTCATACTTAGTGGACCCGAACCAAATGTAATTTTACATTTTGTTAATATTTTCTTAAGTACTACGTCGTCCCAAAATGGTTGTCAGATCGGCAAAACCAGAACTTAAAAATACTGTATTGCTGTGGAAAAAATTCAACCTTTTTGCTACTTCTTAGGTCTGAGGAAGTTTGGAGGAAGGAATGAGCTTTGTTTGAATATATACGCATCACCAACTAGTTATATTCTTGCTAACCAAAAATGGTTGATAACTTGGAATATTTGAGGGATTTTCTCAACAAATATGTAGGAATTATAAGAATTGTTTTGTCATCCAAGGTACTCGCAGGGGCCAATCACATAGAGCTTTTCCTAATTAACTTCGAAAACAAGTATAGTATGTGAATATTCGGAGTGTGCAGGGTGCTGGACCCCTGCAGCAGCCCCTTGTGTCCGCCACAGGTTTTAGGAGAACCTGATTTTGTACCTCCCTGTTACTGAGAATATTTTTTTTTAAAAAATATAAACGGTGTATACATTGACTAGGAAATGTAGAGAGGTAAAAATTTTGTCTGCAGATCCTGAATTTTTTTCACACACTTAAAATTAGTTGAGACTGATATCCAGGACAAGTATAAGGGGAGATAATAATCATGATGACGTTATCAGACAATAAATGAGGTCTCTTTCTGTTGTGTCTGTCTTCAAACCAAGGGGGGGTAACTGCATGTTAACATCGCACAGGAGGCTGCAGAGAAATAGCGATTTATCTGTCGGTGTAAAAGCATAATAGAAAACCATCTATCTTTTTTGTTCAGACAGGCGGATGTGCTTAGTCTTGAAAGCATAACAAAGAACCATCAATTCCTTTTAGTTCAGTTTCATCATTTAATGTTGCTTTATACAGAGTATCTCTACTGAAGCAATATATTTTTGTTTTATGAACCTTCGTGTATACAGAAAGCTGTGCTGGAACCAGCCATGAAGGGATGTGACATGATAGGTCGTGCCAGGACAGGAACTGGGAAGACCCTTGCTTTTGGCATTCCCATCATGGATAAAATTCTCCGGTTCAATGAAAAACATGGGTTTGTTACTTTTAAATCACTTTTTGGTCAATTTGATTTTTTTGTTTTTCTTTGCAAATACATTTCCTGTTATATTTGTTTTTGCTTTTTCAGTAAGTACATTTTGTTCCTTTTTTGTTAGGCAGAGGGGTGTGGAGTATTTTGTGGTATTAGTAGTGCTTTGTTTGTTTCTTAATTTAGTCCCTAATCGAGATTCGGTGTATACCATGCTAATTCTTGACATACTTCAAAAGTTTATATTATTTTCTGCCGTAGGTGTGGAAGAGATCCTTTGGCAATGGTTTTGGCGCCAACTAGAGAGCTTGCTCGCCAGGTTGACAAGGAATTCTGCGAGGCTGCTCCTAAGTTGGAATCACTGTGTGTTTATGGGGGTGTGCCCATCTCGCGGCAAATGAGTCAGCTTGACCATGGTGTTGATGTGGTTGTTGGTACACCTGGACGGGTTATAGATCTGATCAAGAGAGGTGCTTTGAACTTGAAACAAATTCAGTTCCTTGTACTTGATGAAGCTGATCAGATGCTTAACGTGGGTTTTGCGGATGACGTTGAGACTATCTTACAACATGTGCCGCAGAAACGCCAGTGCATGATGTTCTCTGCGACAATGCCAAGTTGGATAAGGAAACTCACGCAAAAGTATCTGAAAGATCCATTAACAATTGATCTTGTAAGTTTGTGAATTTGCTTCATTTTGTTATTCTAGGGGTTCATGAGTTCATCTTTTAGGTGTATAAATTTCTTTCCATAATTACATCCATCTTCAGCATGTCATCTTTATACCCATCATGGGTTTAGATCTACTCGCTTAGTGTTCTTCAGATATACTCTTTTGCAGATCTGATTATATTCTTTCATGATGGGTACTTAACAACTTTGGTTATTAATCTTTCTTTCATTTGAAATTTGACATCTGTGGTGGTAACTTTTACTGCCTTGAAGCCACAGCCTTACTGTTGTTGCACAAAAGGAAAACCTGTTTCACTGTAATTTGCATTCTGAAATAACCGCTGAGAACTTGCTTATTCTATATTTTTACTGCATTTCACTTTAATTTGTACTCTGAAGTTACCACTGAGAGCTTGCTTGTGCTCAACCTTTACTGCAGGTAGGAGATTCTGTTCAGAAGTTGGCTGATGGAATTTCGTTGTACGCAATTCCATCGGAGATGTATGAGAAACCACACATTATTGGACCCCTCATAACGGTATGAATCCAATGCTTTATACCATCTTGATTCTGTCTGGTTAATATGTTGATATTTTTATTCTTCAGTTTGTTTTCCTTGCAATACGGAGGAATTAGTCCTTTGACATTGAGGTTTGAAAAAAAAAATCCTGACTTTGACCTTTCCCTTATCAATGTCCTTCGCTTCCTGTCTTGCACTAGGAGCATGCAAAAGGAGGTAAATGCATTGTTTTCACTCAAACGAAGCGTGATGCTGATAAATTGGCGTATGCGATGCAAAGAAATTTCAAATGTGAAGCTTTGCATGGAGATATTTCACAAAATCAGAGGGAGATAACTCTTTCAGGCTTTCGAGATGGACGCATTAATGTTCTAGTGGCCACTGATGTTGCTGCTCGTGGCCTCGATGTGCCAAACGTTGATCTTGTGAGTTCTATTTTCCATGATTTTTTTTTTTGGTTCTAATGGGATTTGTAGTTACACTTGCAAATAGATTAGAACCTGAATGTCGTACATGACCTTATGTACATTTCTTAATCAATACATGCTGCCTGCCACTCACATATTTCGCAACAAGAAAAGGTGACAAACTGACAAAAATGTGAAATGTGAAGGGGTTAATCGTGGAAATCTGTTGTTTTATCCATTATGTGGGTCTAACAAAAAGTTTCCGCTATCATACTTTGATCTCTCTGATTTTCCCACATTTTTTGGGTTTTTCCAGTTTATGTTGATATAGATTGGTTTTTTCAGATTTTTCATCCTTGTGCGATCTTCGAGATTGAAGATGATATGTTTCAAGTGTTCTGCATCCTGTATTCGACTGTCCTCTTATTCTTTATTTACTGCGCAGGTCATCCATTATGAACTTCCAAGCACTTCAGAGATCTTTGTTCACAGGTCTGGCCGAACAGGACGTGCTGGGAAGAAGGGAAGTGCGATTCTGGTTTACACATCAAATCAAGCGAGAGATGTCAAGACTATCGAGCGAGATGTAGGATGCAGATTTACAGAGGTATGCTATAATTCTGAGGAGGAATCCTAACCTTGTACCATTGACCATGGTACATGTTAAGCTTTTCCTTTGACTAACCGCTTTGAACTATATCAAACCAATTGGAGTGTTGAATGTTTAATGGTCTGACTGGGTTGTACTTTGAAAGCTTGACATTATGCTGCGGAGCTTCTGGTCTTTAAGCTTGTGATGGATACAAGTTCAACAATTACACACACTACAACCATAGTTTTAAATAGCGGGTATCGGTGTATTGAACTATATGCCGCGGTAATCGGGTGTAGTGGTCGTGAATTTTTTAACTTTTTGGGTGTATTGGCCGACATGGTACGGTACATATCTGTCTCGGAGCCTCCAAATCCCGAGATGAACCTGCCGATATGTACCGTAGCAGCCAATATTGAAAACTATGACTACAGCTACCCTATCAATATTCGTTATAATTCGAGAACATAGTCCTGCACTAATGCAAACCTGCTTTGAAGTAGCATCATTGCGTTTCTTTTTGCATCACTTCTAGCCACATCTCTCTTGAAGCATTATGCCACTTGGAGTAAATAATCATTTCGGGATATTAATGGAAATGACTTGGCCTTTATAGGTTTCTATGAATTTTTAGGAGGGGATCTGTGTGCATCTGTGTTTTCAACTTCTATTAATCCTAGAGGAACTTGTATCTTGATTACTTTATCAGAAGTAGAAGACTGATTTTGCATGTTTATATCAGCTCCCCAGGATTGCTGTGGAGGGTGGAACGAGTAGCATGTTCAATGACATGGGTCCGAGCCGTGGTGGCCGATTTGGTGATTCAGGTTTTGGTCGTTCTGGTGGTCGCATGGGTGGTTTTGGTGACAGTCGTTCAGGATACGGTGGATCTGGTTCAAGTCGATCAGGTGGTGGGTTTGGTGGATTTAACTCAAACCGCTCAGGGAACTCTAGTGGTTATGGGTCTGGCCGCTCGGGTGGTTTTGGTAACTCTGGTTCTAGTCGTTCTGGCGGATTTGGCGATTTTCTCTCAAGTCAACCCGGTGGTGGCTTCGGTGATACCCGTTCTAGCTCTTTTGGTGGCTTTGGCGATGATAAAAATACAAGGAGATCATTCTAACTTTTCTTGGAGGTAAGCTCGTTCTACTTTTCCATTCTTTGCACAAAAAATTGGCTTTTGTTAATGCGTTATCCAGATAAAAAGACTTGCCACAATCAGCCAGGAACCACAAACATTGAGTTCTCTGAAATTGTTGTTTCAACGTACTCATTCATGCTCTTGCAGTTTCAGGGATGAGAACTACAGAAGTCCGCTTTGAAAATTGAAGTGTCATTTCCGGACTGTTGGCGTTACTGGCGGTTGCAGAGGAGGCCGTGATCAGCTGGCTACATAAATTATCTGTAGGATCATATTTATAGGTGCTTGTTCTTCGTAGATAAGAGGAAGAAAAAAACGTCCCATATGAACTGATATTTTGAAACATGCATTATTTTTTACCCTTTTAATTGCTAGTTATTTTTGCCCACACGGCTATCCTTGGATGAGAATTGCGGTGTAATTTGAGCATAATGTATTCAATTCGCCGGGAAAATGTACCAGTTATTGTTTCAATTTCTCTTTTTCTTTAATTCCCCGTTCAAGGTTCACCTTGTGGTTCAGTGGCGACGCCTGACTATTCTACCAAAGGTTGCGAGATGCGATTTCGAGCCTTGACGCCCTCTGTTTGAAACAAATTTATTTACCCAGAATATAAAGTTTTACAAATTTATTGTTTCAATTTCTCTGGTTGTTGGTGGCTGTTTGTGACGGTGCCCGGTGACTTGTGGTGGATATTCAACTGTACTCGGTGAATTTCTTCCCGTACCATTTGGAATTTTGGATAGTTTGAACGTTTTGGATTGTTTTTCCAACGGCCGGTTCTGGAATTTTGGGTGGTTGTAATCGTTTTGACACTTCAAATAATAATAATAATAAAAAAAAACTATTGCACGACTCGTTGGACCGATGACGTAAACAATTCAAATGACTTGAGATCGGTTGATTAAAGTTTAGGAGGAGTACTCGTTTTTCATAACTAAATGAGCTCAATTATATTTTTAAAACACATGGAACTTTTAAATCAATCTTGACCAATTACCAGATCGATCAGACCCTTAGTTCTCTTCATTTGTCGAAAATCTTGTGTGAGAAAATGTATTTTTTTCCAGAAAAAAGAGAGAGTAAAGTAAATTTGTTCTCTTGTAGCATATGTTATGTAGTCAGCGGTGGGCTGACATGAAAAATAAAATAAAATTATATAATAGATATAAAAGTAAACATTTTTATGAGGAATTTTGTAAATTAGACGTTAGTTTGATGAACTGTGAAGTGAAAAGAATAAAATTTTAGCTAAAAGTAAGTTTTTTGACGTGGAATGACAACACGAACCCAACACGACCCGAAACATGATACAAAAATTTGACGAGTTGAAAAATGTTGTGGTTATTCATAAATAAGATTGTGATACATAACACGAAAATGATACGAAATTACCTGTTGCCTACCCTTAGTTCCGCTGACAAAAAATTTCACATAAAAATAAAATTAATTTTCTCTTCATTTCCCATCTGCAGCAGAGGCTATCGGAACCGTACGTTGACTGAGAGCAAAACGAAAAATATCTCCCAAAGTCCTACAACCTCACCTCCCTCCCTTTCACTAAACCCTAACAGAACCTCTCTCTCTCTTCTCTGTCTTCTCTCTCTCTCTCTCTCAACCCCGCACAAAGCTGAACAAAACAACGAAGATGACGAGTGGTCTCGTCCTTCTGAGGAAATCAGCTTCGAACCGATCAACAATTGCCGCCTTAACGTGCTCCGTTGAATCTCTCCTCCATCACCATCATCATCATCACATTCGCCACCACTCTCATTTCTCAGCGACTGAAACTTCACACGATCTCTCCACAAACACACTCTCTATCAGCGGCCAAATTCAGAACTCGACGTCGATTAAGTGGTGGCTCAGTAACGGCTTTGGAGGAGTGGTGAGCAGAAGAAGCTTTCATGCCGGGCCCGCCTTGAATTTCAGGGCTTCTGCACCGGTCTTGCGGCCGGAGTTTGCCGTGGCTGATTTTGCTGACGAGGACAAGTCGAGAGGACGTGGGAATACTAGCAGTGATGATGGTCTGGAGATATCTAAGCTTGGGATAAATAAGCAAATTGTTTCTGCTTTGGCTGAGAAGGGAATCACTAAGCTCTTCCCTATTCAGGTATCCGTGTCTTTTAATTTTCTTGTAGGGTGTATTATATGTTGAGAAATCTGCCAAACCAACACACACATAATGCACAAAGAACAATCATGAAAAGCACGCAAGAGCACGCAAGACACGGGATTTTACGTAGTTAACCAAATGTCATCCAAGGCTCAAATGGTCAGCAAAGCGCAAATTAGACCAAATCAGGCTTCACAGAACCCAACATTGTACTATTTAGATGAATTTGAATTTTGTTGAATTTGTTGTTCATGAGTTTATTGGTACAATTGTCGTTACTACATCAGCATTTGTGGACGATATTGTCTAGTATACCAAGTGCACGTGAATCAGATGCTGAAATAGTTCACGTGGTGCTAAAGTGGTTCAAGTAGATTATAGCTTAGATAAGTGTTTTTAAATCGGGATACATACACATATCATTACGTATGTCAACAATAATTAGCGTATGATATTATAGTTATGTCTGATAATAAACCAACAAACCATGCATAATTGCATATATTAATATATTATTAACAGAAGAAGATTTGAAGATGCAAAATTGGGTTAATAATCTACTTGCCCCTTAAACTATTCAATTTTTAGTTAATTCCACCTCCAACTACCAATTGAATTTACTTGCCCCTTCAACTATGTATGTAAACGTTAGTCAATTGGTCGAATCCATCCAAATTAACGGAAAAAAGTAGAGAAAAACCCTAACCATTTGCTATCAACTGAAGAGTAAAATAGACTTTTCCACCCAAACCCACTCAATTCTGTATTTGGGGGTAAATCGGCAGTCCTGATTTCTAACCCAACAACCTACTCAATCAAAGAGAGACAGAGAGACCAAATGAATCGATCTTGAGAGCTCCAAAGGAATCGATCAAAGAGAGATAGAGCGACTGGATGCATTGTGAAACCCCAAGTCTGACTCTGTTTGCCAAACCCAATAACCATTAACTCTCTTCCCTAAAGACCTGATTATTTTTTTTTATCATGGTAATTTGAGTTACATTTGGGTTATCCCTAATTACATTCTCATCAAGATTGACTGTTTTCTATTTGTTGGAGTGTCGGACCAAGAATAATCATGCATGTCTGTATTCATCCTTGTCCATGATTCATGAATGCAACCATGGGGCTACTCCACTTGAGTGGAGAAGTTTGTCTTGAGTCCATTGGAAATCAGTTCCATTTGCTATTAGTCCGTGTTGCATCCATCTCTTATGCTATCAAGAGATCAAGAGGTTTGTTTGTGGGAGAATGGGGACTGATTTTTGGGGAAGAGGATGGAATTACATACATATACACATATATTGTTAGGTGAGAGACGTAAATGCCCTTCAAAAGCACCACTTGAGATTTTTGTTAAGTTTTCTGTCCATGAATTGGATGGAAAGTGAAGGATTGGATGAGGTGACTAACGTTTACATAGTTGAAGGGGCAAGTAAATTCAATTGGTAGTTGGAGGGGGATTTAACTAAAAATTGAATAGTTTAAGGGGGCAAGTAGATTATTAATCCTGCAAAATTCCAAGTCTCTGAAGTGGGGTCTTTCATATTGGGACTATCCAGTGCCTTAGTCATGAAAAGAAAGGATTCATGCTCAACACGATCCAAGTATGGCTCTTTCTTCTATTCCAGCCCTAATGGATTGAGGTTGGCAGTGGGCTTTCTTTCAAATGGTCCAAATGTCGCCAAGATCAATATCAAACGACCTACAATTTGTTTGGGGTTCCGCTTCTTAAAATAAGGTCCGACATTTTTTTCCGTAATCGTAGGATACCTACTGAATCGGGATGCGCCGATGCGCATATATATATAGTGAGATACATCATTGTATTGTGGAATTTATATACAAAAAGAATATTGGATGGGATGCATATAGCTTTTTGAAGGAGACAATTCGAATCATGAGATGCGTATCCCTTATCGTAGGTTTTTAACCACTATGGCTTATATATTTGATTTGATTTTGCTGTCAATTAGTTAGTTAGTTAGTTAGGCTTAATGTGCAGTTATGCTGAGCTGGTTATCAAAAAAAGAAAAAAATTGCGGACCTAGTGATGCTATCTCAGAGCAAGAGAATGAAGGCACATGTTCCTTTGTGTCTCCTTAAGTCAATGTTAGAAGTAGGTTGAAGCTTCCAGTTACTGGGAAGTTCTTAGCGGCACAAATCTTAAAAATATGGCCATCATCTTAAGATGAATATTTTGGAAAATGCTATAAAATCTTTGTTTTGGCTTCTGTCTAAATAAAATTGCAACTTTTCTATAAATCTTGTTTGTTGTTTCCGTGGCGTGGTATGCTTTTGCCTTCTTCTTGTGAAGCATAATTTAGGAAAGTATAATTTTAGGAATTATAATTAAGGGTTTCCAATTGTTAGGTTTCAATTAATTTTCTTTTATGTTATTAGGGTTTTGCTAGGGTTTTTAGGCTTAGCCTATATAACCTCTTGATTAGTCTTGTAATCTCTAAGCTTTGCAATGCAATAAGAAAGTACGTTTGTTGGTTTGGCAGTACTACACTTGTTTTCTTCTCTTTCCTTAGAAAACTCACATGGTATCAGAGCAATAAGATCTAGGCCTGTCAGATATTCGCTCTCCGGCGGGCGGCCTAAGGCTCGTTGCCATCCGCCGGGCACTCATCGCAATCTGTTCATCGCATTTGTTCATGGAGCACTATTCATCAAATGCACTGTTCATCGAAGGTCACTGTTCACGGGTATTGTTCATCGTCAAAGTTTCTCTCTACTCCCTCCTATTTGCATCAACAATTTGGCATCTGTTCATCATTGGTTCTTCTTCCTCTTTGCATCTGTTCGGCATCGGTTCTTCTTCCTATTTGCATGTTCTAGTTTTGCACCGCTTTGTGTTGTTTGGCACCTTCGCAGTAGTAGATTCGCACCAGTTGATTCGTAGTATGATTTGCAGCCATTGATTTGTAGTAGTTTATTGGCAGTAGCATTGTGTTGGCATCGGGATTGGCATTGGTATTGGTAATGGTTCGGCACCTATTGATTGGCAGCAGTAGATTTGCAGTAGTTTCTTTGCAGTTGTTATCTCCTTGGCAAACTCACGATGCTTCGCATCATGAGTTTGAGGGGGGATGTGAAGCATAATTTAGGAAAGTATAATTTTAAGAAAGTTTAATTTTAGGAATTATAATTTAGGGTTTCCAATTGTTAGGTTTCAATTAATTTCTTTTTATGTTATTAGGGCTTTGCTAGGGTTTTTAGGCTTAACCTATATAACCCCTTGATTAGTCTTGTAATCTCTGAGCTTTGCAATGCAGTAAGAAAGTACGTTTGTTGGTTTGGTAGTACTATGCTTGTTTTCTTCTCTTTCCTTAGAAAACTCACACTTCTTTCTGATGTTGCTGGTTATCATGAATTTGTCTAACTTGTAATTTCTCCCCCCCGCCTGAATACCAATAAAATACCACCACTTTTGTTGAGTTCAGATTTGTCGTTTTAGCACTCCCTTCCGAGGGTATAAATACTGAATTTTTTTTCCCTGTTAATCTTCGTGTTGAACAGAAAGCTGTGCTGGACCCAGCAATGCAGGGACGTGACATGGTAGGTCGTGCTAGGACAGGAACAGGGAAGACCCTTGCTTTTGGCATTCCCATCATGGATAAAATCATACGGTTCAATGAAAAGCATGGGTTTGTTACATTCTATTGAACTCTTTTGATGAACTTGATTTTTGAAAATCCTGGGCATAGATTCATTTTGCTTTGTTCCAGATTTGGTTGTTTAATATTTCCTTTTTTCTCTTCTTCTTTCCCCTAACTTGAGTTTGCGTATTTTCGTGACATCTGCTTCACTCTTTAAAAAATTCTATCCATATATTGTAGATGCGGAAGAAATCCTTTGGCGCTAATTTTGGCCCCAACTAGAGAGCTGGCTCGCCAAGTTGACAAGGAATTTTATGATTCTGCTCCCAACTTGGTTTCACTATGTGTTTATGGGGGCATTCCCATCTCGCAGCAAATGAATAAGCTTGACCAGGGCACTGATGTGGTTGTTGGCACCCCTGGACGGGTTATAGATCTGATCAAGAGAGGTGCTTTGAGTCTATCGGAAATTCAGTTTCTTGTTCTTGATGAAGCTGATCAGATGCTTAATGTCGGCTTTGCGGATGATGTTGAGACTATTCTAGAATATCTGCCAAAGAAACGTCAGAGCATGATGTTCTCAGCAACGATGCCAAGTTGGATTAGGAAACTTGCTCAAAAGTACCTAAAAGATCCATTAACAATTGATCTTGTAAGTGTGCGGGTTTGCTTTATAGTTTGTTCAACTTTTCCTACTTGTATCAACCATTTCTTGTTGTTTTATACTTTCTTCACTGAGATCATCTTCATAATCATTGCCGGGAAGATGTCTATTTTGCTATTAAAACTTTTGTATTATCTTAGCTTAGTATTCGCTTCACTTTCTCATCTTTTGCGAGTCTGACCAGATTCCAAAGCTAGACTAAAAAGGGTTTTCAATTCTTCATGAGGGATTTCATGCTTATCTTGCCAACTTGAGGCCTAGATTTAAATAATATGTGCAACTAGTATTGAATTGAGAGCAATGTAGATAAGATTATTATTTATTTGCTCTTTTCTTATGTAATTTGACATATGTAGTGGTATTTTTTGCGCGCTTAAACCATGATAGTCCTTAAACTACTTATGCAAAAGAGGAAAACATATCCACTTCAATTTATTGACGCGGCTTGTGCTAAATGTGAACTGTAGGTTGGAGATTCTGATCAGAAGTTGGCAGACGGAATTTCTCTTTATGCAATTGTGTCAGAGATGTTTGAGAAATCATCAATAATTGGACCTCTGATAACTGTATGAATCCAATTTCTTTTATGTCCATTCCTGTTCCCTTGTTGAGATTGAATCTGTTTACTTTTCTTCTCTACAAAAACCTTTGACTGACTTCTATCTTTATCGACATCCTTCTCTTCCGATGCACTCCTTAGGAACATGCAAAAGGGGGTAAATGCATTGTTTTCACACAGACAAAACGTGATGCAGACAGATTGGCATATTCTATGCAAAGAAGTTTCAAATGTGAAGCGTTGCATGGGGATATTTCGCAAAATCAGAGGGAGAGAACTCTTTCAGGCTTCCGAGATGGCCGCTTCAATGTTTTAGTAGCCACTGATGTTGCTGCTCGTGGCCTTGATGTACCAAATGTTGATCTGGTGCGTTTATTTTTTTATTTTATTTTATTGCTCCTTTTTATTCTAACGGGAATGCTGTTGCATGTAGTGTATAGGAATGCGATTGCACAAAAGGTTGAGAAGCTGATGTCCTATAGGGGACTTAATATTTGTCTTCTCCTCAATCCTCGACCACCTTGTCAGCACCCCCTTCTCTTCCAGGAGAAAATGAATTAAGAAAATTCAGTTAAATTACACAATATAGGAAATTAGAAGTTGGAAAAATACCATCTTGATGTACCAAAAATGTATGGTAGTCTGTGATGTGGGTGAAGCAATATAATGTCCGCTGCGAGCGTATCATGATTTTGGTATTTTAGTATCTTGTCAGAGTTTTTCTCTTTAGCCTTTTTCTCACATATTTTGTAGTACGATTTTTAGTTTATCTATTAATTTTACATTCGTGATGTGGCCTCCTTGGCCCCACCTTGCGGTTGGATTGGGGTTTTGGCACACTGGTAGTGACGAATGGGAATTTGATTTCGTTATTTGCAACAATAGAGCAAGGTCTGATGAAGTTTTGGTTTGTCGAGATGGTGGATGTGGCCAGTGGTTCTTTAAAAGAGGGTGAACATTACCCTCTCTCTTATTGGTTGAAATGGTGTAGGTATCACCCAAAAGTAATGTGATCCTTACCAAAATGTGTATCGCAAGGGTGGGACCTACACCATTTCAACCAATAAGAGGGAGGGTAATGTTCACCATCTTTTAAGGAGGGGGAACAAAATCGCACTCGCGGTGAAGCAATGCAAGGCATTTTATCCCTCCTGCAGATAGTTGTAGACTTCGAGGCATTGATTTAGAATTTTAATCCTATGTTTGAAAAGTATGTACGGTATTTAAAAATTATAAAAGAGAGATGGGATAATAACATACTAAATAAAATAATAAGAGCTCCTTCAAACTTGGAAATGTATGTTTATGTGTGTAATTGTTGCTGAATTAATCTACGAAGCTAAATCTATGTTTACATGTCATCTCATTCTAGTGCACCGATTTTTCTCAAAAACAACATACCTTTTCTATACGTCAATGCTCTTCCTAGGAATAGCAATTGCGTAGATGACTTCAGTTGTTGCTCTCTCGTTTTCACTTGGGTAATTTATTTCCATAGTCTCTCTCTCTCTCTCTCTCTCTCTCTCTCTCTCTCACTTCGTGTTTTTCATAAAAAGCATATGCCTCACAAGAAATGCGTAAAAATGCACAACAAATGCACCTTGTGCTGATGCCCCAATGGTAGGGCATACATCTTTGGAGGGTAAAGCGCAAATTTGAAATCCTGGAGGCATTTTCTGAACGCCTCGTCTTGATTTGGTGCCACGAGGCGAGCCTCTACTCAGCCTGTAAAAAATTCAACTTGAGTTTAGGTTTTTGGTGCATAATTTTTCTGTAATTCGGATTGTGTTCAGATCTTTGGTCCAATGTTTTGTTGCATAGAATCTTTTATAATTAGTGGTTTTGCACTTCAATTTGTGTCATCGCGACTGTATTGTTCTGTATCTCCTCTCCCGTGGTTATTTAAGATCCTTTCTTTTTGTTGCACAGATTATACATTATGAACTTCCAAGCACTTCAGAGATCTTTGTTCATCGATCCGGCAGAACAGGACGTGCTGGCAAGAAGGGAAATGCGATTCTCATATACACGTCAAATCAAGTAAGGGATGTGAGAACAATCGAGCGGGATGTTGGATGTAAATTCATAGAGGTATCTTTCTATTTTATGATTGGGAATCCTGCACTTGTATATGCTGAGTTGTTCTTCCAACATGTTGTGAACAAAATCTGTGTGGAGTTCTGGTTGGAAGCTAGAATATCACGAGGCTGAAGTTTGGTGGGTTGGACAATTCGATGCTTCTTAATGCTGCAAGGGTGGTGGCTTCAGAAGAAATAAGGGCGATGCGCGATGCATCTTTAGTATTCTTTGAAGTTTATAGCGAATCTGCTTTTAAGTAGTGACATTCGATTTTGTTTTGGATCATGACTTAAATATCAGTTGAAGCATTATGCTTTTCTGGTGTGGCTGGATTGAACTGCGTTTCTGTATGGTTTACTGATAATTGCTCTGAGTCTCTGTGTGTTTGTGTGTGTGTGGCTTAAATTCCACCAATGATGTCTTCTAACAGCTTATCTGACTTGTTCATTTTTGAGCAGCTTCCTAGGATTTCTGTTGAGGGTGGATCCAGCAACATGTTTGGTGACATGGGTTCGAGCCGTTTCAGCTCTTATGGAGGTTCTGGCGGGAGTCGATTTGGTGATTCGGGTTTTGGTCGTTCTGGTGGTGGCTATGGCGGCCGCTCATCTGGTCGCTCTGGCGGTTTTGGTGAATCTGGCTTCAATCATTCAGGTTATGGTGCATCTGGTTCAGGTCGATCGGGTGGTGGGTATGGTGGATTTGACTCAAGCCGCTCAAGCAACTCTAGTGGTTATGGGTCTGGCCGTTCTAGTAGATTTGGGGACCTTGGTGACTTTAACGATACTCGTTCTAGTCGTGGTGGTGGCTTTGGCGATGACTATACTAGGAGGAAAAGGTCGTTCTAGCTTTATGGCGAGGTAAGTTTATGCTTTTCTTCCGTTAGAGCTTATGGAGCATAAATTTGCTTCATGGTATTTTCATGCCATATATGGTGGTGCTATAAATTCCGATACGGATATTCCAGATCAGTTATATATTCATCATTTAAGTGTACTAATAAAGTATTAGATGCAATCTTTGCACTACTGTTAATTAGTGTCTTGAGACTGGTTTTTCCATCGTGGCACATATGCCCCAAAATGTGGGGTTGCATTTTGGGAACTCTGATTTTGACCTAAATTTACAGTTCAATACATTAATAATTTAATTAACTAGTAAATAGTAATGCATCTTGTGCAGAAGGCACTAAAAAGCTATGGTTCAGTATTTTTACGTCATGGGTTGTGAAAACAACGCTAGTATCTCGAGTTTGAACTTCTTGTCGGTTTACCTTGGTAAAAAGTACAAATGCTTAGATTTGTGAGAAGCAGCTCCTCCACAGGAAAGTCTGCCTACTTATTAAACCTATCCCAAACCTCGCCGTGAGTGGGAGCCTTGTTCTTGGTGGTTTTTTTTTTGGGAAAGCCTCTAGCATACTCCATTCTTAAAGCCTCTAGCATACTCCATTCTTAAAACAATGTGATATACTTGTGCGGTCATCCATCCTTCTATTCTCGTCCCCAAATTGAATGCAAGGCTATCATTATCAAGTGTTGAAGACTACACTATGCTGGACTACTCAGAGTATATGTACACATGTTGGACGCATCATGCCTTGATGAAGTTTTGGGATATGTGTGTTAACACTAGCTGTATCATTGTACTTAAATGTTCAATATCCATATATGTTATTTCGTAATTGCTATAAAATAAATATGGTGCCTTCTTTTGATACTATTGGAGAAAGCAACATTTTATTCCACTGAATAGACATAAGTGTTAGAAATTATCCTAGTTGACATTCCCTTTCATAACAAGTTTGATGTTTGCACACAAGCTTAACGGTTGTAACCAACACTCAAGCACAAGTTCATGTCAATTGAGAGAATAACCTAAGAAGCACGGATACGGACACGGGACCCAACATGCCACGATACGGTCACGAGTATACGCCATTCTTTCATAAATTAGGACACATACACATCGTGAACATGCTGAATAAAATGTATATTTTTTGCATTATAGAGGTATCTTATCAATTTACTAGTGAATGGCCGTGCTTGAAGGCACATGTTTAAGCATGGACAAACCTAATTTTGCCATAATTGACATCAATTAGCAAATCCCACCTCACAAATCCAATTTAACACCATCAAATTAGCCTTTTAAGTGCACGGAAAAGTTGAACTAAATAAAAAAAAGTCATATCCGTGTGTTTCGTTCCCTTTGAATAGAGATTGCCTTTAGTTTTTTCTTACATGTCGTTTATGTTCTAGACTTATAGTAAATTCGTCTATGCCTAAAAGGCGGTTACCAAGTAATCTAATCATATGCATCACCCTCTCCCAACCACACCAACTTGGCTCCTTCAAAGAGTATCATGTACAACTAACACATGCCCAAATTGAGAATTTGTGTAATTTGCTATAGTCATTACAATTTGAACTTATAATAGCGATTAAGATAGAATCAGAATAGTGAGTAAATGGCCAAAAAAATGAAAAAATACATGCAACACTGCATCGACTGTGATGTTACCAACTCTCCCAGCTGTTAGGAAATGGGCCCAACAATGTAGATCAAGCTAACACCTTCCCTCACGCGCAACCCCATCTTACACGTGGAGATGCAAATTTTCATAGACAGGGCGAAACAAAATATGAAGGGGAGAAGCAAAATGCAAATGCGTGTCAAATGCAAACAGAGAGACTTGCACCCATGAGCTCTGATACCATGTCAAGTTCCCAACTCTCCAAAAAGCTTAAGCTATTAGGAAATAGGCCCAATAATGTATATCAAGCTATCCAACATCGACATCCATGTTTCACGCTAAATTCAAAAACTTGAATCTCTATTTCTATACAAAACTACACATAATGGGAGTTTTTAATATCATAATCTCAGCCGTATATTCGGAAAGTCATTTTAGTATCAGAATATAAGCCGTAGGATTCATGTGACAACTTGAATAAGTACCTCTATAAGGATCAATTACTCCTAAGTTGTAATCGTAACTCTTCAAATGGGAAAAAAAGAGAGGTAAAGAATGCAGTCATACCATCAATAGGGGTTTATTATCCATACCTTCATACAATCACCAAATCATGCATGCAAATGGAAAAAGCACCAAAAGGAATTTTTTGTCACGTAAATTTGCAGCCTTTTCAATTCCTATGGCTATGGACATAACTAACTTCATTAGCTACATAACTAATGTAGGTTCAGAGACATAAATCAGGCGAACATAGAGAATTATTAGGATAAAAACCTACTTGTGTTGCGGCATAATGAAGTCCGATTGTTTGGAGTCATTCCGTCCTGACAGTTTGATATACAAACGGCAAGCCACTCAACGTTTCAAAAGTGGCCATTGCAGAGGGTGGAGAGAGAGGGATAAATGATGGGGGTATTCCGAATTCATTTTCAAATTTTGAATGTTTAGGCGTCCAGACCACATCTCCGTGCTCGATGGAGAGGAGAGGGGGATAAGAAATTTGAAACTCACCCATAAATTTTGTAAAATCATTTTAGTATCTCTCAACCATAGGATTCACGTGACAACTTTAGACCTTGGATTTATGTATAGATAAGATTAAAAAACTGAGCTGATATAGATATACATATAAAAGACGAAAACATCATTTCTCTCAAATGAAGATAAACCCCACAAAAGGAATTGCTATTATCAAAATACGAATCAACCCCTACTGAGTCAGTATTCATGAACTAACCATCAATTGAAATTTTGAACTCTGGACCTAGTTTTAAACATTACATTTTTATCTTATAATATGTCCTGAAGGTGTCGCTAGAGTGTCCACATGTCCCAGTAAAACAAATGTATAAAAATAGGCAACACCTATTTAGGCATGTTTGAAATGTGTCTGGAGAGTGTCATGTCGTGTCCATATCCGACATGAGTCGGACATAGATACGTGAGGCCGGTAGACGTGTCTGTGCTTTTTAGAGCATTACAAGAAGCTAAACCAGAAAGCCTAATATTTTGGGCGTTCTCTGGACCTTGTGGTAATCAAGTTTTGGGTTGATGTTAAGCCTTAAACTATGCCTATTTGACTATGGTAGGTTGTGGACATACCCCCTTTTTTATATGTAATTACGCTTTATGAACAAGGCCTAAGTAGTATATTTATGGCTAAAGACCAAGGGGTTGGCCTACTGCATGAGGGTTACCTTACTGGGTGTGAGGCCCGACTTCAAGCATTACATGCTGTGAACTGCATCTTTCCTTGCCTTCCTACCTTAGAAGTTCCTTTATGTCTGTGACACTATGTGGATGTGGTGGAACCTCTTGGGCAAACAGAAAGAGTTGACCTTTTCAAAAGTCATGCATTGTACCTTTTTTTTTTTTGTATCTGTGTGTGGATATATGTAACCAACTCTTATATGCTATCACTTTGAAAAGACAAAATAGAGGATAGCAGATATTCTCTAGAATTTCACTTAGATTAGAAGCTGTGGCTGATGATAGAACTGCATTAATTTTGTTGGTTACTGGAATCCTACTTACAGTTACAATGGTTCATGTGACTTTCTTATCTATACTAGTGCAGGGAACATGCTATGCACGTACTCGAGCTCAATATTCGTGACCATATAATAGTTCAAAATATTATTTCAATGGAAATATCGTATTTACGATTTTGTTAAAAGTTTCCTCGATGAGCATTGTCCACCTTCATCACCTTTTTTCATACTTTGATTATTCCTAGACGTGATAAATATTTTTAGTGTTCCAATTTTGCCACTAATGCCGGTCGCCCCGAATACTTTTGTATAAATCCTCACTTTGCATCTATATCTTAATATTGGATCCACAAATCCGGACTCATTATTTTGCGTATTCCATCTCATCCATTATCAATCTTGATTGTTTCCATTGTTTTTCTTTACTATGACCATCAACTGGTTTTCTTTATTATGACCATCAAATTATATTTTGTGGACCTAATATTTTTGTACATGATTTAATATTCTACATAACAATACTGCGGGTCCTAGATACCTGCCTCATTCAATGAGGAAAAGAGGTATAACATATCTTGTGGGTCCACAAGGGAATATGAATCACTTACAGGCATAGTTGCACTTTTACATTCCTAGCTAACTACGTCCCATAATTACTACAACCTTTTTGCCTGATCGGAAATATACTTTTTCACCAGACGGCTATTGGTAAATATTCGGGATTTCAAGAGTATAATCTTAATTACTCAAATAATGCTAGATACAACCAGGTGAGACTTGTGTGGGAGCCCTATTTTGTGAAGGGGATTGTCACTCAGTAATTAGAGGAAAGTGGGGCCTTTTTATTTATTTATTTTATTTATGAAGAGGAAGGTTTAGCCAGTTTATGAATGAGTATGCGGCATGTGAGGAAGTAAGGCGGGGGGAGGCTACGGACAAGAACTATTGAGGCGGTGAAAAGCACGTTTGTTTTACCTCAGGATGTAAGTGTGGATAAATTATGAAGACAAGGGCATATTTTTCATTTGAAGTGAGCTGCTTGACACACACCGACTCTGCCTTTTATTGTAGGTATATTCTGGGTAATTGACCAAAAAACTAGAGTACAGGGGGTAATTGACCAAAAAACCTGGGGAGGTAATTAACCCAAAAGCTGAAGAAATATACTGGGGCTCAATACGCGCTCCCTAAGAGCAAAAAGGAAAATAGCCTGAGTAAGCAAGCCTAACTAAGACAAGAAACACCTAAGGCTACAAGAAACCTCTTTTAGTCCGAGAGTCTATGGCTCTAAGCCGACAGACATTTAACACAGATGTGGAAAGGAGAGAACAGAACCAGAACCCATCACCTTGTATTTAATTGGCAATTGTAAACCCCAATCTGGTGATCCAACGAGGGGCCATCTGTTCTGTGTGTGTGTGTGTGGCCTTCCAGGTAGACAGCTATCCCTGCAATGGCTTAGGGCAGCTGGAGGTGGATGAAAGATTTCCTTGGGAAAGAATTTATTTAATCTCTTCGGCAGTTCAGTCCGTGTCATTTTTTGTTTTACTGCTAACTTGCTTTTTTTCATGGTGGGTTTGTATGCTTTGCCTATATTGCTTTCTTTTGAGATTGCTATACGAGCATCAGTGTCCTTAGTAATTTTGTCATGCTGTGCATTGTTTTTTCCTCCCCTTCTTGAAGAATGAAACATCAAAGTTTAGGAGCTTTTGTTTATTACCCTGTAATTAAATAATGCCAATATCTAACTGCATGTTTTACTATGGGCGAGTATTGGATAACAACTATATTCGAGGCTGGCATGTGCAGGAGCCTTTTAATATCCTACTTTTATCTGAATTGCGCTTCGAATTTGGAAATTTTGAGAAGCCAGTTCTAGGTTATTTTGAATGCAAATTTTCTGATAACTCAGGTGAAAGGGCACAATGACTATGTTGCTGCAGACTCGGATTTGACGTTTGATTCATGATTTGGATTAAATAGCTGAATAAAATTGAGAAGATGCTGACTTGATATGGCATTCTATTACTTTGACTGTGCTAAGTTTTTTGAGTTCTGGAATTGTTGTTTTAGTTTTAACATTCTACTACGTTGCTGTTTCAGAAATGAGATCTGCAGAGGTCTGCTTTGAGGATTGAAGCAGGCAATTTAGGAATCTGGTAGTTGGAGACGGGGGTGGGGTTGAGTGTTCTGCTTGAGACTCAGCTGCTCATATTTTTTTGTACTCGTCGTTATGAGAGCGTGTATATAGATTGTCTCCTGCTTATTAGATACTGTACAATAAGAACGACTCCTATATGTAATTGATGTTATATTAATGGAAAATAGATCGTGGTTTGCCTTCTGCTATTTTCTCAGATTTTGATCATTTGTGTGAGGTAGATTGAAGATCATGACTCCTTGATATCAGACAGTCTTACGAGGCCTCTCTATGCTTTATCTGGTTCGCAACAAACACTTTGAGATTAGAAAAGGCAGGTTGTTCAGCATTTGAGTTCGATCCCCAAATTTGGCAGAGGGAATTAGACCCGGGCCCCGTTCCACTAAAATTAAACAGTTTTGTTTTAACTCAAAAACTATCTCATTCCACTCACAAAAAACTACTTCGTTTTTCTGCAAAACTAAACATACAAAAAACTAGTTAGTGGAACAAGTTAGTGGAACAAGTTAGTTTTTTTGCAAAACTAAACATACAAAAAACTAGTTTAATGGAACAAATTAGTGGAACAAGTTAGTGTTTTTGCAAACCTAAAAACCAAAAAACCAAAAAACTAGTTAGTGGAACAAGTTAGTTTTTGTGCAAAACTAAACCATCCAAAAAAACCAAAAAATCAAAAAAACCAAGTTAGTGGAACACCCCCTGCACCCCCCTGGGCGAACATGCGGGGCTTTGGCTTAAGTTGTCGTGCATGCATGAATTTGAATACAACTTTGAGTAAATCACCTAGACACCCCCTGAATTATACCTCTTTTACCCAGACACCCCCTAAACTAAATAAACCTACGAGGAGTCCCCTCAACTATTTAAAACTTTACCCCGAGACCCCTTCTGTCAACCTTCGGTCTCAAAACTCAAAGTTCCGGGTCATGTTTTGATGATCCAACCCATTCAAGTTGTTTAAAACATGTTTTTAAGGGGATCCGCCAAAAGTCGGCTCAAAATATGATCGGGAAGTGCTTGATCCAAAGAGTTTTTCACATATGAAAAACTCTTTGGATCAAGCACTTTTTCGGTCATATTTTTAGCTGATTTCTTCCAAGTACACTTAAAAACATGTCTTAAACAACTTGAATGGGATGGATCATCAAAACATGACCCGGAACTTTGAGTTTTGAGACCGAAAGTTGACAGAAGGGGTCTCGGGGTAAAGTTTTAACTAGTTGAGGGGGCTCCTCGTAGGTTTATTTAGTTTAGGGGGTGTCTGGGTAAAAGAGGTATAATTCAGGGGGTGTCTAGGTGATTTACTCTACAACTTTTGCATTTATATGGTTCTAAGGCAAATATTTTTTGCGTCAATGGACAATTGAGTTAATTTTCCGGGAAATTTTTTACACTGGTTATGTTTAAAATGTCTGAAAAGGAATGTTTGGATAGCGTGGAACTAGATTTTATTGAATTTAGAATATATATTTTTTAATTTTATTTTAATTATGATAATCCAAGATGGTAGTAAGAGATTTTTTTAAATTGAAGTAGAAGATTTTATTCATTGTAGAAACAGATAAGACTCAATTCAAGCAGTCAGCCTTGTATAAAGAAGAAAAAAGCCAAACCAGGGGTGGGCTTCCCAGGTACTAGTGCCCAACCTCAGGGGTGGACACAAAAAGGTGCCGGGCTCGTGTAATTTAATATATTCTCATTAATTGACTCGGTTTCGAGTCTCCCCTTGGCATGTCTTTCCGGAGTTGGTGTCACATATCATTTTGTACCTAGGTGGTGTTGTGGTAAGAGCCTATCCTTCCGGATAGGAGGGCTCGAACTGGATATTTCACAATGGGTCAGGAGCCCCTATGGTCATGCCCAAGCGGGTTAATACCCCGGTTGCCCCCTCTCACCTTTTTTTTTGCAGTTACATTTTTTAAAAAAAAAAAAAAATACACGTGGTTCGGGACCATGCCAAGTGCGAATTCTGCGTCCGCCCCTGCTTAAGTGGCCAACTCCCTAACAACTTGAACCTGCAATTCCTGAACTGTTTCTGGCAGTTCTTTTAACTGATTCTGCAATCTCCAAATACAAGACACAACATTCTATATTCTACATCAACTTTCATTTAACTTAGCAATCAACTTGATCAGCTTTTCTGCATTCTCTTTTTCAGTTACAGACCATGCCCACAAGAGGCTGCATACTATTCATGTACTTGTAAGCATCTGAAATTTTCGGAATATTGCACCGACATGCTTAAATGGTGCTTCTTGTGAAATGCCAAAAAGAATAGAGAAGCAGCACATCAAGAACTAAAGACAGTCACCAAAATGGCGGCTCAGTTCATGCATGGAAAAGAAGGCAGTTTATTCCACGGGAAAATCAAATGAGCGCGGCGGTCTCCATTTATTTCTATTTACCACCGCCGGATGTTACAAAGCTCTGGAGGATAAGCAATGCGTAATTATTCACGTACGAGTTCTAAAAAGCTATTTTTCCCGCACACTCAACTCCTTATCAAGCAAGGAAAAAAATGGATGTCATGTAGCGCGTAATTTCGACTTGCAAGATTAACTAAAAAGTTGATATTCCATACTAATTCACTAGCCGGGAAGCTCTAGAAGAGCCAATGTTTTTTCTTCGGTTTTCTACTTGGAACTCCTGTAAAATGGAGGAAAGTCAGCTAAACTGAACAAAAATTGTCATTGGAAATTTCAGAGCTAAATAGATAAAACGTGAGGTTGCATTCATTACCTCCAACTTCATACAACGAATTGTAGTGTACTTCACTCCAAAAGCTCAGCCATATTTCTAGAGAGACAAAAGAAGCATCACAAACAAGTACGTACGCTGATATATGCATATAAGACGGCTAAAGAGTAGTATTTATTGAAGGATTCAGAAGGGGAGAATTTGTAGGTAAGTAGGTTAAATATATGTTTTGGGTAACCGGTAAATATTGTGGGTGTCAAAGTCATTGGAAAGTCGAAATTCCCAAACAACTTTACTCCGACCCCGTTGTCGGAAATAGCTACTAATTTACAACACACGACGCAGAATCTACGCAATATGTACAATTACTGCAGCAATCTAAAGAACTTCTCTACAAAGGTTCTATACAAAGGAGCCTTGACTTCATTAAAATTAGGGTGCTTCACTAGGTGCACAAATGGATACATTTCAGAGAGACTTGAGAGAGCTCACGTAGTCCATCATCGATTCATAATTATATACTTATACTTGTTAGTAAACATTGCCAACGCCAGTGCGATCTTTCTGAGGTATGGAGTCAGAAGGGTCTGGACCGCTTGGTGCCTTGATCTTGGATACTTGCACCTGATTTGCCAAGGTTTGAGGGATTATCAGGTCCGTGTGGATTTCTCGCTATAAATCTTCTTATCTCTATTGTTGGTTGACTAATGTTTTCTGCATGTTTTATTTTTTGATAGCTTAAAATTAATCCAACCATGTTTCCAGATTAATTTTGATTTATCATTCCACCCAGGGACAGATGTTAATTGGCGCTATTCCGACTTGCTCAAACCCAGATTTTCACCTCACAAATGACAATAACAAAGCAACGCTGTTTGTTAAATCTATGCTTTGTTATCAAAATAATACACAAAATATTCAAATTGATTGAAAAGGAGTTCACAAAACACCATATCATGTGGTACCTTTGGAAGGATTCTTGTCCTTGGGAAGGATCTCAATGTAGCAGGTGTCTCGAAAAGAGGTGACTAAACAAATTTTCACTCCGAACTGCAAAATATCTAAAAAAGAGTTAGAGACCACTAAAGTAATAATCAGGCATTATGAAAAAGTAAAATGCACTAATTAACAGTGAAGACAATAAAGCGATGTAGTCCTTGTGAAAGTACAATACATGAGACAAAGTTTTAGAGAGCATGTGAACAAGAAAAGAATTGCAAAAATAAAGGATTCATGTATCTCTCACCCGATTAAGAAATATGCTAGGCTCATTTGTCCTTTGTAGTTTAGTTCACTGCTTGTAAAATATAATTTAAGTTGGCTTTCTGATATTTACTTTGTAAGGGTATATTTGCATGGAATTCTTATTTGGAGGCAGCCCTTGTAGTAGGAAAGTAAAATGTAGGTATAAAAGAATGATCATTGACAGGAAGATGTGTAATATTTTTTGTAGGTTAGGCAACACCCAATTAAAAACCACGAAAGGAAATGTTCATCAACACACAATTTAAAAGCACACAAACCTAGTTCAAGCAAGTTTGAGGTACACTTGTCAAGGTTCAATAACACGTAGATACAGTACATAGAAAGTGCCGACACAGTGTGTTACAACCAACCAATGCTTAATCAAGTCATCTACTCATCATTTCTGTCATTTGTTCTCTCCAGGTAATCCATAACAACAAATTGTCTGGATTACCAAATTGTCCAAACAATGAAGAAAACACTAAAATGGCAATGGTGGAGAGAAGCAGAAACCATAGGTACAAATTGGCTCTTAAAACTAAAAAAAATGTGTCAAAATTGTAAAATTGACTTACACGGTCTGCAGCTGCTTGCAGAGTAATATGATCCCCCCATTCTCTCAATCTAGAGTCAGAGAAGAATTTGAATAAGCCGTGGAAAACAAACCAAACAATGATCAAGATAACATGCTATAATTTCCCAGGAAAAAAAATTAGCGTCACCCAGATGTCTGACTTTTTCATCTTCTTGAGGTAGCTTTTATACTTCATCGGGACATAACCTTCATAAGATTTTCTGAAATGCTTTAGCTGAAAAAAAGAGTAAAAATTTACGGTAAGTATTTATCTCAATACCAATGAACTTCCTACGACTGCACATTTGACTAGAGGATTATAGAGAGATGCTAAGCGTGGGTGTTTGTAACCTCAAATTTGCAGATACAAGTAAACTAGCACGTGTCTCGTATACAAATGCATAAATATATACCTATAACTATGTATACAATATAGAACAAACTGGAATGGAGGAGTGATTTGATACACATGGAAGGTGGAAAGAGACGGAGGAAGGTTAAGAGGACAAGCTGAGGCGACAAAACATGACATGGTTACTTAAACTCAATAGAGAGTGATGATGATTAGGGATAGAATCATCCAGCAGAAATCCACATAGACGAGCCCAACTATTTGGGACAAATGGCTCGTTGAGAATGGCAAATTTGAATATATATGTACGTATAGTCACGTCTACACGAATTCAAACCATGAAGATGTTGAGGAAAACTTTTCCAAAAGTTTTCCTCAAAAACAGTCACAAATACCAACATCATGATGTCTTCTCCAAAATTGAGCCTTGTGAGACACAAGGCCAACCTTTTTTAACATAAACACAATACAAATGGTCCACAGTTGATACAAAAAAATCAACCCTCACATGAAAGTCATTGACTAACTATTTTCAAGAAAAATGATTATCCTTAATGAGCATTTGTAAATCATGAAAATTTAAAGAAAAAGTTCAAGTCAAACTCAAAACTGGGATAGGCAGAGCAATAAATCAACCTATCCACTAAATTAAACTCATGTTGTCTAGGATATCCTATTTACTACACAACACATATACGAGTATTTAAAGATGCAAGTACATGAAAGAGTTTCCTGGAAACACCTGCTTGACAACCCCCTTCCGTACATGTTTGTGATAATCTTGATTGCGAAACAACTGATCTGCGAGGGCTCGAAACTGTTCAGCAAGTCAAACAGAAATTTACAAAGTAGATTGTGATAAACAAAGATGAAGTAAGGACAAACTGGTGGTAGAACGTGAAGTTATTTATCCATGTAAAAACGATGGACATAGGCAAATCAATGCACGACTGACGCAGTTTAATGTCCATACTAATAAGATAATGTATGATGCCCAACCTGACAATTGCCATCTCCCTCCATTTGCAGTTCAGCTAAACCATATGTAGCCAATCTGAATAACAACAAAGATGTTACTGTAAAATCAGCAGATATGGATAGCATGTGAAGCACAAATCCCAGACAGACTGCTACTGACGATTATGCCAGTTTGTACTCCGTCCGTTCCAATTTCTTTGTCCATTTCTGAGGAATCAAACTTTCCAAGGGAACACAATTACTGCACTTTACAAACTTTAACTTTACTGCAAATGCCCTTTAGTTTTTTCAGTCACATGCTAAATGTGGTGGTGTACTTGAGCTAAATTTCTGGCACCAAATTGTTGCTCCTTAGTCCATAGTGGAATTCAATTTAAGATAAAGTTGTTCCAAAAACTTTGACACCAATTTGAATTTTAGCTAATTACCTGCTTATGGACTTAAAAATGGAGAAATTTTTTTTGGCGGCGACTGTGTTGCTGCCAATTTGGCCAAATGTAAACTGTGTAATAAATTCTTGCTCATGGATTTTAACAGTTTCAATCAAGAGCAACCGAAATGGGAATACCATTGAATTATGTTCTTCGACTTTCCGATGGACAAGCAGTTTGGGACATCAAAATCTGATAAGGTAGACAAACAAAATGGGGCGGAGGGATAATGACCTTTTGTTTTATAACCAAGATTCTTAATCATCAAGGAAACTCCAAACATAGATACAAATTTCTCCTTAGCATGCAGTATTGGAGGCTAATGAAGAGACCGGCAGCATAAATATGAGCAGTATGAGACTGTTAGCACAATTGGGCACTTGAAACTATGCCAGATAATGGTGGGGCACCGGCCACTGGGTTCAGAAATCACAAGTTCTTCTTGAAGGCTTAGTGGAGTGACATTCAAAGTGTTAAGAGGACTTTCAAAGAGATGCTAGAAACTCAAAAGAATTGAAGAAGCATGTTGATTATACAAACAATCAAGGACAAGCATAGGAGTGAAGAAGCATCCGCAACGTACAATATACCACTAATGATTAATCACCTTTAACTATGAAAAATAGAAACTTTCCGAAAAATCGTAAATAAATGCATACAAGAAATATAGTACATCTTAACCTTTCAGAAAGACGCTCATGATCTAATGTTGCATCACTCACATCAGGTATTTCCCCATTAACGCGCGGAGTGAGCTGCCAAGGCAATGAACTAATCAGTACATGGATGACCAGATAGCCAATGCAATGTCTTAATATGCAAAAGACAAAATGATAAAATAAGGATCATTTCTTCATAAATGCCACATACTCATTGCCATAACGGCAATTGGCGGTAAAATAATTGTATGGCTAGCAGCCTAGCATGAAAGAATGACAGTCATATCAAACACGACAGCGCTGAAGAAAAATTTGGTTTGCAGTTTTCCTTCTACTGGTCAATGCACACCTAGGGAAATGCATATAATACATGGCCAATCAATATATAGATCACATATGACAATAGTGTCGCACAACAGGCATTTGTTTTGAATGGCAGGATTGAATCCATTTTTCTTTATCACTATCCAAGTTCTCTAGTGTTCTCACCCTGAAACCACACTCCTCTTCACTCCTCTCTTTTCTTACAATGGGCTGTTAAGGCCCCACGCCATCCCCATCTTCTCCCACCACAACCACCTCTTTGCAATTGAAGTGAGGGTGCCCTCACGCGCAGCGTGCAGCACCTGCCACGTGCAAACCAAAGACACGCACCCTACCTATCTCCGGTACCTAGTTCCAATACCATGTTACAAGGTCTTGGGTAGAACTCAACCCAAAGCTAGCTATTGAAGTGAGGGTGCCCTCACGCTTATATACTTCTTATTACTTTGGTACCCAAGCGATGTGGGACTTTGTTTCATAGCCCCTACCACCCAATGACCACCACTGCCCTCTGACTACCAACCACTATCTATGGTAGACTGACCAAACCCACTGTTCTTGAACCAATGATTTGCGGTTCAAATTTCACTGTTCCCAAAGTTTAGACTTTCCCAAGGAGAAGGGCCTTCCCCTTTTAAGCAGCTCATTGTTATGAACTTATGGGAGAGAATTTTAATGTCAAATATTTGAGAGGGTCGAAGGTTAATCTTCTACATGCACTGTCGAGGTTCTCCTAGGGGAGTATATTAAAGCACAAGACTTTGGATTAGCAGGTGATTTGTGGGTTTCCTATGAGATCTTTGAGGCTTTCGGGAACAATCCATGTTTTTTTAATGATGTCCATATTTCAGTAATGTTGATATTGTCTTGGGTGTATTGTGACAGATGTATCCTAGTTGGTGTGTAACAGTGCTGTATCCTTCAAATCATTTGTCCATATGTTTTTTTTCATTGTTGACTACACAAGTCGTCTAAGATTAAGAGTTTCCATTGATACAACATAATAACATTAAGCATATGCATCAGTTCAGGAAAGACAAAGGTGATATCCGCAATTGCTATATTATGTAGAAACACACGGTAAAGCATGATGTTGGGATTGCTGATAAAAAAAAAAAAAAAAGCATGATGTTGTGAAGTTTAGACTTATGTTCCTGAAATATACGGCTAAACTAGAAATGTCCAAAGTTCAGTTGAGTGATGCCTAGTTGGGACAATGTTCTTCAGTCTCAGAATTGCATCGATAGAAAATAAAGGTAAAAGAGAGGGATTTCCAGAATCTTAGAACCACAATACACCGATGATACACTTGTAATTTTAATGCCACAAATGTCATAAAAACTCGCCGATCAAAAAACAAATGTCATAAAAACTCAAACTGTACAGAAGTAGATTACGAAGAAAGTGATATTAAAAAGAATCATCCAATTGATTAACACTGGGAAGGTTTAATTATCATAACGAAGCTTAATGAAATATTTAAGATACCGGGATCGAGTCCAAATGAGAGAGTCGTTTCCCAAGCCTGCCATCATTCCTCGAAGAACATCCTTCTTCTGCTAGTATTCTGGAAATTTCTTGGTCATCCTCAGTATCTTGAAAACTACTATTCAAGCTTGAACTTGAGCTGGCACTTGCACTTACACTCGCACTCACACTCGCGTTGACATAGTGTTCATTCATATCAAATCAATGCTAAATTGCAGCAGATAACCACCCTAAGATTAAAAAAGTAAGAACGAGGAACCAAGTAAATCAATTCTTTCCATAACAAAGTGCAAATTTAATAGATCATATGAAAGAGAAAATATAATGCAACAGAAAAGTCAAACATCAAGAAAGATTAAAGATTAGTTTCATAGCAAAACTTTGCAATAGTATTAACAAAAATTAAAACCCAAATTGAGCTACAAGTAGCCTCAATCAATGAATCATCTATGATCTAACGCCCACATAATTTTTCATCCAATAGCATCAGAAATTCAAAACCCAACCCACAAACCTTATCCGAACAGATAAGCAATACCCATCATTCAACAGCCGTTAAATTGAGATAGAAACCAGAACTTGTGATCTAAAGTTCACAGAAAATGCAAAATAGAGCAGCTGTTTCCAAAAGAAGTCATCCATAATAGACGCTACTGATGATTGACAGAAGTAAAAGATTACCTGGAGTTGAAGGAGAGAGAATCCTGAAGAGGAAGACAACGACTGAAAATATTTGGATTAGAAGTTATTCTCTTTTTCCGACAAGAAACGAACGCTTCGGAGAACAGATTTCACGAACCGTGTTGTCTTCGTCCATTTTGGCGTGTCTGGAATAGAGAAAGAAAAATAAAAAAATAAAAAAGTAATGGGAATATAATTTCACTTTCACCCCTGTAATTTGGGCTATCTACGGATTAGCTCTCATGTTCTGTTATCTCCACATAAATCCCTCATCAATTGTACCATGGAATAAAGTGCGCACCTCACACCATTGACAGTTTTTTATCCGTTCGAGTAAATTGCATCTGATCAGGGTGTGAGGAGAATAGATCCGATCTTTGATATGAATCTGACCAGGCCCAAAAACCAGTCGTGCTGTCTCCTCGGGTTCTCAGAGCTAGAAAATGACGTGATTTAGATGAATCTCGCATAAAAAATTTGAGCATATATATATAATGCAAATTGAAATTTAAGCATTCTTCGATCATTGATTGAACTAATGGGTGCACTTGTAATAGTTCTATATAATATGAGCATTCAATCAATGGATCTCAATCATGTTTTGTTGGTGGCTTAATCTTAACTTAGGGTCCAAAATTGCTTCAATTGTTTTTAATTATTGCATAATTTTCAACTAGGTTAATGATGTTATAATTAACCACACATTACATCATCGATAATGCTAGAATCACAAACACATGCACACACAAGGTACTCACAAGAGGTGTGGGGCCCACACATAATGGGCAAGTGTTTGTGGTTCTGGCATTTTTGTCACAATACATATCTTTTTTTTTTTTTAAAGGCTTTGTCACAACATATATCACACATAGTTTTATGTATACATGTACTAAAACAAGGGATAAAGGGGGTTAAAGCTTGGTTATGAGAACTCCATTTCTCCTTCTGCAATTGGACTTGTACTCGGTTGTCTAGATGAACAAGATATTCAAGCAATTTGCAAAAGCATTTTGAGAGACGTGGGTGGGCCGGGTCATTAAAATTGAATGGAAACACAACGAGAAGGAAGTGAAGGGAGTAGTTGGGGTTATTGGAGAGGAAGAATGGAGGTGGTGTTGGAGTATTTTTTAATTAAAAAAAAAAAGTGGACATTAATCCCTCAATTATCACCTTCATTATTTTTCCGTCACAAAATTTAGTGAATGATAAACCATCATCGGTTACAAAAGAATAACAATTTATATTTATCATTGTGTTTATACAGTAATGCATAATGAGTCATTCTCTTATTACAACTATATATAGTTACAGGTGTTGAAGGAGGAAAAATATAGATGTGTATGGAAGATATAGAGATATATAAAATGAGATAGTGCAATAGATTTTAAAGTGTTTTCTATATACAATGATTTGTACCTTGGGCAACTCGGTTCGTGACTCGTTCAAACCTCCTGGTGGTCGTGAATATCAGATGAGGAATGCTTGTGAGCTCTTGGGTTTAATCTTGGGGCTAGTGCACTCTAGTGGTACCTTCATGAGGAGAGAAATATTAGCCTTAAGAGAGTGACTACACGATTCTCATTCTCACAAGCAACATCTTTTCTAATTTTACTATTTCCTCTATTTCTCTCATACTCATTGTTTTCTATGTTAATACGTTCTAGTAATTTATGTGATAGAATGATATTAATTTGTGAATAAAAGTTATAACAGGTGGCACAGATCGAGGAGGAACGGCGGCATGCAAATATTGTGGGAGACACAATGATGAATTGTAGTTAGGGACCCCGTACCACCAAGGTGGTAGCCGGGATGGCCAGACGAGGATGGGTGAAAGTTCCTCTCTCCCACATGGTCTTGGTTGCCGGTAGTAGGACCTTTCAACCAGATGCTATGTTAAAGGGCCTTTGTTTAACTCGCACTTTAGTGTGGTTATGTGACTGACTGTCCTCCTTCGGACAATGGTTAAATCATAAGAAGGCGTTATTGTGATGCCCTCGTCGAGACAGTTAGACAGAATTGGACATTCCATAATGGGTGGGAACCCCCTTGGTCACACCCATGGACGTAAGCTACACTTGTTTCTCATTCCCATCATTTTTGTTCCAAGCCCCCAAATAAAAAAGAGTTAAGGCCCATGCACAAAGCACTCCGCCCACATGCCCCAAATCTCGAGGGGGTGAAAGTGAGATTTGCTCAAAGTTGGATTTGTTTTACTATTATACATTTATACGTACGCAAGTTGGTAGAAAATTAATAATAACAGTAAAACAAAACAAATGATATTCTATAAGTTGATTCATGCATATCCAGATCTTCTAGAGAATCATGTATGCTTAGCTAGTTTTTCTTTTGAAGAGGTCACGTAACGTAAGTAACTTTGAACAAGCCAAAAACACATCCATGACCCGGTATACCTAAAAGACCCACTTTCAGAGGCCTGCTAATAAAGAGTCAAAGATCGAATAGTTCGTAGAAGCAACCAACGTGCCAAACTCGCATATGTCAACGAGCACAGTTTTAGCGGCGGAGCTAAGATTTTGACTTGTGGGGGCGACCGAAGCGACAAATTTTCATTCGAAAAATATATTATTTGTATTTATATATTTTTTGTATTCTCGTATCCTGTATTATACACGTCAATATTTTGAGTCGAATGCAACAATAATATGCTAATTTATTTTGTTTGTTCATCGAGTACCTGAAGCACGCATGCATGTACTTATTACTTGTTTGTGAGAGTATTTCAAAAAAATTCATGGGTAATGTAAATCATTTTTTGAAATTAACCTGGATTAAATCATAAATCATAATAGTACTATATTATCCTAGTTACAATCACAATAATATTTATTAGTTGTTTGGAGGGCTCCGGCCCTATAATAGCTCCGCCCTTGCACATTTTTTTTTTTTTTTTTTGTAATATTAATTTTGTAAGAATGTAGTTAGAGTTACTAGCTTACTCTTAGTATACAAGATGGATCATGATAGGAAATTTGAAAATTGCGATAGAAGTAACCAACATGCCAAAGCTAACCAAGTGCATATGTCAACGAGCACAATTTTAGCGTTCCTATCTCTTTCTAAGTACATCACATGAAGAGACGTGCAATTTTTTAATAAAAAATAAAGTAATTAGATCTTTAATTTGGTGCAAAGAAATTGAAAAGATTAAGCACCGAAGTTCTTTATTTTTTTAATCTAGAGAACCAGGTGACCCGGCTGGCCATGAAGATTCTTTTGCCTGAATCACGCAGTCCAAGGGTCATGCGGTATGCAGGTCTGCCGCAGGGCCGGCTCTGAGTTTTGTGAGGCTTAAAGCGAACTATATAAAGGGAAAAAAATGGGCCCTCAATCTTTTTTGCATAGTGAATAATACTTGAGAAAGAAAAGATATTCATACGGAAGGCAATACAATAATTTGAGACCATAAGTCCCTGAATCGATAGCCATTACAATAAATTAAAAACTGTCATTTAAAAATTATTCTTCTATCGTTTTTATCAGCATAAGTACTAATCAAATTTGCATAATCAAGTTTCTCCACAATAGCCTTTTCAATAGACAACATAGCTAATCCATGCAATCTCTCTTGTGACATTGTCGGCCTAAGATAGGTTTTGATCAACTTTAACTTCGAAAAACTTTTTTCCCCAGAGCCAACTATAACCAGAATAGTCAATAGTATTCTGTATGCAATTCAACATTCGGAAAATAATGAAAATAATGACACTTAAGACCCCTTAATTTTTCAAAATAATGAAATAGGGACCAAATTATACTACATTTGGGCCCTTTCACTTGGGCCTTATTTTAAATTAGGCCCTCAAAATTCTTAGACAAATTAAACTTATTTTTTTTAAGTTTACCTAATAACTATATGAACCTATATTATTGGGGGCCCCCAAAATTAGACAAAATTTGGGGGCTTAAAACGGTTGCTTTAGGGACTTTAGCTCAGAGCCGGCTCTGGTCTGCCGGTCGAGAAGCTCCAGCGGATTGGAGGTCTGCTGGTTTGGGGGCGGCGGTTGAAGCTCATGATGTATGGTGGTCCAGCGGTCAAGTGGGCCACGCAGTATCTGGGCTTTTGGGTTTAATCTTGAGGCTCCAGCGACTCAATCTCAGGTTCAAAGCTCCAACGGGTCCAAGAGGCCACCGGTTGAGGTCGCGCGGCAAATAAGGAGGTCTTGCATGCGGGTCCAAGGCTCCACAGGTGATGGGTCTGTCGGCCCATGGGTCCACCGGTTGCAAGGCTCCAGCGGTGATGGGTCTGCCGGCCCAAGGGTCCAGCTGTTGGATGTCACGTGGGCATGGGCCTCACGGTTCAAGGATTTTTTGTGGTCAACATTTTCGTGGTCAAAGGCCTCGTGGTTCGGAGGTTCGTTGGTCATCGCCCAACTGGCCTTGGCTCTTCCGGTCATGGCCCAACCGGCCAGCGGCTCTACCGGTCATGTTCCGACTGGCCATGGGTCTCCCGGTTCAAATGCCTTCGCCGTTCGAGGGTATTTTTTTGCCAACGTTCTCATGGTCAATAGCCTCGAGGTAGGGGCAGAACTATATGGGGCCGGGGTGATTCCCCCATTTCTTATTTTGGGTATTTTTTATAGATATTGTTGAAAAAAATTATCAAAGTTTGGAAATAATAAAAAGTAAGAACGATTTTCATTTCAAAAACACTTAATTATGGTGAATGATACCGTGCGATAGTGATATTGCGTTCGTTGAGTTATATGATAACAATAATACCAGAGATTAATTTTTTAATTTATGAAAACCATCCCATTAAAATTCAAAATTACTGGATTTAGTCTTAAAAAAATCATCATACCAAGATTTCTTTCATAATCCGGCCCTCTCTGACTTCAAATTCCTGACTCCGCCACTGCCTCGAGATCAAAGGGTCAACTTTTATCGAAGTCAAAGGTCTTTTGTTCTCGTCACTAGGGACGAAGCTATGATTTTGGCGTAGGGAGGATGGACATACACAATAAAAAAAATTTAAGATTAAGACAACGACATGAATTTTACTAACTCAAAAAAACAAAAAACACCAATACATATGAAACTAACACCAATACATACATACATATATATATATACACACACACACACCCAAAAAAAAATAACACCAATACATATGAAACTAAACATGTTTTTAATATCAACTTAGATTGCAAAAGGTAGTAACGTTTATCTAATCCTATCTAGTGTCTACTGATCGAAATCAGACATTTTGAACTATGCTTGACACTCTTTCTTGTTATTAAAAGCATCAATTATAGAGTCTTTGTCCAACTCTCAAGCAATATCTTTCTTAATATAAGTGATCAAGAAATTTGCTAAAATAATCATCCTCCATTCTGTTGCGAAGTCTTGTTTTCACACATTTCATAGCAGAAAATGCACGTTCGGTTGTAGCAGTTGAAACATCTAAAGTTAATATAAGCCGAATCAACCAATCGAAAAGATGATATATCGTGCATTTTCTTGTCTTCTCCAACACTCCACTCAGCTTTGAAATCGTTGACAAACTTTAGAACTCAGGATGCATGCCTAGGCACATCAAGCTTAAAATTTTGCAATTGATATCTCAAGTGGTACTTTCTTGCTCAGTGAAATCCATTGGATAATGCTTCTTTGCAAGCTTGCAAGTATCTTCAATGTTGAATCATCTGAAGCCATTGTGAGTATCTAGAGATGTGCTGAAAATGAACAACTTCATCGTAAAGCCCCCAATTTCTTTTGCTCTTTTCTTTTTACCTTTGATGTCTACAGACCACGTTAAAGAGTTTTGGGCTTCCAAAATTTCAGTGAGGCTTAGTTTTTAAAAGTGAACGGGCCTTTGAGTCCCTGAAGTGAGTTGGGTTTTAAATTTTGGGCGTTGCTTTGTTTAAAAGACTTATAATTAAACCTCATTAAAACCAATTTTAATACAAAGTTGTTTCATAACTTGATACTCCCTCCGTCCCGCAAAGTTTGACACTTTCGGGAGTGCGTGCCATTTTTAAATTGCCTATATCTTTCAATTCATAACGTTTTATGTGATTTTCAAAACTTTGTTCAAAAGATCTAATTGAAATCTATCAAACGAGATCCATATTGCTTATATAAAACATTACAGATTAAAAGAAATAATCAATTTTCTCATAGGGCTGGAATAGTGAAAGTGACAAACTTTGCGGGACGGAGGGAGTAAATATTAAAGCTGTTACTATTAATTTTTTTTGACGAAAAAACAGAGGGGGGATGGGACTATAACAAAGGGGGACGAGACTATATAGTTTGATCTTAAATTTTTTTTTCCCAATGTAATAGTACAAAATTTTTAAGACGTAGGGGGGACTGCATCCTTGCTCGTCACATCCTTTTTCATTCCACGTGTCACTTTGGAAATCCTGCCAAGTGTCGATATTTTTACCCTTCTACAGCTATTAGTTTACTTCAATATTTCCTGATAAAAAAAAAAAGTGTTAGTTTACTCGCCATGATTTCCACGAGTCCACCCCACCCACGCCTAACTTAATGATAGAGAGATAGAGAGATAGAGATAGAGTACTGTTTCTACGTATATATTCATGCAAGAGAGGAGGATGGAGGAGTGAGAAATAGAGGAAGTCTCGAGTTGCACGCGGTACAGAAGGTAGACTTCTCCCTCTCTCTCTCTCTCTCTCTCTCTCCCCTTCACTTTTTTAGTACTCATTGAAATCCCTCTCTCTCTCTCTCCTTCACTTTTTTAGTACTCACTGAAATCCCTGAGCCTGTAATAAACTCATTAGCATGTTGATATATGAAGGAAAAATAAACAAAAACAAAAACATTAGAACGCAAGATAATACCCTGAGCTTGTTGAGCTTTCTTTTAGTGTTAATAAAATTTTAATTTATCCCACAAAAAGAGAAGAGAATACTAGATAAAATTTTAATTTTTCCCTGAGCCTATGTGGTCATGGACCAAGAAAAGAGGAACAACAGATTAAGTCGAGGGAGTAGAGGCTGAGGCAAGATTCGAGCGTAGATTGAACGAATACTATACTAAAAATTTATTGGATAGGTGAACCTATATAAAATCTTTAAAAATTATTACTATATTTTTAAGAAAATTTAAACTTGGGTAAGACAGTCGTCTAGGCTAACTCGCCCTTGCGTCCATCCTTGGGATTAACCATCTTAAGCAATGAGAATTACAGCGCTCAACTATCACAGTCTTAATTCATAAATGGTTCACAGGTTTTTTTTTTCCTTCCCTCCTAAGCTGGTTCGTAATTTAATCAGTGGAAGTGCATATATATATATATATATATATATATATATATATATATAGTCTTGGTTAAAATATACCTTAATAATTGATTCGTTAATTCTTTTTTTATTTTTATTTTTTTGATTCAATACTTCCTTCCTTCTTTATTTTTTTTGACTCAAGTCTATAACAATTGTTCTCCTCTCCATCCATGGTCCTTAAAAGATCATGCTATATTTCATCCAGGCCATGGGGCCAAACAGCATTTGAGACTAAGGGGATTATAAAACTTTTCATAACTTTTGTGGAGCAATTCATAGCACTTGAACACAATTTCATTACATTTTCCTTGTATTCATTCCATTTAATTATATGAAATTTTGACTCAATATTTTAAAATTTTAAATAAATGTTATAAACATATATCCATTCGTTATGGATTACAAATATTCAACACGTTATGAATTTCCATACATCAGTTTTATAAATTTGAAGTGATCCGGAAAACCAATGGGTACAGACCCATGTACGATATAGGATTTTCATTAAACTTCATACTCTTTGCACATAAATTCATAAGATTAACCTTGACTTCTTAAATTTACTTAAGATTAATTAGCTTCATTAGATTATTCATAAGATTTACCTAAATTTCAGACAATTCATAACCTTTTCTTCTTAAATTTACCTAAGACTTCTTAAATTCATAAGATTAACCTAACTTTAAGACAATTCAAGGATGTACGATATAGGATCCTTATTTTTCGTAGATGTTAGGTTTGGTTGATATCCGATTCTAATTCACTCCTTTTTTGTATTTTACATAGAGATTCATTGCAAATTAAGGATAATGTTTATTGGCAGAAAATGAAGTCTATTCATGAATTTGATGAATATGTTGGTGAGTCAACCAGCATTAATCCTCCACAAAATGGTGAAGCTATTACCCCTACATCAGATGATCCTGATCAGTACTACTCTTCCTCTTCTGAGAGTAGTACTTCAGCAACCATAATCAAAAACCATTCGCGAAAGAGGAGATCAAAAAAGCTTATTCGACAGTTCAGAGAACTTTCCTCCATTGTTCTTGCTTCATCAAACAAGGTACGTATACCCCCATACCTTCTTCATGCTTCGATCTGTTTGTTTCGAGGAAGATTTTTTTTCCCTATATAATTAATCTTCATGAGAATTATTCTTATGCTGGAACAATTAAGTTTTTGTATTTATGCGCGATTATGAAAATGATGTGCTAGTGGCTATATGGTGGGAGGCAAGCAGTGACAAAACTAGGATTTGAAATCAAGGGGCACACTAAGAGATAATTTTTCAACAATTTAACCAATTTAAATTCTTTTAGTTTGCACAAAATGTTCTTAAAAATATAGAGAATAAATTTTGAGAAATTATTAATATCATGTTATCAGTATATATGAGGTATCACTATTACAATGAATGTTTATTTCTTGGAAATAGATCCTCTCCGGTCCTTAATTTGGACTGGACGTAATGTTTCAAATCTAGATCGTCCATTTGTTACAATTAATTAATGGTTTGTTCAGTTAACGGTAAGAATTTCTCAGCAAATCTGGACCACTAAGGAATATGGAAAACATTTTTCGTTGATTTTTTGATAATCGTCGCAGTACTAAACATTTAAAAATACAGACCGAGACTATTTTTTTTTTTTCTCGAAATTTAGTTAATGAATGTGCTCTAAAATCTTACTGTAGGAGGTTTCAAGGGACAAGGACCCTAGTTCTATACTTGAAGATGCTATCAAGTACATGAAAGAACTTGAAGAAAGAGTGAACAAGCTCGGGGAGGATTTAACAAGACCTAAATATTGTGGTTCTGATCACAAGCAAGAGCTCCTTGAAATTGAAGTGAAAACAGATGATCAAGATCAGCAAAATGTGCTCATCAGAATCATCTGTGACAAACAAAAAGGTCATATTTCTAGAATAATAAGCGAAATAGAGAAGCTTCATCTAAGTGTTTCCAATATCAGTGCCTCGCCCTTTGGAGACCATATTTTGGTCATCACAGTTTCTACTCAGGTAATTTTTATGTTTTTCGTTGTCGACTGGAGTATTTTATTTAGGAAATAGTTAAGATGAAATAAGCAAAAATATTCTTCTTCTTTGAGAGAAATTACTATTCTTATAGAAGAATCAAAGATGTGAATTTGCAATATTATTGTTGACAACTAAAAAATGCACGAAACTGAAATCCACTTTCTTGGGTAAACCAGACACGAAAAGAAGTTAGCTTGCATAATATAGAAATTCTTTAAGCTCCTCCGCTCACTTGTAAAAAATATTGGTGCAAGAAAATTGAGGAAAGACTATTTTTAGAGAGGGAATTAAAGGCGTGAAATTCGCAAGTAAATTTTCTGTTTACTGAACAAATTAAAAATACAAAGAAGTGCATTCTCGTTTCTTTTCGTTCTTTCCCAAACAACTAGAATTGCCTAAGCATTCATACATAAAAACACATCTTTGCGTAAGCTGGCTTGGACACCTTTGACTGTCAGGGAAAAAACCCCTCTGTGAATGACAAACATTCAATTATTTTGAGGGTACATCGAACAAGAAAGGATGGGGAGGCAAAATGAAACTAAAGATAACCTCTTGCCAGCTATGTTATGCATGCTTAATCAATGAATATTTATTTTAAATTGGAATAACTAAGAAATTGGAGGTTTATTTCTAGAAATAAAATTGAACGGCAAGATATCTCCTATCTTGTTTTAATTTCAACCCACTAAAATATGTCTCCTTTAATTTTGCAGATGGGCAATGAATCTTGTATGACAGCCAAGGATCTCCAGAGGAATTTACAACTAGCGCTTGTGGAGTTCATGTGACATTTTTATGCATATGCTGTTGCCTATTTGTGATCCAAACGAAATTCTTCTTTCTAATTTTCACTTGCCATATTTTTCCCCTTAATTATTGTTATATTATTTATGTGAAATAATTTGGCATTTTGTAGTCCCTAGTTCGTAAACCTTTTTTTAATTTTTCTTGGGGATATAGTTCTCTGGTCTCTAATTTTGGGAAAATATGTACGATTAAATATTTTCAAGGCAAGTACCATATGAACTCCTAAGATCACTTGTCAATTATCAAATAAAATTGAACCTATTCTTGTAGATATGCGTGAATTAGGTCGTGCCTTATTTATTTTTTTTAACAACAAAAAAGATTTTATTAATCTTTGAAAGCAAATTACAAAGATTAAAAGGACCCTAGACACGAGACATCAGGAAAGAGAAAGAGCCGACTAAAAAAGAAGGCACCTCTCACACTGATAGACACAAGCGGCTAGGAACCAAGGGGAAAAAAACAACCCGAGGCTGGCAAGAAACCAACCAAAACCTCCAAAAGGATAAAACACCACAAAGCAAAGCCTAAAGGAACCCAACCAAAGCCTAAAGAACAGTCAAACGCCTCAAAGAAAAAACCAACCAAAGCCCAAAGAACCACCACAGCTAAACGAAGACCCAAACGACGTCAATGGCTTTCAATAGAAAAGCTTCTTATAACTTCATCATCATCCCCCAAATAATCTTCACCCAAGATCTTGTTAATTGACCGATCGAGTAGCTTGAGCTGAATCAAGATGAAACTTTTTAATTCCTTCAGAAGAAACAGATAAAGCAGCGGCTGCAATCGCAAATCTGAACACAACGCATTTCTTTGTCTTATTTTTCTTTCGGCCACCCATCTTCTTGGATTTAGGAAAACCCTTCAAATCTGAAAGCTTTTTATGCTTCCTTTTTGCTTTCCGAGATTCCTTCACAACATCAGTTGGATTGAGGTCCACAAATAACTCGATACCCTGAACATCTTTTTCATAATTAGAAAACCCACTTCAGAAAGATTCCAAAAACCTTGATCAAATTCCTCAACCTCCTTTTCCTTTATGGTACGCTCTGAGTTTCCAACAACTTGGGCTCCTGACACAGCCGTCTTACAACAATTAGCCTCCATTAACTGATGCACCTCTTGAAACTGCAAAGCCTTAATGTTTTGGTCAAACTTTTGGGGGTCCTCCACTAACTCGACCTCATTACAAATAGCCTTATTAAGATGCCCAATGATATTATCCGCAACACAATCAAGATCATTAAGAGACTTTGCATCAACCACATGAACCTCATTGGTCGAAATATCCTTTTTGGCATTCACATCAGCATCAACTTGAATGGAGCTGGAATCGGTAGCAACTCCACAGTCATGTATCACCATGTTGGAAGGAAGAAAATCATTCATTGAAAGACCAGGAGCGGAATTATCTTCGAGAATTCTAACATCATAGACTAAACCCCCATCAACTTCAATTTTAATCCATTTATCAATTCTAGATGACTCCTTGGTGACTATCAACAATCTCCCATTGATGAAAGATTTGCAATACAAAGTGTCATCATCCACAGAGATAAGCTGACCCCGACATTCACCAATTTTTTAAAAAGTATTCATGGACCAGCCATCTAAAGGAAGACCAAAGCAGTTGATCCAAGTTAACCTTTCCAAACTTGTCGCATCTCCATTCCATGTGCATACAAGGTGACATTCATGCATATAAGTTTAAGCTAATTAGTGTTTATATATATAAGGCATGACAACAAGTATACGAATTTTTTAACTTGATGAGATATTACTATAAGGCATGACAACAAGTATATTTCAAAATTTAAATTTGGGAGTGATGATAAGCCTATTTCAAAAATATTTACGTACATCAATAATGGATGTGTTTGATTAGATAGTTTAGTTTAGTTTTGATGATGTCAGCAGGTGTAATGAGTGGAGAGAGATAGAGAGAGAAATGAGGAAAATGATGATGTCATCAAAACTAAAACTAAACAGGGAAACAACAAGGCTAATATTTTTTTGACACCTGAGTTATCACGAAAAAAATTTACATGGATTATGCATGCAAAATAAGATCCAAATAACGATGAAGTGGACTGTAACGACCCGAATTTTTGCTAAATAAAAATTTCGGAAAATACTATTTTGGGCCAATAAATTATTTTCTTTGTGCTAGAATATATATGTGTGTGTATGACTAACACCCTAAACTCTACTAGAAAGTTACCTTGCCTCCAAGTATTTTAGGTGCATGTACTTCATTAATGTAGGAAGCTTCCTAGCAATTGGTGGCACATGGGGAACATTTAGTGCACATGGAGAGAGAGAGAGAGAGAGAGAGAGAGAGAGAGAGAGAGAGAGAGGACGGTAGAGAGAGAGAGAGAGAGGGGCAGCCATATGAGAGGGGAAAAGGGTGCCCAATTTTGCTCTAAAGTTGTCCAAGAATTTTCCTTAAGAGCCTAGCACATGTTTGCTTAGATTTGTTCACATGCTACAAGCCTATGCCTACACTAGACTATAAGACTTGGCCTCCAAGGTCCCATGAAACATGGTTCCATGTTTTAAGGAAGAATATTCTTCCTACTATTAGCCTTTGTAGCTACCCCTTAGCCATATAATGGTTTCACATGCCAATTGTACAAACTAGCTCCTAAAAACACCCCATAACAAAAGTGACCATGCAAAAACCTACACAACAAGAGGTATATTTTCCCCACTATAGCTTTCATGTTGATTCCTATACATCCCCCCCCCCACAATTTCCTTTGCTTGCAAGTAAACTAACCTAGGACCTAGTCTAGAATTAGAGTGCCACATGTGTACTTAACCATGTGCACATTTAGTGCATCATTTAATCTTCCACATGGAGTGAAACTTTCGGCCAACATAGGGAGGGAGCACCGAAATTTTAAGAGGAGAAGGAGAGGTTCCATTTTGCCTATAAATAGCCTACTATTTGTTCTCTTTTGGACCACTTTACACTTTCCTTTTTTGTTTGTCTCCAAATTTCCCAACAAATCACCTACTTCTAAACCAACTTCTACCACCACTTAGCCAACCTATTAGGGCACTAATTAACTTCTTACTAAGTTAATTAGTAAGAAAGCTAGGTAGATTAAGGAGAGCCTACACCAACGGAGTGCTAATCGGCTTCCGGTTTACACCCGGAAAACAAGGTAGTTTACTAAACTAATCTTCTAGTTAGTTATTTCTAGAATTATTATGAAGTTCTAATTAGTTTTCTAAAGTTGATTTTGAAGCTTGATTGGTCTAATTAGTGCATGTATTAAGTTACTAAGCCTATTTCTTAGTGTTCAAGAAAGAGTATTTTTATGTAGAAAGATTTACAAGCATGATAATGAGGTTCTAATTTGAGTAGTTCTTCATGAAATTAGAAGTGGATTAGTGAAATTAGAAGTGATTAGAAGGTAATTAGAAGATGATTAGTAGTTGATTAGAAGTGATTAGAAGTTAATTAGAAGATATGTATTTTTCTAGAAGGGATTTTATTAGTATTATGTTAATATTTCTTGGAAGTACTAATTAATTATTGTTGATTAAATCATGGTTATTACTCAAATGATATTTTTGTAAATAGAAAGATTAATCTTGTTGAGTGAAGGATTTGTTTTTACTAACAAGAAAGATCTATTATTTTATGTAACTATTGTAAGTTAGTGTGGTGATTTTTACTAGTTTAAAATGAAAAGAGAGATTTTAGAAAAAATGTTTTTGAAGAAATATTTTACTAAATAATTAGTGAGCATCTTATGGATTTTTTTTGTGGAGAAAAAGAAGTGAATGGTTTATTTTAGAAAGAAAGTTGTGATTTTACTACGTATGAAAATATTGTTTTTACACAAGATTATTAGAAAGTGAGTTTTTCTAGATATATAAAGTATATATTTTGGAGAGATATATAAATAGTTGATTTGACAAGAAATTTAAAAAAAAATAGAAAGTTGGTGTATTTATTTTAGAGAAAGAGCAAGTTACTAATTTATTTCTCTAGAAAGAAATAAAATAGTTTTGAGAGAAAAAAGGAGAAATGAGATTTTTGAGATGAGAAATAAAGTTTGGAGAAATTGGAAAATATTATTTTTTTTGGATGAGTTAGTGCATTAAAGTGTATGATTTTATGAGAAATGATTTTCTTAGAAATATTATATGAATGATTGCATGAGAAAAGATGTCTATTGGGAATATTATTTTTGAGGAAGTTGGTGTATAAAAATGTATGATTTTATGTGGAAAATGTTATTGAAAAATATGAGTATTTCTGAAAGGTAGATTATGGAATATTGCATGGGCATGATTTGAGCATGAGACATTGAGCACGTACACGAAACGTTACGACACGAGATTTTAAATGATTGAATCACGGTTGACGAGAAAAATAGAGATGAGAATGAAAATAAGTTTTGAAATGAGAAATGAAATTCACGAGAAATGAAACAGAAATGAAATGATATGTGATGAGATGTTGTGTTGCCACCTCAAGTTCGCGGAGAGGACTTAGAGAAATGGTTTTAATACGGTAGTGCAGCGAGGCACCGCCCCATTTTCGTGGAGTGAACTTGGTGGTAAGGGCTAAGCGTGCACAACACATAGTGAACGGGCCTTGAAACGTACTGTGGGGATCAGTAAGACGAGGGAGCCGGGACTATGTCGAGTGAGTCGCGGGGCGGACGGACCGTGCAAAGAGACTGGTTAGGTTCAGTGATGCACGACACCGGGGCTTCGAGCGGAAAGGTTGGTACCGTCAGCTGAAAGGAGGCTTAAACGGACCAATAACTTTTGAGTGGTGTGAGATATTGACATGATTGAAATTTGAAGAAGAATGCTGAGAGCGACACTATACGAGAAAATGATTTGAGACATGTGATGAGTTATTGAAATGAGAACTGTTTTAAGATATTGACACGTGACACTGTTTTGAGATACTGAAATGAGTTATTGTTTCTGCGCATGTTACTCTGATCCGCATGGTGCATTGCATGGTTTTACTGTTCATAAATGTACTTTACTGTCTTTGAACTTATTGTTCTAGAATTGCTAGTTAGAGATTGGGTTGTAGACTACTGGGCGTTATCGCTCACGGTGTTGCACTTGTGTGACCCTGACATAATACCACGATGTTGCTTGTGCTACTCTGACGTATTATGTCAGACTATAGAGATGGACAGGAGGAGAGAACTATGGCTTGAAGGCCTATGGAGCAGAGCAGGATACCGCCGGGATGGACGGTCGTGCGTTGAAGTAGAGAAACCTAGTCAACCTTGTAGAGAATGATTGTATTTAATAGGAAGATTTATGTAATTTCTTATGGGTTACTGTTGTAAAACCCCAGATATTGTATATGTATTCTTTATTAACAAACCCAAATTTTGGGGGCGTTACATGGACTCCTAAAGTCTCAGGTTCGGTTCTTTTTTACAACAATTCTTGGGCCACCTCACCCATCGTATATGCGTATAAAGTTATGGGAATGGCTGTAGAGATTAGTACAAAGTGCGCACAAGCAAGCCTAGAACGCCCTGTGTTACCTGAAAAAAAATGTGACGAGGTGGATTAATTAGGTTTTTATTTTTATTTTTTTATCAGCAGGTGGATTAATTAGTTTAATTCACATTATTTGTAGGATTCATCCACACAGTGGTTGGTGCAACGGCTGCATGCGCACGTAAAGCCCGTCTGTGTAATTAAACAAAGAAGAAGTCAAGTCTGTTTCGCATGCCCAATATTTTAGTAGCATACAAAGATGTATTATAGTAATAGAATGTGCCTCATGACCATTAATATATAATACAAATTGCATAATTCTGCTCCCCCTGAACCAGCATTTTTATAACCTAATTGTTCTTTATTTGAATTAGAAAGGTGAGACATCTGTGTATGGAACAAGGATTGTGATGGGTAACAAAAATTATTCGGAGGCACCGCTATGTAATGGCCCAACACCTTTTATTATTATACATTTCTGTAGGATTTAGTATTATGCTGAGTCACATGACTTGCGTGTGTGTGCGTATGCGAGTGTGCGAACACAAGGGTGAAAGTGTCTTTGAAACATTTCCCAACCTACTAAAATCTGTGAGCGTGAGGATTGAGTGCACGAAGGTAGTGCGATAATTGAGAATGAGAGCGCCATACATTAATTTGAAGGATTATGTGAATAAGGTACCATGCATGTATATGGACCTTATAAAACTGAGTGGTGGAGAAGGGATCTGGGACACCACCAAGAGAACAAGGATTGTGAACGGCAGGGAAAATTATTTGGTAGCACCGCGACGTGATGTCCCAACAATCTTATTTATCACACATTTCTGTAGAATCTAGTACTAAGTGTATGGACCCCAAAAAACTGAGTGGTGGAGAAGGAATTTGGGACACCACGTGGCGGTGCCCTAAGACTATTGAATAACTACTCGAACCACAAAAGCAAAGTTAGTACGACAACCAAATCCTACTATATTTAAAGAGACGGTTTGGTTGTGGTACGGAAATATTACCGAATTACCCTTCACCAAATCATAATTGTTGGCTTTAAAATTGTCTTCGAATAAAAAATAGACGTGTTTATTGTAGCATTTTGATTGATAAGCAAAGTAAAAAGTCAAAACTGAATCAAGTTTCATAAGCTCAACAACACGTATGGATTAACACTCAAAATGTTGATGAGCAGCTATCACGACAGTTTTACTATTAACGAGACTTCCTTACAGAAACTAAGGTCACGCTCAATTGACGCATCATTTAGTGAGCTTTACTTAGGGACCTATTATAATTAATGTCCAACTTACTGAAGAATTTGTGTCCAAAGTTGAAGTGAGTTCTTAGATCGTGTGTACTAACTGTTTTTTTTCCTTTTGGTACACTGGAAATAAACACTACAAGAAATTTCACAAATCCCGACTAACTTTTAGTCGGCAAAGGTTGCCTATTTAGTCAGTAGAGGGATTTTCCAACTAGATTTTTGGTCGGCATTTTTAGTCGGGTAATGCTTGTCGGCAAATGTCGTCGCTGACAAAAAAATATTTAGTCGGCCAAGGTGCATACATTGGCGACTACGGGTCCCGACCCAAAATTTAGTCGGTAATATTTATTTAGTCGGGGAATGCTTCAACATTTACCTACTAAAGTCTGGTTGGAAAATGCTTCAACATTTACCAACTAAAGTTTGGTCGGGGAATGTTTTATAATTTTCCAACTAAATTCTAGTCAGGGAATGTATTTACTATCACTAACTACATTTTTGGTTGGTAATTAATTTGTCTCCATCACCAATCAAATTATTGGCCGCCAATTTTAAATGTTGAAATCGCATAATTGGCTACAATTTTTTTCCCCATTTTGATTTCCTGCCATGTAATGAATACTAATTAAATAAATTCCACAAAATAAATCCAAACTTTCATACATACAACTCCATCAAATACTTAGAAAATAACTTGTATCCAAATTCCTAAAGCAGAAAATAACAAGTCTAATCATAACTTGGGGAAAATAACAAATCCAAACCCCTACACCGCAAAATACTAAAGTAATTCAACTTCAACAAATGGATAACCAAAAACATCGAAGCACATCTACAACCAAAATCCATCTTTGATCTTCATAGTCAATAACCCAAAAGTAGAATGGCAGAATACTCCATTAAAGCTTCAATTTGAAAAAAAAAAATTTTAAAAATCCATCATTAGTAGCAGTTGAGCATGAGGCGACTAACATCACAGCATCCCAAAAGGCAGAGGAATAAACATCCTAACTAGCAGCTGAGCATCCCACATAACAACAAGAGTATAAGCATCATAGAATAATAAAGTGCAGTAGGCAATAGTGGTTGCACACGAAGAAAACAAAGAGCGCAGCAGCAGCAACACATGAAGTAAATAGCAAAACGCAGTGGCAAAGAGTGGCAACAAGTGCATCCATAAGATAGTATTCTCAAGTTGTTATTTACCAGGTTAGTGAGTAAAAGGTGCATATTTGTGTGTGATTTAGAACATAGTTCAGAGAGCGAGAGAGAGAGAGATCAACTAAGATCTTCATATTATAGTTCCCCCTAAAGTTATAATTCTACACTTTTTGTGCCCAATATATACATGATACGCATATGTAAGTCTATCAAGTAAAAATCATGTCAAGACTAGAGGTCCTGCTATGCCTTGGGCACTATGGACATGGTACCGGAATCAGGACTCGCAGAGTAAAGCTAGGGATCAAATCTATATAGTGAGGCAACCTGGTAAATGCCCCGTCCATCAAAGGTAACTAAAGGCTGGTTTTCCAGCTATATGAGCTATTAATTATGGATCATGAATACATATAAGCCATTTGAGACCATCGAAACATAGGATTCTTAGAAAAGATGAATTCCAAAGAGTTGTAAATACAACGGATGGAATGTGCCAAAAGTAGGATAGAATCGTGCAGCATCGTACTGCATTGAAATGGCTTGCCCCTTGCATACTGGATAAATCACAAATGTATTTCGCAAGCCATGGTTGTGTTGTGTTGTATTGTATTGTGAAATCAAGGAACACAACAGTTTACCACCATGAGTGTTCACGCATTAAGAGATGTTCGTTGCATACTCGTCAGGGTACTTTATCGATTTTAAGAAATGACAAATGTGACGCCCTAACTTTCCTTTTCCTAATAATTATTTTTTGCGTAAGAATTTGACTTATATGATTGGTTCATGTTAATTATTATTACTATATTTATTTTCTTCTCAGGCACAATAGGTACTGTGGTAATTATATTAAGATTTGGGGTATGAAAGATGTGAGTTGTCGTATATTATTTAGTACTTGGCTAATTAGAAATCTGTTTCTTTGGGATAATGTTCCACTACCTAATTAGCTATTTTTAAGGGGCTTCGTGGCTTAGTGGTGGTGGTGTAAAGTTTCACCTATATAAACATATATAGCTCTTGCCTAGGGTTGCGCTATGGAGAGAACCTAGGGATACAGAGAGAAGCCGTGCAGTCTAAGAGTTTCCGCTAGTGGGTGCGCGGGTAAGCTGCTCTTATTCCAATCATCTTATTTCTCTTAATTTTCCTTCTTTTTGTCCTTCCTCACGCTAGGATTTGGTGTTCTATCTATGAAGTAAAAAAATAGAAATCGGTTTTGATTGGATGGTTTAGCTAATGGAGTTTGTGAGAGAACTGAATGGGTGGATGGTGATGGGTTCTGTGCTTGATGGTGTGTCGTATGCGTGTGTGACAATGGTGCAAGGTGGTGGTAAAGAACTATAATATATTGGGGTTTAGCAAAGGCAGTTATGTCTCTTTGGGGAAGTATAATACATGAATTGTTTTGGAATCTTGTAGGTAACAATTGAATTTTAGATTGATGTGCCATGTTTTGGTAAAAGATCAAGTGATACATGGGGTCTAATAACTTGGTCTTTGGGTGAACTGAGTTTAAACTTTAGATGGGGTTTTAAGTTAGATAGTTACATATTTAGTACAGCTAGTAATCATGTATGATTCGTTTTTGTTCAGGTTACCCTTTTTTTGCGTATTCGAGTTGCATTACATTTGGAATCAGGTGAGTGGTTAATCGTCTTACGTATTTTCGAACTCGTCGTGTTCCTCAAATTATTCTTTTGGAAAAATTATCATTTGGTTATTGAAACCGTGAATTGTTTATATTGATCTTTTAATTGGCATGCGAAAAAAAAATATTCTTTTGGTGAGAACTTGGTGGATATTGATGGGAACATTTATTATTGAAAGTCCAGGGAAATTAATCCTCTGTGTGCGGGTGACTCTAATGCTCAACGGCTGACTTTTGCCGGATCGTTCTTAGGGAAAAGTTCCACGGGCTGCCTACTCGTGGTGACTCTAAGTTTTGATATTGGATCCAATCTCTGAGATATTTGTTCACTGGCACTTGGTACTATTTGGTATTGGTTGTGGTTCCCCATTGTTGTTGGATATTGCACTGTGATCACCAAAAAGACTTGTTATTGGTAAAAATGATTTATTGATATAATTTAAAGATTTGTTGTACACCTCGCACGCCAAATTATATTTATATGTTAAAATATTTTATCCCTGCTTTAGAACTTTATTTATTATACATGTTTTGCCATTCATTGAGCTGTGAGCTGACGGATTTAATCCACCATCATTTTCAGGCAAATCTAGTCGATAGGTGAGGACTCTGGCGGCATCTTGGGGATTCTTTGTGTCGACCTCCATAGGATATTGCATCCTAGTTTTAGTATTTTATTTATTCGCTTCCGCATATTGTTAAACCTGTTTGGTAAAAATAATTAAGAGATTCTTTCTGTCGATGGTGGAATATTTTATTTTTCTTGTTCATGGGAAGGCAGATCATCTTGCTTTGGTTGAGACATATTGGCTCTCTTTTGTTTAACAGTAAGAAATAATCGTTTGGTGTTTTTCGACTTCATATTTAATTTAATTTTTTTTATTTAATTTTTTTTTTTTTAGGCTTCGTGATCCATCAGTTGGCCTTGTGGTTCACGGCCGGTCATGTCCCATTTTGGGGCGTGACAACAAAAGCCTTCTCTCTCTTTTGGTGACAATGTGTACTTGGCCCGCGGCTTTTCAAAAGAACCATTTGCACACACCTCTTTAGGTGCAACTCCTTTCGTATTCCCTGATCCTCCAAATCCTTCCGTGCCTTTTCTATATCCTTGTTCTTTCCATCCGTGCCCATTATCGTCTCCACCAAATTGTCACATATGTTCTTCCCTATATGCATGACATTGAGACAATGTCGTAGATTAAGTGTCTCCCAGTAAGGCAGATCAAAGAAAATGCTTTTCTTCGCCCAGTTAAAATTTTTCTCGTATTTATCCCTTTTTCTTTTCTTGTTGCTTGCATGTTTTCCAAACGACTTGTATGTCCCTAAATTAATCTGTTCCAGTATTTCTCTACCCGACAACTCCAAAGGTCTAGTCCTATCCTCATATTTACCATTATAAAGATTGCTCCTTTGCCAAACATGATGCTCAAGTAGGTAGTGACTAGCACCCAAATAACCAATCTTACTTCTCAAACCAATTGATGAGCTGTCCCAATTGCAGATGGGGCAAACCAAATAATCCTTTGTAGACCACCCAAACATGATGCCATAAGCAGGGAAGTCATTGGTGGTCCACAAGACACATGAACGCATAGTAAAAGTCTATCCACGGGAGGAATCATAAGTTTGCACACCATTCTCCCACAACTCCTTCAACTCATCAATTAGCGGGTGCAAGTAAATGTCAATGTCTCTTCCAATGGCTGATGGACCAGGAATAAGCAACGACATAAAGCAAAAAGGCTCTTTCATGCATTTCCATGGTGGAAGATTGTAAGGCACCATGAAAACAGGCCACATACTATACGATGTGCTCATATTTCCAAAAGGATTGAAACCATTAGTGGCCATCCCAAGCCTCACATTTCGGGGATCGACAGCAAAATCAAAAAATCGCTCATTGAAGTCTTTCCATTCCTAACCATCAGCCAAATGCTTTAATTTGTTATCATCTACACGTTTGTCTTTGTGCCATGTCATATCAGGGGCTGTTTTCTCTAAAAAATGTTGCGTCTGTAATCTCGGAGTCAAGGGTAAGTATCGCAATATCTTTTGGGGGATCATTTTACCCTACCATCGTCCACCTTGTACCTAGGCTTGCTACACATAGGGCAATTCATCAAATTTGCATTCTCCTTCCAAAAGAGTGCACAGTCATCTTCACACGCATGGATTGGCACATACCCCAAACCCAAATCTCTTAAGAATTTCTTCGCTTCATAAATGTTCCATGGAACATTCTTATCACAGTTTGCAGGTAGCATGTCTTTAATAATCGTCATAATCATATTGAACGCATCATTGTTCAACTTCTTATAAACCTTAACATGAAGCATCCTAACAATGAAAGCTAATATGGTCTTTGTACATCCAGGATAAGGTTTACTTTGAGCGGCATTGAACAACTTGTCGAAATTGCGCACATCTTGCCTTTCATGATTAATAGGCAACTCATCGACATCATCATCCAACATCTCACCAACATAGATTTGTTCCAACGTATCATGCAATTGGTCGTCATCCTCGGGGATCTCCCCTCTTGTTTCGTTTGTCACGCCCCACTCTGGCAGGATATAACCTGCACAAAGTGACTGGACATCTGTCACCACCTGAACGCCTTTCCGGCTTCTCACAAAAACAATACTCAAAATTAGACTACAGCTCGCAGCAGAACCAATAAAAAAAAAATAATAATAATAATAAACAGGTGTTCACACCTCCACATCAGCTGTACATTCAAAATCATTTGACATGTACTCTACCACATTAACTCTACAAAATACTGATTATCCACATCACCCACTGACTGACAAAATCACAGAACACAACCTCTAGGAACACCTGACTAGCACTCTAGCACTGTAGTGGACCGACGTCTAGCTCAACTGGAAATCTGCAACCAAAAAGGTTACAGGAGAATGTACCTTAGCAACATAATAAATGGAAATGATAAGTGTTTAGATGGATCGAAACATAAACAACACACCAACACATTTGCTTAAACAATTTAGACGGATCACAAATGTTTAAAGCATCACACCCACGCTTTTATCTCAAAACACAACCCTCCATATTTATTTTAAAAATGCAGCCCACCGGCTCATCTCAAAACATGGCCCACCGGCCCATCTCAAAAAACACAGCCTATCGGCTCATCTAAAAAACACGGCCTATCGGCTCTTCTAAAAAAACACGGCCCACCGGCCCATTTCATCAACTCACCTCTGTAAGTTTTGCAAAATATTTCACATTTTCTTTCACAATATAAAATAATATCCTATCATTTTACCTAATGTGCCAACGAGTCGCCAACCTCACGACCGGGAGTTATGACGGTACCGTGACCTCGCTCACAGGCTCACATATAGTGGCGGTGACGAGGGCCATTCTTTATCACCAATGGTAGGTGCAACCCAGAAGGTAAGCAAAGCTTACCGGCAAGCAGCAACCAAGCTTGCCCCACATAACGCAAGCAGCAACCAAGCTTGCACAACCACAAATAGCAAGCAGCAACCAAGCTTGCACAACAACAAATAGCAAGCAGCAACTAAGCTTGCACAACATAAAGCAAGCAGCAACCAAGCTTGCAAACATTGGCACAAGAGGCATAAAACATTTTCCTTCCACACACCAAAAATCATTTGATCCATCATAAAAAATCATTTGATCCATCACTGAAAATCATTTAATCCGTCCAAACACAATACTTTTAACATATACAAAAATCACAAGGAGAGTTTTCAAAACATCAATAATCACACCACACATTTGAAAACACCACATAAACACTACACATTTCTATTTATTATAGAAGCTGTACATCCTCACCTGTCACAACAGGACCAACTCCGCCATAGACTTAACCTCTATGCACCAGAAGTGTCACCTCGACCATCTTACAGTATCATCACCTATGACATCAATTATGTATCACCCATAAGCTCACTACCAAAAATTCATGCCCAAATGCAAGTGAAATGCATGAAAATGTATCCTACGACTCAACAGTGCTGCGCTCTATGAATTTTCAGAATTAATCTACTTATCCGATTCCCACGAAATTTCCACCACAAACTCCAGAATCACACTTCATCATCATATCCAAAATTCAGAATTTTCTGAGCTCCGTAACTATTTTTAAACAACTTCCACACAAACCCAGAACTTGCTGAAAATTCCCCAAAACAGATTTTTCCCCAACTTCAAATTAAAAACTGCTATTCTCTGGAAGAAATTAAGGCACAAACCATACATCGTTTCGAAGGTATACGAGTCTAGTTTCATAATCAAAAGACGGTGTACCAATCGGATACCCGAGCTAAAAGTTATGACCGTTTTCCTAAGACATGTCAGTGCTGTCTGTACAAACACGAACCCGACAGCAGATTACTTCACGAATTTTCATACTTTCTGTGCTTCGAATTAATTTCTGAAAATTTTACAGAACACACACGACATCCATGGGTAGCTACTGTAAAAATCTCGTAAATTTCTGACTTCAAGAACCCTGTCTTAAAATTCACCAAAAACCGTGGCAGATTTGATTTTGTGAAAAACCAGTCAGTGAACCATTCACCTTCCTTTCACGAATTTCATAAAAATCAAACCCCAAATCACTCTTATGAGATGCAAAATCAGTGATTAACTTGTATATGAGCAACATATATCAAGAATTTCGGAAATCAAACTTCAATTCGTACCTTAATTTTGGGTTTTCCCCAAATTTTTCTTCTTTCTTCCTTCTTCCTCTTCTTCTTCTTCTTCTTCTTTTGGTCTCTCTCTCCTTCCAGGCAAAGTCTACCCCTCTCTCCTCTCTGATTACAATCAGCCCAATAAGAAGGAAAAGAAATAAAATATCTGATGCCCAAATTACACTTTGACCCCTCCAACTTACATAGCTATTAGCTTTAAGCCCAACACTTATGAAAATTACCTTTCCCTTCTTTCCCTCTTCCATAATTCGGGTCTCACAAACACCTCAAACCGTACCCCGCGTATATGAGCATATCAATACGTCCACTAGCATCCCGTGAAATGGTATCAAATACTTTTGAAATAACTCGGGGTGTTACATCGTTCCCAATGCCTTCATTGTGTTCTTGATGGTCATCATTTTGTGCTTGAGGCTGACGTACGGGGACTAGTTCCCCATGGTACACCCAAGTCTTATAAGAAGCATCGATTCCTTTTCGTATCAAATGCATCTTAACAATTACACTGCTGAGTAATTTTCTATTTAGACAATCGATGCATGGACACTGAATCTCAACCACTAGTCCTATATTTGTGGCTGCAAATTTTAGAAAAGATTCTACCCCTTGCCTATACTCCTGACTTGACCACCTATCTTTTATCTTCATCCAACTCTTGTCCATTTTTGTTGACCTATAAATAACTTAAACATTAATACATGTCAATTTTTATGATCAAAACTAATGCACAAAGCTGAAATGATAAACAACTACTACCATTTCTTTTTAAACAAATGCCCCCATCGATTACTTTAAAACCATATACATGAGTTTGTATTTTATATTCTAGTTGAATTACATAGAATATACCTTGGGACTTTAAATCACTGCCTAGAACTAATAAAAAACCCTATCTAATGGTGTGAGCAGATTTGCAGTAATCAACTAATTTTTAAATTAACAACGGTTCTACTTCTAAAGGGGGACCACAATCAGACAAAAATGAAAAAAATTAGTTTATTTCCTAACAATCATTCCCAATCTAGAAGAACATAAACTAAAAAATTGCAACGTGAAGCCAAAAACATGAGCCAGATTTAGAGGAAAACTAAATAATAAAAAGTAAGTCAACCCCATCTCATTTTATGAACTAAGAAACCATACAGACAAATGAAGCCAAAAATATACATTTTTTTAAACACTATTAAAATACTATAACAAACCTTAAAATACCATAACAAGCAAGAAATCACACAAATCTTAAGTTTTCGAATGCATGGGTCACATTCAGAGCACTTCTACTACTAAAGAAGCAAAAAACAAGAACCCATTACTCAACTTGCTGTGAGACTCTCTTCGAACCAGAGAGAGAGAGAGAGAGAGAGACGGGTTGGGGAAAACCCATTTGCCAAAACTACTTTGAAATATGTTTGGTGCATGTGAATAGCAAGAAAAGTAGGACTAGATATTCATACCAGAATCGATCAATTAGATATGAAACTAGAAACCCATTTAATCGATCAATTAGATTTTCATACCCGAAGCTTGCTCTCAAATCTAGTCGGCATTGTTGCCCAAGAGTTGGCCTTTGTTCAATCATCGCTGTAATCGACTGTTAACGTGGTGAGAGAATTTGGAGTGGGGATGAGGAGGAAGAGAGAGGGAAGTGAAGTGGTGAACTGAAGGTAGCGGTGGAAGAAGAATGTAGCGGTGGAAGAAGAATGAGGGAGTTAGAACGTGTGAAAGGTATTTAGGGCTGGGTTTAGAGAGGCGTTCAATACAACGTCGTTTTGATTAAGATTATAATTTGCCGACAAAATAATTAGTTGGTAATTACCAAAATTCCGCCAAGTATTTTCGCGGAAATTTTACTTTTTCCGGACCATTTTTTCCCTTGGTCGGCAACAACATGTAGTTACTGTTTGAGATATTGAAGTCGGAAAAACTTAGGTGTTTTCACATCACGTAATATCTATATAACAAATTTAAATATATTTGTCGATAATAGTATGTGATTTGTCGATCTAAACTGTTAGGATTTTAGGTTTTACGATTTCCATCATCGACCTAAAAATTGAATATCGTCGGATCATTAAAATAATGTCTAAGACTTGTTAGGCATAAGAACCCATTTATTTAATGAAATTGCGTCCCGATCAATGACCTTTTTAAACCCGATTCAGCCAAAAAATTTCGACAATGATTTAACTAGTAAGAACAACAAAATCAACGGTCTCGATCATCTTAATTATATCGCGGTCGCGTGATCGGACATAAGCACTCATTTACTTAATGAAATCGCGTCCCGATCAATAACATTTTTAAACCCGATTCAGCCAAATTTTTACGACAATAATTTAACTAATAGGAACAACAAAATCAACGGTCTTGATCAAATTAATTGTATCACGGTTGCGTGGCTACAATACATTCAACTACAGCACAAGACATAGTTTGCTATTAACTACATTCAATGTATAGAATTTAAAGGGCATCACCAATTCAATATTTACAATAGTCGATCCAAACCGTTGGAATTACATGCCCCGCTAATTTTATCAGTGTCACCAAAAGTGGAGATCATTTGATATGGGCAACTGCTTGATCCGATCACATTTAATGCATCCAGAGGCCTTAAAGTCGTATAATGGACAAACCAAGCTCCACCTAAGTGTTTTTTTTTTCCCCCCGATCGGAACCGTTTAACTTTTACATATTATAGACACCATCAATTATACAAAAAGTTAAAAAGATCGCGTATCGTTAGGCATTTAATCGGACCAAAAAGTACCTTTAAAATAAAACAATTGCATCTCGATCGAGAAGAAAATTTAAATGAAAGATTTTTCATCCAAAAAATAACGAAACAAACGGTTCGATTGCTAAAATAATTCCTAAACTACAAAACATTCTATTTTGCAATGGGTTGGATCACGTGTGCACGAAACAACTATGGCTCATGTATCTTTATTGTGCCAACTAAAATTTTGATTGGCAAATATTACCCAAGAATTCCCGACCAGATTTTGAGTCGGGAAATAAAAATATCCCCCACCAATTTTTATTTCTTGTGCCAAATAAATTTGGTTGGCAAATATCATCCAAGAATTCCCGACCAAATTTTTAGTCGGGAAATAAAAATATCCCCTGCCAATTTTTATTGTAAAATTTTAAATTCGTGCAAAAACTATTGCCAACCAAATATTTGGTCGGTAATTAAATTCCCCCTAAAAAATGTCCTTCGCACCATATTTTCCCAGAAAAAAATTTATTCTAGTCGGCAAAAACGTATTTTCCTGGACTAAATTAATTTGGTCGGGAATTAAAATCACCATTGGCCAACCAAAATCAATTTGGTCGGCAATTGTATAGAAATTGGAGACTAAATTTTTCTAGTCGGGATTTTTAATCGGCAATTATATATGTAATTTGTTGTAGTGAAAAACAAAAGCTAATAACGCTCAAAGGCCATTCCTCGCATGTCTGGCTCGAGGAGTGGGATGATCTCGTCCATCGGGGTAGTATGCGATGCCATCTTGTCCTCTTGATCTGCCCCCATGTTAGCAAGTATGTTAGCAACCTTGTTACTCTCACGGAGCGTGTGCTTCAGGTTGCGCCCGGTGATATCCATTAATGCCTTGCACTCCTTGATCAAGATCAGATGTGGAAATGCTCTAGGTGGTCTTCGTTGATAAGCACTATGGCGGCAGTGGAGTCCGACTCAATCTCCAGAGATTCCATTCCTCGACTATGAACCAACTTTAGTTCTTATGAATAGTGAGACAGTAATCCTTTAACATTGATAATGTATGTTATTGTGTACACAAGTATTAGGGGGTGTTCCACTAAACTAGTTTTTTGTAATAAACTGGCTTTTTCACGATTTTTATTTGTAGAGAGTGTCACTTGACAATACCAAATGGTACTCTAGAAATACCCAATAATTATAGCCATTCGAGCCGGACTTTTGACTTTTACCCTTCTATCCCTAGAATTAGCTTAGTTTCTGATTTACCATAAAATTGAACCAATCTAGTCGAGCACAACCGGACGTCTCATCATCATACTATAGAAAACCTAGTACAAAATACCAGAAGTCTCTTGGGAAACAATCACTTATTGGAAAAAATACTTGAAAGTTGGGAGTTTGGACGAGCTTAATTTATTTTCGTTCTAGATGGATTATTTTCATTCAGTGAGTAAACTTTTGATCAAAATATTTTATTTCCGGATTAGGCTCGATAAGAGCAATTAGAAAAGTGAAAAATTAAACTACATAGAAGTTGAAAGAAATTCAGGAAAAACAGCAACAATCCAAAAAAAAAATTGTCTGTTTTGATTTATTTTTATCTATTTTGGCCTAAGGTTAATTTTCTAGATCGCTCTCGTCAAGCCTAACTCTTAAAACAAATGAAAATAACACAAATTAGAGGAAAAAGGTTAAAGGCCAAACTTATAAACTACTATCGACTATTGAATACTGGGTAACAAGATCCATTGAGTTAACAAGCAAAATGTTTTGCCCGCAAAACTCATACCCCACAATGTATCTGACTTGTATTCCTGTTCACAAGTAGCATTTGGACAAATTGATAGTGGGAGTAGTCAAAATTTAAGCACATTTTTACAGGTCGACGTGGCCCTTGAACTAGCTCAAGTAGTTTGTCCCCTCGATTTTGAGTGAAGGTTTTGGGTTCAAGCTCATGGAGGAGCGTCGCAACGCCCAATTGTGTAAATTTGTAATCCAACTAGTCTCACCAACGCTATCAATACGGGCTGGGACTCTTGGACGAGCCCCGTTTGAGGTCACAGCATGCACATCAAATATGGGATTATATTTTGAGAACGAAAGGCATAATAAGTGCATGGCTGCATGCATATTGCAGACCCCAGAATCCATATTAACATCAGCAGGAGAAGAAAAACCAGTGCTTCGACTATCTTTACGTCTGTCACAACTGGATGACCTAAAAATAAAGTATGTTTTTTACATCACAGCAAACAGGATTTTCGCCACCATCATAATCATCATCCACTGCTATCAACAGCTACTTCTGCTGAGACTTGAGTTCATGCACTCTTTCTTCAGTTGCCTTCAGCGCTTTTCCATAGATGCTTATTAACTGAAAACGAACACGATAATTAGTAAGCAGGCTAATTAGTAAACAGGGTTTCATACAAAAACTGAGACCGTAAAGACCTCGGCATTGTTACATAGACTCAAAGCAGGATATTGGGGTCAGGCATGCGTCGAAGGGCCAGATTTATCAAATTTTCATCTCAAAGAACAGTAAAGATAGTCAAACTTGTTGTAGGATACTTCTTTTTTCCTCTAAGATAAGTTGTCTTTTTCTTTTTTTTGGTGAATAGGATAAGTTGTCTTCACAAGGCATCTAATGTGACATTCTACATACGATAAAATATCAAAAACATAATTCATAGTGAACCTGTATTACAAATATGCTTGGCAGGTGTCCAACTAAAAATGTAGGACAAATCTCTCATACTCCTATCGAAGTGTCGGGCATCGGACATGATTCACATATTTAGGAAAGTCATGAAACAAAGATACTCACGATCACTCTTTGTCAAGACCCAGAGCCAAAAAAAAAAAGTTACTCCCAAGTCTGATCCTAGGGACATTTCAAAGGGCAGGTGACAGGTTTGTGAAGTGAACGTGATCAGAAAGATTAACGAACTGACAAAAGAGACGTTCAGGCAGAAGAACATCCTCCACATAAAGCACCGGAAGGTTACAAGATAATCTAGATTCTGACAGCCATGGTAGGCAATTCTTCTGAACCCCCTAACAACTGCAAACCTCTCTCAATTGGGAGGGAAATGCGATCTCAAGTTCTAGCGGTTGGTTCTTTGCGTTTCTGCAGGATTTTTTGCTAATATATCCATCTGATCTTTCACACCTGCTTCTAGTCAGTTTAATTCCTGTTTTTCTGCTTTCGTTCATGGATCTGAATTGTGATTGTCCTGCTCTTAGTCAATTCGTGGTCGTGTGTACTTCTCGTTCTAATTCGTCCGCCATGGCAAATATGAATTCTGGTGCTCCTAGTCCTAAAGGAGTTATCTCTGGTGGTGTGATTGGGAAATCTGGATGTTGTGGATGGTGTTGAGTCAAGTGCAGGAAAAGCAGTGCTAAAAACAATAAATGAAATTATAATTTCTGGAAATCAACAAGAAACGAATTACAGAAACTAAAATGGAAATACATAAACTGTAACAAATTAGAATATTCAAACCGTGGCTTGTGTTTCACACAATTTCCTTAAAGAAAAATCGTCACTTCACCATTGGTATTTAAGGATTTGATCACCGTTTACCTCCCAAGATACAACGGCTTCAAACGATCATAGTAGCACCCGGTGGGCAGCTTTAGTGAACAAACAACTGTCGGGGGGGTTATTGAATCAGGGAAAAACTGAAGCAATATACCAGCCTTAAAGCCAAAAAAACCCGGGTAATCAATCGAGGTATTACCCAGCCTTCAAAACTGATTTGTTTGGGACTGAAGAGTTTCTCTTCTGCTACTAGATCTTCAAATCCAAATGGGTAGATCAAGCCCAAACTGCTCAGAGTTCTGGGGCGTAAAAAGATAAGGGAAGGCCCAAGCCCACCAGCCAAGCCCAACCCCACGGACCAAGCACCGGTCATTTTTCAGTCCGGAGGGGCAGCTGTGGCGCGTGCACAGTAATTGGGTCGAAGCCCACATAGTGTGTGCACTCCCTCCTTTGGAAAATTGGATTACCCCAAAGGGTCCAACCCTTGGGCCAATCTTGGAGACTATATACCCAGCAAAGGTTTCCTCCTCAAACCAATGTGGGACTATGCGTCTTTGCACCTTCTCAAAATACCCAGTTTGAGTGATGAATTCCCGTTCATCTCTCAATGGAACTTTTTCATTCTTTCAACGGATTAAACTCCTAACATAGGAGAGTGTCTAAACTCAGCTTGGGTCCCACCTCACGCGCTGTGGGTCCCACTCTAATTTATGGGTCAAAATCCCAAAAATTCTTATGGAACAATTCCATCTTCCAACAATTCCCCCATGAATGAAATTGGCAGAAAATGACACAGAAAACTTAGAAACTAAGTACAATGGATAATCCCGCCTAGGATAGGTAGCTTTTGGCATTGAACCTTCTCCTTGTGAAAACCTATCGGGTTTACTGGCTGACCAGTGAATAGTCCCGTCTTGAACTGTTCTGTCGTCTGTGTAAACCGAGACAACAAGTCTCACACAGAACTTCTCCTAACACAGTTCATTTCTCACTCTAGTGTTCGTTTTGGCTGTGAACACTCTCTTGGTTCTGCAAGTATTTTCTCGATAATTTTGCATTCCTGAATTCTCAAAGAAGCAGCCCAACTTAATACTCACGTGGGTGACCTTCTTATTTAGGTATCTTGCTATACCTCGCTTGGCATTCTAACGCATAAGAGTCATTAAAAGCAACGCTTACCTGAACCACTATACAGGATCACTATTCCACACCAGAGATCGTTCTCTGTTACTCGCATGTAGCTCGTCTCATTAAACCTAGATCTTGGGATTTTATAGTTGTCGAAATTGTACGATGTGGTTTGATTCAGGGAAAAAACGATTAGGACCGATACTGTGAATTGCAAAAAGTGTTGAATTGTGGCAGAATCGCAGAATCAAGGCGCGAATCGTCTGGTTCAGTGCATATATGAAAAAATGGGTTTCCAGGTGGGTCAGTCCAGTTTTTTTCAGACTAAAAACCCAAAAATAGTAGAAACTTGGGGCTTCTTTCTCAAAATCTTTGGAAGATGAAGCCTCAAACCGCTTTTAGAAAGTCTGGATAGTGGTTTTAACTCGAAACAGGACTTCGTTCAAGGTTTTCTCATACCTGGTTTGAAACCCAAAGAACGAAAAAATGGAGTCACACCAACTCGCCATTAGTCCATGAGCCTTCAATTTGTTGACTAAGAGCACCAAAGCATATCCATCATTCTTGAATCAATCGGAGATTCACTCATGCTATAGTTTACTACTTTGGTCGTTGATTGCAAAGAAACAGAGTATAGCTTAGAGCATCTCCACTCATTACTTAAATTTGAGTAAAAACTTGATTTGGGATGGCTCCTTCCAACCCTTACTCAAATTGAGAGATTTAATCACAACATTGAATGGCAAAAGGGTAAATAATAGTGCAACAAAAGAGCCTTGAAAATTTGGTTAAAATTTTGGGTCACATCAGATTTGGTGAAATATTTGGTATAGGTTTGGGTAAGGACTTGAAAATTTGGTTAAAATTTTGGTTCACATCAGATTTGGTGAAATATTTGGTATAGGTTTGGGTAAGGAGTGGAGGAGGGTTTTGGATGATTTTTACTCAAATTTGAGTTTGAGTCTAAATCTGAGAAAGAAGTGGAGATGCTCTTCCCTTGCTCAAATTTTTCCTCAAATTTGAGTAAAAGCTCTATTTGATATCACCCCCCTCCAATGGCAAAAGCAATTTTGACCCAAATTTTACTTCAAAAAAAATTAAAAAATCAGTCGCCTGACCTAACCCTAACCCAATCGTCTCTCCATTGCCTGTCGCCGCCATCGAAGCACACCCAGATCCTGATGACACTCAGAAATCTTATATCGACAAATCTTGTGACTTAAATCACAGATCTGGAAACCCTAATCCCAAAACCACCAAAAAGGCGGCTCTTTACACCACAATGACCTTCAACGCTGCTCGCCGACCTTCCGACAGCCCTCGATGACCCTCTGATAGCCATCGCCAACACTCCTCAACAGACCTCTCTGCTCTTACAACCACCAACGCTTATTGCCACCACCACCCACCACCTCCACCAGCGCTCACCACCTGCTGCCACAACTGACCACCCAAAACTAGCCATTAGGTATTTGGGTAAGGATTTGAGTAAAACTCAATTTGGTATGGGTTTGATTCAAGGACTGGAGGTGGGTTTTGGAACAGCCTACCTACTATGGACGGGGAAGCATCCTCCCTTATAGAGCTACAAATGAAGTCAGTACAGCTAACAGACTACCGGTTGCAGCTAGGTGAACAGGGGCGTAGGAGTTCATCTCTTAGGAGCAGACTTTCTTAATATCTTGTTTTATTTATCCTGATAAGCAGGCTAGCTACACGGGATTCCATTAGATTGATGGATTTATGCATACTTACAAATTAGTGCTACGAGGATTAAGCATTTAATTGTACTGACCTTAGGAAGTTTCCCAATGGAACGCATGCACTACAATATGGTTTGGTACAGGAAGCAAGTTCCCAGATGGTCTTTTATATTATGGGTTTCTATGTTTGTAGGCTCTACCAAGGATTGTTTAGCTAATTGCAGGGTCACTAATGATAGAACCTGTGCTCATTGCTTTGGGGGGGTTGAAATCTCACGATCCCCTCTTCTTTGGTTGTTCATTTGCAACTCAGGTGTGGCAGGAGGTTAAATTTAGTTGTGGACTCGGGCAAACTATAGGGGATCTTGCTTCTGAGATTCAGTGGGGCAGTCAGCTGTGTTCCAGGAAATCCTTTAAGGTCTCTTCTTACAAGCATTGTTGCTGCCACTGTTTCTTTCATATGACAGGAGAGAAGTGGCCATATTTTACAGCAGCAAGGTGTGACCACATCTGTCTTGGTGAAGAGAATTTAGGATGAGGTTAAGGCATGTGTTGTTTCTTGGAGGAATCTCCTTGTTTCTGCAGAGAATCAGAATTGTTGTCTGGTTTGGGGGATTCCTCCTATTGTTTTTTTCCAAGTCCAGCTGAAGTTTTTCTTGTATAAGGGAGTCTGTCTTTTGAGTTTTGAGCTGTGTTTGGAAACATCTGTTGTAGTTTTTTCTTTTTTTTCTAGCTAGGCTCTGTTTGGCCCAGCTTGTATATGTTGAGGGTTTGTTCCCTCTTATTTTGTTTTATTTTCAAGGCTATCCCCTTGATTTCTTTGGGCTGCTCTTAATAAAAGAATCTGTTCCAAAAAAAAAAAAACTGCTAACCTCTGACTCAAGCATCCGATCAAGCATCTATGTGTATTGAAAATGAATTAATTGCGCATCTATTGAAACATGGGATATTTACTTTGGTCAGTATGCAGAGTAACCTACCTCATCAACTTCATCCGGTGAGATTATAAACGGAGGAGACATCATGATATTATCACCAGCAACACGTACTAACATCCCATTCTTCTCACACTGTGCCCCGAAATATGCCCCTACCCCTGATTTACGCATAATCAAGTTTTATCAAAAGAAGAAAGAATATCACAAATTTCAAAAGACAGAAGCATGATTCTCTACCTCGGTCATCAAGTATTTAAATTAAACATAGGACAATAAAGCTGAAAAGAAAAAATAAAAAAGCAAAAATAAAGCTGTTATTGCACTCACCCCAGTCAGAAGGAAATGGATCATTTGGTGACTTGTTATCTGTGAACTCCGTGCCCAGAATCAAGCCAGTTCCACGTATCTACAATAAAGAGGAAGGGAAAAACAATTAATGTAACAGCTGCTTACCAAATTCACTCTCTCCTTATCAAGGCATGAAAAAATTCTAACGTTACAAATATACCTCCCCAATAATCGGACTGCCTGAAAAGGCCTTTACACCATCTTGAAATCTTGGGGAAATGCTCTTTACTTGCTCAACAATATTTCTTTCCCTGAATAAAATCGCAACATAAATTACTTCTGTTACTTTTTGGCTACATCTACTGATATGTGCCAAGTATTATATAACAAGCGGTTTTTGTTAAAGCACGACATAGGCTAGGCAACCCATTTGTTCAGGGATTTTGCCAAGCATTTGAGAGAGAGAGAGAGAGAGAGAGAGAGAGAGCAAACGACCAGAACCATGCTCCTGTGAAAACCATTGTGGTGGGATAAAAATGAATCATCACCCTTTGATTTCTAATTCACATAATCAGATGATAAAACTGAAATGCAAGGAGCATACTTGTAGATCTTGAGTGCTTCCAGTGCCACAGCACACGACACCGGATGCCCAGAATAAGTAAATCCATGAGAAAAATTTCCTGTAAAGAAAATCAAATATAAAACAGTACTAAGTTACACGTTACGAAAAAGCCAAAAGAATGAAAGGAGAATCCAGATGTATCCACAAAAAAAGTGCACGAAATTACCAAGTTTGTTACTTTGGGAATGTATGACATCTGAAACTTCAGGGCTCACAAGGACGGCCCCAATAGGCAAATAGGCAGAAGAAAGCGCCTGAGAAAAATTAAGACGATGAAGGACAAACTAATTTTTCTGCCACAAACAAGGGATGCCTGTATCAGACTATAGTCTACTCTACCTTTGCTACTGATACAAGATCTGGTTTGATGTTGTATTTATCACAGCCAAACATTGTTCCAAGCCTTCCAAATGCACAGATCACCTACAGTAAGAAAAATGAAGAATGCTAGATGAAGCTCTCAGCTATGGGTCAAAAACAAAAAAAGTTGAAAAATATAACTATTCCAGATCTAGAGTACCTCATCAGCAATAAAGAGAATGTCATATTTCCTTACTACAGCTTGAATCTGCATCATATATGGAAAAAATGGCATGCAGGTAAAACACTGGGCGAGAGGAAATCACAAGTTTCAACATTGATAAATTGAAAAATGCTAACAGAAATGAAAAGGATGATACAATGACTGACAAATTCAAACCAGTGAGTTCGATAAATTAACAAAAACTCTGCAACGCAAATTCCATTCTTCTACGTGAAGATGTCCTCGTCAAAGCCAGATGAAACTATGTTATACTTTTTCAAACAGACAGGAATATGAGCAGTGACTTCTAATTCATGGAGGCTCAAAGTTTCAATTGGGAAAGCGGCAAATCAAAACCAAGTTGGGACTCGATTGTAAGATTAAGTTCGCAAAGACTCGCATATCAAGTATGAGCATATCAATTTAAGTAGGTACTTATAGAGGTCAGCAAAACAAGGTCAAAGCCTGCTTGAGACCATTCGGTTGAGAGCATGTTTTAATCCATCCAATAGGTACTCTCGTCGAGCAAGTCAAATCAAACAGGCATCTCCCCTTTCACTGTTTATGCAACAACCATGCGCACACACAAAAACTTGCACATCTTATAATTGAGCACAGCCACTTATTAGGCCATAAACCTGGGAATTTAATGTTTTTTGACAACTTCATGCCACCACACCATATTTGTTCTTATCCAACACTAAGGAGCAGGTATCACATTTTCTATGCTTCCAAAGAAGAGAACGTTAAAGGGGGAATTTCAAAATGAGTAAAAGTGGAAATAAGCAAATAATTGACCTTTTCGAAATAAGTTGCAGGGGGAGGTATCACACCTCCAGCCCCCATTACTGGCTCTGCAATGAATGCAGCAATCTGAAATAAGCCACCACACAGGGTCAGTAACACGAAGTACATTTGCTCTTTCTCATCATTAAATGATTTCCCATGATAAAAGGTAAAAACAATTTTGATCACCGTCTCTGGTCCTTCTTTGAGAATGAGATTTTCCAAATTATTAGCTAATCTGGTTGAGAATTCCTCCTCCGTCTCACCTAATACATGCACTCTTTAGCCAATTATTATTTTCTATCTTCAAATACGACTAGTACCCTTAGAAGTTAGAAGGTTATGGCAACCTGGAAGGTGATAACGCCAGTAGTGAGGGCAGTCGGTATGCAGCACAAATGGAGCTGGCAGATCAAATTGTTGATGGAGTGGTGTAAGGCTGTAAAAAAAAAAAAAAAAAACCCCTATAATCAAGGAGTTTCATAGATTTGGAAGGGGAAAAAAGGTAGCTCCACAGAAAAGAACTTTGAGTGATTGATAGTGCTGCGTATCGACAAGTATCCTACCCAGAAAGACTAGCTGCTATAAGAGTTGACCCATGGTATCTGTCGAACCAAAAAAACAACAATTACTTTCGTTGGAGTTATACCATGATAGAATGAACCAAATACAATATCATTATTGAACAAGAGAATTACGATTTTGCTCGAGCAATAAACTTCTTCTTATTTGGCCTTCCGAGTGCATTGTTATAATACCAAACAAGCTTCACCTACAATCAAAATGAAAAGATGAAATTCCTAACATGGATGCTACTTAATTCAAGCCATCTCAAGTGATCCTCAGACTAGCTGGTCTCTAATGAAAAAGAAATCAAACAAAAGAAAATCAAAAGAAGCACATCCTGATAACCTGTGTGTCATTGGATTCTGATCCACTATTCGTGAAAAAGACCTTTGCCATTTCGGTTGCAGTAAATGTTTCCAGAAGTTCCTTTGCAAGATCCTGGTAATTTGGAAAGAAACTAATGAGGTGAAAATGGAACCGAGATCTGAAAAGCACAATATCAACCAAATTCCTCAACTATACCAAAGAGGGTTTCGTAGTACGATTCCAGAATGAGTGATAAAACGGCAACTTATTTAGCTGTGCAGTTGCAGCAGCAACAAGACGAGGTTCATTTCCCCCTGCAAGATTTTACAAGTATAAGGAATGGAAACCGGAGAGATAAATATAACAATTCAGATGAGATAGGTTCATTTTGTGCAACGCCAATGCTCTGGATGCTGAATGAAAGAAGTATGGTAATGTGCACATAAATCAAAATGATTCTTGGGTCTGCCCTCTCTGATGCCTTTTGGCTTTGATTTGAGGCCATGATTCCGCAGCAAACGCGACGGTATAGGGGGATCACTGTTTCAGTGGTATTCTGTGAGCAGCCACTTTGTGCATTTATTGCCAAAGGTTAGGTCTGTCTCCAATCCATCTGTTTCAGTGGTATTCTGGGAGCAGCCACTTTGTGCATTTATTGCCAAAGGTTAGGTCTGTCTCCTATCCTTCCCCCGCCCATACCCCCAATTATTGGGGATTAAATGGGTTATGTTATTGTTGTTGTTGTTGTAGATGAGATAGGTTCATGAAGTTGATAGCAGTTGATAGCATAGTGGAGGTGGTGTGCACAACTAAATTTTGCTGTGTAGAAAATACCGATGATAGAGAAAGAGTAACGTTGGTTTGTGTGAGGCATTTCTTTCCTTTTTCTGATGATAGTAATCTTCACCCAACAAAAAACAGTACACACTTGCCGTGATGGTGTGAGACTGATGTAAAAAGAAAATGACAATAAGATGGAGGAGGATTTATAGCTGTACCTTGTCGCAATATAGCATTAGATAACTATCCATGAGCCAAACAATACATATTATGCCCTTTCAGATCCCACCAATTTTTCTCTCTAAAAAGACTTTCTTCCTCTGCCATCTCTTTTTCCCTATCCCTCCCAAAAATGTATACTGTCTGGATATTTAAAGCATGCAGTATCAATTACTGATTTAGCTAACTACCACCACGTTCTTTTTGTAATTACAACTAACCCAAATCTTCTCCCTCTCGATGCCATGAGTGGTAACTAAAAATTTTTATTCTTTAAAGTTCAAATGTTCATCTTATCAAGTAATTGTTGATTACCCTGAGACTTAATGAAGAACAATTGTTATTTATACAACAAAACTGTCTTTTTTTCTTGGACAACCAAGGTTGTTAGCCTTTGCCAAGTGGGAAGCACAGTTTGCAGAGGCGCAAATATTCTTTTCATATAAAATGGTAATCAGTTTGTTGGAGTTGAAGAAGTTTTAGAACATATAAAGGCACAGGATTAACTCTTTTTCAGAATCTGCACTGGGGTGTTCTATATCGCCTTATATCTAAGGAAAACAGCCCCGTGGTCTCTGTAGCCTCTGACTGTAGTAAACGTCATCACCTGTTGACTACCTGGCTAGAGGCAACAACATTTAGTCTTTTTCTTTTTTTAATTCATATGGGATAGACAGCTGAGTATCCTACTATTAGTTAATGGCTAGTCTTTTAAAAATTTTCCCAGGACCACAGGTCACAAAACTAAGATGGCCGACAAAGCTGCAACCTAGTCTTCATTCGTACTCTCTGGACTTCAGCTAGGTCAACTACAACTCAAGATTGGTTTAACCGTACTATGAGAGTGGAAGTGTCCAGTTTCAGGACTTGGATATTGTCTACCATAGCTAAAGGTTGGGTGATCACTAAATCTTTCTTACAAACACAACTTGACCTACACCGTAGACAATCAAGCTGAAACAAGACTTTTTAAGTCCTCTTCATTTGTTCTTGGTCCTTCCTTCGTCCTTCAAGCTCTCTCATAGGATTTTCCCTGCTGATGAAGATCAACTCATAGCATCTCTAAGCTTTTTCCATCCTTCCCTGTGCCATTGAAGCTCTCTCATAGCATTTTCCCTGCTGATGCAGATCAACTCATAGCGTCTGTAAGCTTTTTCCATCCTTCCTCATGCCAGAGGAGGTCTTCCTGTACCACTTTCACATCTCGATGAAGGCCTCCCATAGTCTCAAACGACTTTTAGGTCTCTTTGTGGGTATGTCCAATGTATCATTTTGGAAGTGGCTTAGGTCCTACCTAAGGTTGCACCTACTTGTATGAAACTGCCAACCCGTACAACCCTAGCACTACCAAAATGTGATCACAGACTCAATATCCTATTTCCACTTTTGAATCAAATCAAACAAAGAAAGTTAAAAAAACATGAGATCCAGATAAATTTCCAAAAGAAATAAGAAGCACATGTAGACATGTAGATGTGAAATCAAGAAGCAAGTAAAAAGGAGTAGGCACGTCATAATAATAAAGACAAAATTGATGTGATCACAAAGTCTAATAGTTAAGGCGCTTAACCAAACAAAAAGCCTACATATGTCTTCTGAGTGCCTGCTCCCACCTTTTGTATTTGTAAATTTGATTTTGGATTGTCCAACCTCTTAGATACTTAAGGTTGCATGTGTAAACTGTGTACTACATTTGCTACATTAAGAGCTAAAGCATCATTTAGTCCCTAAGTAACCATGTTTTGTTTATTTTCCTTGTTTAAAGCATTACCCTCATAAGTCAAAATGTTGCTCTTCTATATTAGTGCAGCCATTTTAGAGACATAATGAGGCCGGGATGGAGAATGGTTACCTAAAGCTGTGCACCATAGACCGGCAAGAGAATCAAGATACTTCTTTCCATTGATGTCATAGACATAGGAACCCTACAAACAAAAAAGATAAGTAGCTAAGTGTGCAACACCTGGCCAAAGAAAAAAGTTTACCAAAACAGCAATACGAGAAAGGATGACGCTCAAATCGAGATGGGGCATGGCCAAGTGGTAAGGCAAATGGTTTTGGTCCTGTTGTTAGGATGAGGGTTCAAACTGTAATTCATATCACCTGGATCCAAGTTCATTTGCCCTTAAAAAGGCAAGATGAAGAATAGGGCTAAAATACACTTGATGTGGCCAAAGATTTTGTTCACTCGCCATCAAATGGACAGGGGGAAAATAAAAGACCCCCAAGGGGAAACCCCCGACCATTGAGCTGCACTGCCTAGTAATGGATTTAGCTTCAATTCCCTCTCATATGAAGCTACAATACCAAAAGTAAGAGAAAGAAAGGGGGAAAGGAAATACACTAAAGGAAAAATGTATACCTCGGACTTGTCTATTATTAAAGGATGCAAGTCAGTAGTCTGCCACCCAGCAGTAAAAGGTGCCAACATACTATGCCCCTTAAACCTGAGGAAGAAAGATACCTATAGTTATTTACATAAAAATAATAATACCACGCCGGTAAAAGCACACTTAAAAGCTACAAAGGATTAGACTTCTAACTACACACAAACATCCAAAAGGAGGAGAAAGAGAGAGGGTAATATGCATACCCTTTATCATCCTTTAAATCAGTAGCTGAAACATCCTTTTGCAAAGATGCCTGTGTACTATACCATCTGGCCTGTAAGGGAGCTTCAAGCAGCAAACTTCTAGACTCTGCAGCTTGATTAATGCACAAACTAACCTGACAAATTACACATTAAATATGTCAACAAAGTTACCGAGTGCCCGAGATGGGCATGCGTAGTATTCACGGTAATAAGGGTACAATCCTGTGTCCATCACAATTGACTCTTCAACGTGATGTGCCCTATATTATTAAGTACAAAAGAACAATGAGAACGTGACGATTATAGTCTCAAGCTGCTGAATCAGATTAAATGACAATCTAATTGTGGCTCCAGTTTACGTAACATAATAGATTATATACTGTCACTTGCCGTATGGTTTCCATTACATTCACTAATCTCCACCGCCCAAGTTCTACAGTTTCATACTTTGATCCTTTCGATGGTGAACTCCATTCCGTCCCCCTTTCATACCATCCCATATCACTTATGTTACCGATACTGGGTGTATGTCCTTTACCCCTGCGTTACCATAGTCCATAATTTTGACTTGAATATACACCAGTTCTCACACTGCCCTTATTCCTACATAATCTTCTCTTTTGAAATTTGCAACATCTTACACCAAGACACACCTTTTGGAATTTGCTTTAGTTTATTATGCATTAAGGTTCAGGTTTTTTTTTTTTTTTTTAAAGGCTAAGGTTCAGGTGATTAACTGCTTATGTCCTATTTCCTGCCTAAACTCCCTTAAACACTAGTTGATTAAATCTTTTCGGGTAAGATAAATTTTACCCTTTTTTTTTTTCCCTGGAAATGGGAAAATAAGGAACAGTTGTTTTTTTTTTTTGCTGAATTGCAAAAAAGAGGGTCAAAATAATATAAAAATAGTTTGTAGTACATAATATTCGGCCGCCCAATTATCCGCTGGGGTCCACATACCATTCTTCCTCACCATAAAAGGTCAGCCACGGATGAAAGAAAAGATAGAAAAGATTACGAGCCTAATGAAATGAAACAGAAATAAGCATCGTCAAGAATTAATCAACAGATACGCCACCCGAAAAACAAAAGACATTAAAAAAAAAACAAGTAGTATTTCGAAATTCCTCCATGTTTTGACAAATCCAGCGGAATATGATCGTCTCCAAGTTGGACAATCAAATTCGGATCCCATTAGTAAAGCGAGAATAACTAACAAATCTGCTGATTTTGAAAAATAAAACGTAAACCTAAACGGTCTTAAGTTTTTCTTTTCCATTCCTTCGTTGTGTTGCATGTGTGTTCGTAAATACCAATCGATGAGGCACAAGGGAAAATTGAAACCTGAGAGGCGGCGATGGGGGAGGAGGTGGTGGCTCTTCTGAGAGAGGATCGGAGGAGACGATTGATCACCATCTTCCTCGTTCTTCGTCTTCTTCTCCTTGGTTTTGGGAACTGGCAGTAATAACTGTAGAAAATGGGAAGCAAAACGTTCGAAGACGTAACTGTAATTGGAAGCTTGCAGTGATACAGAGTGGATAAGTTTTTATAGGGAGCGTGCTTTGGCTGTGTTCGGTTGCACAGTTTAGTTTTGTTTAGTTTAATTTTGATGGTGTAAGCAGGTGTAATAAGTGGAAAGAGATAGAGAGAAAAGTGAAAAAAGTGATGATGTAATCAAAACTGAAATAGTGCAAAACTGCCCCAAAACCCCCCAAACGAACACAGCCTTTATTTTTTAACTCCCTTAATTTTGGACAATAGTGAGGGAGAGAGTACGGCAAGTGGAAATGAGCGTGGGCTCACGCGCCTCTCTCATTTGCTAATTTGGACGCGTGTGAGTTCTACGAAATTTCCTCCCTCCACTATTAAATTATTGGATGCTGATTCACAACTCGTACTGTTTTACGTGTGAGAAATTGCGTAAGAATCATAGGGCCGTTACGTGATCAGATTCCAGATCACCGAATAAATTTAGTGATGACAATTTCTTCGTATTCAATATCGGAAACCCCAGAATTCTTAAAGAAAATCCGTTTGGATATCGAACGTAGCCCCCGAATTCTTGTACCTGCTCAGAACACACAAACTCTCTGACTATATATATAGAAATTTACATGTTTACGAATGTAACGAATCTTGAGTGTGCGGTGGGGAAACACCAAATTGATCTTCACCGGGGAGGCGAATTTGGTGTTTTAACTAATATTTCCAGTGGAGATCGGGGTTGGAATAAGACCCTTCGATTCATATCCTACTTGTTGCCATCCCTATGAATAATTTTTGTTGATGCAAGTTATTTAAAAAAAAAGTCCTACTTCCCTTTTTATTTTTGTCTTTATTCAAAAAAATTGGCATCTATTAGCTTTGCGTCAAATTTTGTGGATTATTTGTTAATGAGGCACCGAAAAAAGTTAGAAATTATGACCTAAACTCAAGAATTTTTGAAAAAAAAAAAAAAACTGGTTTTAGGCTTTTTTGTCTTTGGTATTTTTGGAAAAGTATTGAGTTTCCGTCATAATTTCATACTACGTTTTAGATTCTTATCATGGAGACGAATTAATTGTCCACAAAAGTTTGACGCAAAATTAACAAACTCAAAAAAAATTTGAATAAAGAACCCCAAAAGAGAACTCACTAATACTATATAACTTTTCTATTGAAAAATCAACACCATCAATGTCGCATTTATTCTTGAGCAATGCTACGCACTTTAAAACTCAACGCCACATGATTATTTCCGGAACCATTCGCATGTGGAACTATGTCTGTGTGCATTGACCGGTTACGAAAATAGTTGTGTTTTAAAGATATGTGCGTAGACTGTGTTTGTTTTGAGTCACGAAATCTCTTCGGAATGATGCCCAGGATCATCTAAACTTCTTATGCTCACTTAATTGGGAGGAAATGTGACAACAATCCTATTATGGTATGTGTGGTTTACTAGGAATCTCGTTTCTCGTTTCATGATCTTGTCACGATCGGCCTTGAAATTTCTTAATGCTGATGTTACAATTCAGAATCCATTATGCATTTTACAACAACAAAATCAATTTCTAAAAGTAATATTCTTGGTATTCGACTATACAAAAATTTGTAGCTATGCATATCATTGCAAGAGGAATGAATCAACTTGTTCACAAAAATATCAAGGGGTTTTCTACTGAGATGACGTTTTGATTTTTTTTAGTTGATGTATTGTGAGAAAATAATTTGTCTCGAAAAGCGTAAAAATCCAAAAAAATCCTTAAGAACACTTCCTAAGTTGAATTTACGGTGCAAAACCGGTTTAGTTCGTGTGACTCCCCATTCAATATGTAATTGCTTACATGCGTTCAGAAAATCACACAGAAAGCTCCCTCAAATAGGCATGGAGCTAGTAATAACACCGGAGGCCTATCTAAAAAGAGTGCCATGCTTTCGGGCCAAAAAATAATCTGGAAACACCATCATCCACCCGTCTTTTTTTCACTCTTACGAGGATGTTAATTTGGATTGACCATCTGCCTGATTCGGACCCTGTTTTACGTTGTTATTTTGACACTTTTATTCATTCTGTTTCATTTTTATTCTTGTTCATTTAAACGAGCAACACTGTTCTTTAACGTCTTTAATAAACATAAAATAATGTTACCATTAGTATAGACAGATTTGTGTAAAAATAGATAACAAAATAGTATTACATAAAAAATAGGACGTCTAGATGGAAAATGATGTGCGTACACCACACTTTGAGGTACCTAAGTGTGGTGTACCTGGGTTGCGGCTAGAATTAGTTATATTATATTTATTAATAATCTTGAAACTCGTCCGATTCTTATCTTGTTTTTTTTTCTTACATGCCACGTGTGCGTGACTATACCAAATTGGGGTCCGTGCCAATCCTTCCTACCATGGCGGTCTGTAGACAAGATAACAAACTTTATAGATTGGCAGTAACAGAAACACCATTAATTTCACCAAATATTTTTATTCACCTTTTTCCCATAGATGATATGAAAGCTTTACAACATACTTAGGGCCTGTTTGGGCGCCCTCTTTTCCCATTTTTCCATTCTCGTTTTCCCGTTTTAGCTGTTTGGGCGCCAGTTTTTGAGAACTCATTCTGCAAAACTGATTCTTCATTTTTGATGATAGAAGCAAGAAGCGAAAATCCGCCCTTCAGTTCCTTTTCCCATTCTCGTTTTGGATTCTCGTTTTCCATTTCCCGTGAACCTTTTCTCTGCCATTCATACCCTTCATCGCTCCTCAGAAATTGTTCAGATCTACACGCTGTTGTTGATTGCTGAGGTTCTCTCGGTCGGTCTGGTTGCTACAGGGCAATGCGAGATTGAATCTCTTTCTTTGGTCGGTTCAGTGAGTCTTCTCCCCCAACCCCCAAATTTGGAAATTGATTGGAGGGTATTTCGTGATATGAGGAAATTGAAATGGGTTTTTGGTGGTTTATGACTAATCTGACTGTTTTGGAGGTGGGTTGATTTATTGGCGAGAGAGAGAGAAAGAGAGAGAGAGAGAGAGAGATGGATTTGGTGGGTTTTCTCAAGAGTTCACATTGGAATGGAAATGGTGGAGGTGATGGGAGGTAGATATTGAATACAGAGGGGACGGATATTACGAGGTCAAAACTAGGCTTTTCCTTCTGTACAAAACCTTTCTTCATTCAAAAAATTTTCTTCTTTTTTTTTTTTTTTTTTGGGTGCTTCGGAAAAAACCATCAATTTGTGTAAAAAAAAAAATGGGAAAAAGGACCATCTAATAATATTTTTCATAAAAAAAGCCTCAAATCTCAAGGTTTTTGGTAACAAAAATATTCCCAAACGTAATTTGAAAAAAAATAAAATAGAAATCTTGTTGTGCCCAAATATGTTTTCCCAAACATGCATGTTCCCAGTTTGTGTAAAAATACCATCAGTAACTCCAAAGGCATGGTGGGTGGTTTGCCCCGTTGGCATGGTTGTCGGGGTTAAATTAGTAAATTCCAAACCAAAACTCATTTTTATCATTTTTCTCCCAAACACTACTACTTTTACAAAATGCATTCTGTACATTTCTCCCAAACACTCTTCCTAGATTCAAAACTCATTCTGGCCATAATCCAAAAAACCAAAAAGCCAAAAAGTCAAAAATGAAAAGCTGAAAAGTTGGCTCCCAAACACCCTCTTATCTGTTGGAAATTTCACAAAATTTTAGATGAATGAAATCAGGGTATTTTGGAGGGTCTAACATGGCAACTAAATGGTCTACTCCGAGTTCAATGAATATGTACAAAGTGTTTAATTTCGGGAGTTCCAGCGGTTTTGAGAGGTTAATACCCTTCATGAATTGTGGTTAATGCAACACATTCAAATCGGAAGTTATAGCAGAATTCATTCCAATTCATTGCAGTTTTTATTCAAATTTTATGTTGGGGGATTATGGAATTCAATTGTAGAATTGACTCCCGTATTGATTCCAGAGGCTTCTCATTCACCTATATAAAAGCAGCATTACCTTTGCTTCTGTACATCAAAAATTTGTGCTCTTATATCCACTACCAGATTACTGTTCTTTAAGAGAAAGAAAGAGGAGCAGACACTAGTAAGTTTGGCAAGGCAGCCGACGGAGGTGTTGGAAGGTTTGTGGTTGTTGCCGTTTTATCCTGGGACGAAGATGCCGGTGTATCCTACAACATCCACGGTAGGTGGCGAATCTTTGTTTAGGAGACTTATGGTATCATAGGACTTAGCTCGTTTTCTACCAACTGTTTGTATCTCTATTTCGTTGTTTATTCTGTTCATCAAGTTGCAATTGTATTTCTGTTTCTATCAATGAAATTGTTCTCTTGAATTCTGTGATTGCCTAATATTCTTCCCAACAAGCTTTACAAAGATTTTCATAGTCGATTGGCAATCGAATTCCAGAAAACAGTTTCTATTTAGTACTAACAATTTAGTTGTGAGAACAGAATCATAAGATGGTATGGGGTTATCTCACTGATGTGAGGCAGGCGATGTGGGAATTTGACTAGATTATGTGGTATATAGGAACGAAAAATATACAAACAAATTGGCTACATTCTAAGTCAATCGCACACAATTGGACTTCTGTGATTAATTGGTCAGGCTACGGCTTTGGACAGTCGTGCGTGATTGGCCTCGGTTGGGTGTTTTGCTTGGTGGATACTGTTCATGTGCTCAGTGTTAGGATCAGCCAGTTGTAGGCTTGATCTGGCCTTGTATGAGCTCGGCCTGAAGTGCATAGCTAGTGGTTTGCATGATGCGCTCAACCGTAGTACACAGCTTGTGGGTTGTAATGAGTGCTTGGATTGCATTTGCTAAGCGGAACTCCGTTGAGGGCACTGCCCTCGAATCCTCGCTTAGGGGCACTGTTCCTAAGAACCTCGCTAGGGGGCACGGCCTCTAAGAACCCCCACTAGGGGGCCCGGGATCCCCGGGATACACTTGTGCGTTGTGGGTGTAAGACCATGTTTGATTGTTAAGTTTGGATTGTTTATCTATTCTTCTTGTTGTGATTATGAAAATAATTTCACTAATTTGTGGTTGGTCATGTCTCAGGTTAACATGACAACTGAAAAGAACTCTAAGACTCCAAGCTCAAAGTCATGTTGCTCCTATCCATGGAGTTCCCTCGGTTCCGATGTCCCATATGGATAAGCCTGGGAGGTTTGGTCCAGGGGTTGATTTCAAGAGGTGGCAACAGAAGATGACGTTCTATTTAAGTATCTAACCACTCTCCATCTCTTTGGGTGTTTATCTGAGGATGCCTCACTTGTTGTTGAAAATGAGAAAGATAACCAAAAGCTACAAGCTCTGGATAAGTGAAAGAATGCTGATTATCTAGTGAAGAATTATGTTTTGAATGTCTGGATGACTCATTATGATCTATGTTTAATGAGGTGAAATCTGCCAAGGAACTATGGGAGTCTTTAGACAAAAAGTACAAGGTCAAAGGAGTCGGGCCCAAGAAGTTTGTTGTGGGCCGCTTCCTTGATTATGTGATGAATGATTAAAAACCTGTGACAATACAGGTCCAAGAGCTGCAGATATTGATCAATGAAATCAAGGCAGAAGGGATGGGGCTGCCTGAGTCGTTTTTTGTGACTGCAATCATCTACAAGCTTTTAGAATCTTGGAAGGAGTTCAAAAGTTATCTTATGTTAAAAACAAAGAGATGACCTTGGAGCTCTTTTCAAGCTCAATGTTACAAAACAAAATCAGGTTAGGGACAAGGCTTCCAAGACCTCCAACATGGCGAAAGCTAACATGGTGGAGCATGGCCAGTCTTCGAATGCGAAGAAGAACAAGCATGATAAGCGATCTGACAAGCAGAAGGGCAAGAGTGTCAATTTGGGATTGAAAGACAGTGTCGCCAAGAAGCAGAAAGATAAGTTTCATGGGAAATGCAGTGAAAAGTTTGGGCATCGTATCAGATTGCAAGAAGCCACCTTGTCCACAAGCGCATATAACAAAAGGCTCGGAAGGTGACAATGACATGAACCTCTCAACTATGGTATTTGAGACGAACATGGTGGACCCAAATCCATAGGAATGGTGGACTAACACTGGGGCGAGAAGAGAAGATGTTCACATCACCAGAGCCGGTTAATTGTGAGAAGTTGTTCATGGGGAATTCAGCGATCTCAGATATTGTTGGGGAATGAAAGGTGATCCTGAAGATGACTCCGAGAAAAGAGTTGACTCTGAACAAGGTGTTGTTTGTGCCAGACATTCACAAAAATTTGGTGTTTGGTTCACTAATGAGCCGGCTCGTGTGGGGGGAGAGGGCAAGTGATTTTCTCTCTCCTCCTCTTTCTATTTATAGTGCCAAACCTCTAATTACACCTCGCACCCCTTAGGCACTTATGTTTTGTTATTTTGCCTAAAATCACATAATAATACGCATTAACCCACTCCCCAACTCTAAAGTGTAATTTCCCACCTTTTATTCGAAAAAAATTTACAAAAATTTTTGGGTCTTTACAATGGGCCACTTTGGGTGTTTTTTTAGCCAAGAACCATTGTCCCAATAAATATTGACCATAAAAATGGATCCAAATTCTATTAATCTTTGTCATCATGTAATTTTTCCTTCTTTCTTCCTACTTTTCCTTTTGGCTTGTTTCAGTTGTTCCTCTTCTATCGATAGATGTTCTTAAAAAAATCAATGTCTCATTGAAAATAAACAAAAGAAAACATAGGGGTGTTTGAGAGCCTACTTTTTAGCTTTTCATTTTCAATTTTTGGCTTTTTAGATTATGGTCAGAATGTGTTTTGAATATGGAAAGAGTGTTTGGGAGAAATGTGTAGAATGCATTTTGCAATAGAAGTAGTGTTTGGGAGAATAATGAGGAGAATGAGTTATGCATTGATTATTTACCATTTTATCCTTATTTATTATTTATGGTATTTAAAATGTGTACAAATATTGTTTTTTAGCAAGTTTTTTTAAAGTCATAGTGGGAAATATTTTTATAACCGTGTCCCGTTCAAAATTTTTTTTTTTGTTGGATGAACAATAATTTTTTCTCTTCATATTTTTTTTGGTAATTGAAAGTCTACTGTGCTTGATAAAAATAATGTAAGATGGAAGTAATTTCCCTAAAATAAAAAAAAAAGTTGGTCCTAAAAAAATTATGATTTGCATGGAAATTCATGATAACATTCATGAAATCAATTTCTTAAGTAACAAATACTTTGTCTAGTAATTTGTCCACTTTGTTCACCAATCATCTTCACCGTTGGATCACAAAATAAAACCCCCACTGTGGGATAGTGGTAGAATGGTCTAGAACATGGAGAAAACACCACAGTCCAGTAGATCATTAAAATTTGTTCTCTCTTTCTCTTTGGGACCGAGTTCTCTTTCTCCGTTTTATGGATGGTGGATGACCAGCTTTGCAACTCTTTTTGGTTTTTCCAGGTTATTTTCTCCATTTTATCCAACATTTTTTTTGCGAAAGATTTTCGCAAGACCTGGGCTTTGAAGGGGTTCTCTGCAGATTTGAATTTGGGTTCTATTTTGTGAGATCTACAGATTTCATTTTCTCTATTTTTTGTCTCTTCTCTCTGTCTTTTCCTCTTCTCTCGTTTGTGTTTGTGTGGTGTAAAAAAGGGGATCCTAGATGTGTAGAGGATAATGGGAGGGGCAGGAATGGTAGAGAGAAATTGAGGGGAAAGTAAAACGAGAAGTAGAAATCGAAAAGAAAATCTCGACCTCTTTTTGGCTTTTGGCTTGGAATGTCAAAAATGGAGAATGCATTTTTAGGAATGAGTTTTGGAGTATGTCGCCCAAACAGGCAGAAGGGAAAAAGGAGAATGTGAAAAGGAAAAAAACAGGCACTCAAACGCCCTCATAATAAACACCATTGATACCAATAACAGTAGACTATAGTAATATATGGGCTAATTTTGGTTTATTCTATTTATATTCAATTTTGTCTCATTATATCTTAGTTTTTCAAATTATTGGTTATATCAAAATAAAAAATAAAAATTTAAGAAACTAAAAAAATTATTCATATAGAATTATGTTTGTCTTCAATTAAAAAAAATTATTTACAGTTGAATAAATAAAAAAAACTCAATCCTTCATAATAATTTTTTTTTGGTCGAGTTTCACTTTTTTGGACATTCAATTTTTTTTAATACTCTCAGAAGTATAATATTCTTCAAATAAGAACAGATCTTATGTGAGATCTTAATTAAAAAAAGTTTTCAAAATCGTATACAAATTTATACTTTTTTTTTTTGAGAAATAGAGAGAAATTTCGTTAAATCAAGCCACAATACATGAATCAAAACGAAAACAACCTAAAACTACCAAAAGAACAAATCGAAAAACAGAATCAAACTACTGGTGCCGTCGCCGCCCCTGTCATGCCACCGCCATCCCTTGCCGTCGGTGTTGGAGGCCCAGATCGGCCTCCCCTTGGCCTAAAAATCAGGATTCCGGCCACCCATACCGAGAGGAGAGCAGATTTAGTCATGCATAGGGGAGTTATTGGCAGATTCGTGAGGGGAAGTAATAAAGGAGAGGAGAGGAGAGGGTAGGAAGAGCTAGAAGGTGGAAGGGTGGGGGAGAGGACATGTGGCGGAGGGGGAGAAAACTTCTCCGGCCCTCAATTGCCCTCTCACTCTCACTCTCACTCTCTATCTATACTATATTCGAACCCCCCTTTTTACTTAAAAAAAAAAAAATTATACTTGAAAACCATAAATAATTAAAACTTAATTAACGCACATGTTGAGAAAATGGACAAAAAATTTAGTACTCTGTGTAAGAAGACGGATGCCAGCGAAAGTCGGAGTCTTTCACAGGCTTAATTTTCTATAGACCCCCTAAAATATCACTGAGCATCACTTGAACCACCTAAATTTTAAAATAAATCACTTTGACCCCCTGAGCCGTCAAATAGATGATCAAATAGCGGAAAGTGGTTTTGGAGGACAAAAGCAAATGTTATACCCGAAATGCCCTTATTTTTTTTGGATATTCCATAAAAAACCGTGGTTTTGGAGGAAAAAGAAAATATTATGCCCGAAAATGCCCTTATGTTTTGGATAGTTGACGAAAACCTTTTCCCTATTTGACAGTTCAGGGGGTCAAAGTGATTCATTTTAAAGATCAGGAGGTTCAAGAGATATTAAGTGATAGTTAAGAGTGTGTGCAGAAAATTAAGCCGTCATTTATCAGGTAACGCGCTACTCGGCGGTAGGGCGAGTGAGAGAGAAAGAAGATCGGGAGCGTGAGAAGGAACGAGCCCAGAGACACCCAGGCACAGAGAGAGAATTGGCAAACGGAAACCCTAAAAATCACGCCCAATTTGGGCAGCTACTCGCCGAAACCCCTCGCGTGGATTTGCAGCGGCGGAGGATCGAGAAAATTGAATACTACCAACAGAAAATTACACACACAGGTAACCCCCAACCCTTATTAACCTCCCCACCTCACCCCCTTCTCTCCCTCTCTCTCTCTCCTCAAATTCCCTCTCTCTCTTAAAATTCCCTCTTCCCAACACTTTCTTCAATTTGTTTCAGCTACAGTTGTTTCGTACAAAAACCCTAGTGAACGATCTGACTTACCTGAAATTATCCTGTCATGTAAATAATTACTGTTGTACTTGTCATTTCAGGGTGATTTTTTCATTTCTTTTATGTTTCTTGTAGTGTTTCCCGAACCACAATTTAGTGGTTTTATGGACACTTTTTTCAATTTGATTCAGCTACTGTTGTTTCTGTGTCTTCAATCGCATAAAACCCCGGTGATCGATCTGACTAACTTGAATTATCCTGTCGTGTGGTACTAGTTATTTACAATATGTTAGTTCTGCTTCAGAGTTTTTTGTCATTTCTTTATGTTTCTTTCCTTAATTGTTCACAATTTAGAGGTTGAAGAACCTGGTGATATGTATAACCACCATTTCGAAAGTTTAAAAGATATTCATGTTAACATTAATAAAGAGAGGGGCGGAGGGAGGGAGGGAGAGGGATAATCATGTTAGAAGATTTTACTTCACTAAAATGGGTCTTGGATCTATTCTGAGGAAAATTTGATGTTTGAAATTAGCGTGTAGAGGTGATACTGGAAAATATGACTTGGTTTCATTTAACATAACAGGTTCTTCTTGCATTTGTTTGGAGACTAGTAGCAAAATAGACTACCATTTCACCAAAAATTAAATTAAATGTAATAGAGATTGTGTGTTGGAAAGTGATTTAAACGGGGCAATCTGCACACCTTGAGTATTTTTTGATGTGAATCACCTTGAGTATTTTCATTGCAAAATGACGTATTAATAGATATGTAAAGTTGCAAAAAATACGGATGCATTAAATTTGATGAGTCATGCAATATCTAGGCAGACACATCAATTCGGGATGGTACATGTTGCCGATCTGTTTGGATTTGTGTCATTTGGATCGAATATGCGAGGAAAGTAGAGACCCTTATCTTTTTGGGCTCATGTTGTGATTCCCTGGGGCACAAATACGCTGGTATGGTTGCCGGTATGTGGTCGAAATGATAGACGCACGATTCAACGTGATATGGACACTCCAACACGAAATCGGGATAAAAGTTTTGAGAGCTAGCAATGACCATCTGTTCATCCTCTAAAGTTGTTCTGCATCTTGCCCTCCATACACAACATGTCAAAAGTAGCGGCTAATTCTCCGGGTTATCTTGGTGCTTCTGTCACGGCATGCAAAGACTCAGCAATCATGCAACTGGATACTCACAGCCGGCATCACCCAACTCCACTGCAAACAGAGAATTGTATACTCCATAAATCCTGTGCCGCCTTCCAATGAAACAACAGGTGGTTCGCCATTTCCTCCGCCTTCTTACGCATGCAATACCCGAGAATCATAAGATGACAATTTCAGGTTAAGTTATCTGTGGTATCAAGAACTGCTATCTTATGGACAGTGGACTGTGGACAGTAGGAGGATTGGTCCCGCAGATTAGTCAGGTGACCGGAGTTGTCAAAAAAGAACTGCTATCTCATGAAAAAGATATGTTTGTGGGGGCTCTAGCTTCCGCACCTGTTTCCAATGAAACCTGGTATCCTAGGAAGCACGGGTACTGGTACGGGGGCAGTACGGGTATTGGTACGGGATACGGCAACAACCCAAAAAAGTAGGGTACGGGTACGGCGGGGGTACAACGATTTTTTTATGTATATTTTTTACAATTTTGGCATGCTTATTTAGATATGACAAGTATAACATATTTTATAGATAGAAACAAGATAACAAAAGCCAATAGCAGTTGAACTTGAACCCATACTCCTTGATGGACTCATCTTCCTATGAAATAAAGTGCAATAGCCTAATTTTTGTGCATGCAATGGAGAGCAAAAGATATTTCAAGGCCTTTCAAAAAAATAAAAAAGAAGGAATAGATTTTGACATAATAACGAGAGAGAAGGGGGAACATAAATAATGAGAGAGAGAGAGTGAGAGAGAGGAGTCGCAATCGCTAGAGAAAAATTGACAAAAAAGATTAGTCAACCCGGCTCTTGTTTTTCCAAAATCAAGCTCTAGATCTGAGTCACGGTCTCGAGTTTATGACTTTATCGGATTGAGTTCTTGCATATTAAGGCCATCAGTTTGAGTTTTTTTTCCCCATAGAGAATCCCTAAAGTTTTGTATACTTTACGAATAGGCCCAAAAGTACCCAGAAAAGTACCTAATGAAGTACCCATAAACTCAAAAGTACCCCGTACGTTTTTGGAGTACCCGGTACGTATTTTGAAATTTGAAGTACCGATGAAGTACCGGTACCCGGTACGGGTACTTTGGGGTTTTAGAAGTACCCATGCAGCCATGCTTCATAGCTGGTACCTTTAGCACCATAAAGAAGGGAGTAGATAGATTTCAAAGTAAAGCTTCCCTTAAACTGATAGAGAGGATCCATAAATTGCCTACATGCTCCAATCCCAATCCTGACAAGCCTTGACAATGCACTTATTGGAGTTAGGAGTTAGGACCTCTTGTCTTTTCATTTATATGCTTGATAGTGCTGGTCTCTAAGAAGGTGCGGGTCTGTTAATTGGTTTTTGGTCATGGTGAGCATTCATAGACTTTAATGAAACCCATAATTCCATGTATAATTTTTTTTTTCCCAATTAAATAGCTGAAATTGGAACTTTTCTTATGGGTATTGGAGTAGAAGATATGGAGAATCTTGATATTGCCGATTTATCATTATCATTTCACATATTTATTTCTTTTAAAATTGTTCATATTTTCTCAACTCCCTGCTATTTTTCAGGTATAATATAAAAATGATGTACGATTATGATAGTAAATAGCTTCTCGCCATGGATATAGATCTTAGATTACCTTCAGGGGAACATGATAAAGAAGAGGAAGAACCAAATGGAATTGTCAATATGTTGGACGCTGATGACAAATTGCGCAATGGAGACGAAGGGAATGGAAGTATGGTGGATTTTGGAGACGAGTTAAACATTGGAGATGGAAGGGACATGAATTCTCCTGCAGCAGATATGGTGTTCAAAGAGGATACAAATCTTGAGCCTCTTTCTGGTATGGAGTTTGAATCACATGGAGAAGCATATTCCTTTTATCAAGAATATGCTAGGTCCATGGGTTTCAATACAGCAATACAAAATAGCCGTCGTTCAAAGACATCGCGCGAGTTCATAGACGCGAAATTTGCATGTTCAAGATATGGCACCAAACGCGAGTATGAAAAGTCATTGAATCGACAACGCATCAGACAAGGGAATAAGCAAGAAGGGGAGAATTCAACCAGCCGGCGATCATGTGCGAAAACAGATTGCAAAGCATGCATGCATGTGAAGAGAAGACCAGACGGTAAGTGGATTATTCATAGATTTGAAAAGGAGCATAATCATGAGCTTTTACCAGCTCAAGCTGTCAGTGAACAAACCAGAAAGATGTATGCTGCTATGGCGAGACAATTTGCTGAGTACAAGAGTGTTGTAGGTCTCAAGCATGACTCCAAACATCCGTATGATAAAGGTCGGAATCTAGCTTTAGAAGCAGGAGAAGGAAAAGTTTTGCTTGAATTTTTCACGCAGATGCAGATTGCAAATTCTAACTTCTTTTATGCTATAGATGTAAGTGAGGATCAACGGGTGAAGAATTTGTTCTGGCTTGATGCCAAAAGTAGGCATGATTACATCAACTTCAGTGATGTCGTTTCTTTCGATACTACCTATGTTAGAAACAAGTACAAGATCCCTCTTATTCTTTTTATTGGGGTGAATCAACATTATCAATTCATGCTGCTAGGATGTGCTCTGGTGGCTGATGAAAGTGTAGTTACATTTTCTTGGGTACTCCAGACATGGCTAAAAGCAATGGGCGGACAAGCTCCAAAAGTTATAATCACGGACCAAGACAGAGCCATGAAAACAGTGATTTCAGAGGTCTTTCCATCTGCATATCATTGCTTTTGTTTGTGGCATATAATGGGAAAGGTTTCTGAAACTTTTAGTCATCTACTGAAACAGCATGAAAGTTTCATGGGAAAGTTAGAAAAGTGCATCTATAGGTCTTGGACCCATGAGGAGTTTGACAAGAGATGGAACAAATTGGTCGATAGGTTTGAACTCAAAGAGAATGAATGGATCCAATCGTTGTATGAGGATCGCTCACATTGGGCTCCAACCTATATGAGAGATATCTTTTTAGCTGGAATGTGTTTGCCTCAGCGATCTGACAGTGTGAACTGTTTCTTTGACAAATACATGCACAAGAAGACTACTGTGCAAGAGTTTATGAAACAGTATGAAGCAATTTTGCAGGACAGGTATGAAGAGGAAGCAAAAGCTGATTTAGATACATGGACTAGACAACCTACATTGAAGTCTCCATCTCCTTTTGAAAAGCATGTTTCAGGATTGTATACACATGTAGTATTTAAGAAGTTCCAGACTGAGGTTCTAGGTGCAGTTGCTTGCCATCCTAAAAAAGAGAGACAAGATGAGACAACCACTACTTTTAGAGTTCAAGATTTTGAAAAGAATCAGGAGTTCACTGTCACGTGGAATAGTTTGAAGTCTGAAGTATCGTGTGTCTGCCGTTTGTTTGAATTTAAAGGCTTCCTCTGTAGACATGCATTAATTGTTCTCCAAATCTGTGGCCTTTCCACTATCCCATGTCAGTACATTTTGAAACGATGGACAAAAGATGCCAAGAGTAGGTGTTTAACTGGAGAATCGTCTGAACAGGTGCAATCTAGGGTGCAAAGATACAATGATTTATGTCAACGAGCAATGAAATTGGGTGAAGAGGGTTCCTTATCCCAAGAGAGCTACAATTTCGCACTTCGGGCGCTGGAAGATACTTATGGGAATTGTGTGAGTGTTAATAACTCCAATAAGAATCTTGGAGAGACGAGCACATCAGTCACTGCAGGTCTTCTCTGCATTGAAGAAGACCAGAGTAGGACTTTGGGCAAGACAAATAGAAAGAAGAACCCAACCAAGAAAAGAAAGGTCAATACAAGTACCTGTTGAAGTTCTCCAAATCATGTTCTGTTTTAGTCATATCATTAAAGCCAACTTCCTTGTGTATTGCAGGTGAACTCAGAACAAGATGTTATGACTGTTACTGAAGACAGCTTGCAACAAATGGTTTGTCCTATCCTAAGTTTAGTTATTAATTGTTTATGTATGTTATCTAGATCATATCCATTGGCACATGAAAAAGAAACTATGAAATATACATTTGTGGGTCAAACTGCAGTATTTAATTTTCTTTTTCTTATGATCAATCCTTTCACCCGTAGTTGATCAAATTATGGTTGGAATTTCTTTAGGAAAAATTAACAGCACGGCCTGTCACGCTTGATGGCTATTTTAGTCCACAACAGAGTATGCAAGGAATGGTATGCGTTGTTTTATTGTATCATTATTCTCATACTTATTGGGAAATGTGCGTATTTCATTTTGCCGCTTAATGCTTTTTACAGGTCCAGTTGAATCTAATGGCACCTGGGCGTGATAACTACTATGGGACTCCACAGACTATTCAGGGGCTGGTATATCATATCGTGATTTTGATTTTAACAATAAGATTGTTATGCTCGTGCAGTGAAGAAGAGAGGATGATTGATTCTTGAATTGATTATTTTGTAGGGACAGCTAAATTCGATAGCACCTAATCACGATGGCTATTATAACACGCAACCTACCTTGCATGGGCTGGTATGTTTTTATGTGATATACTGACTGTTTTTTTAGGGTGATATATATGCGCGCATGTGTGTGGGTATATATATTTGATGTACTTTGTTTACTGTGCCATTCTGCTTGTAGGGTCAAATGGATTTTTTTCGAACACAAGCAGGTTTCACCTATGGCATTCGAGTGAGTTTTCCATATGGTTTATACTGCCATATAAACAGTGTAATTGTTTCTAGGCTCATTAAATTGATAGTTGGCTGTTATTCTTTATGGCAGGAAGATCCCAATCTGAGATCTGCACATTTGCATGATGATGCATCAAGACGTGCATGAGGAGCATCTTTGACACTAAGGTAGTTTACGATTCAGTTAAGCACCTGTGGTGTGCTGGAATTAAATTGGTCAAATTGTCTCTACTGGAATGGAAATGTCACCAACCATCCAGGGTGATAACCTATTGGGTGGGTTCTTACCCCACTAGCTTTGGTGGGCGAGTTTCTTTGTTTTCCCGTGCTCCCGGCTTCCACTCTCTAGGACCGTGGCTGAGCTGGGATCGGGTTATGGCCTACCTCATGTGGTAGGGCCCTCTTCCACTTGTGGTCCCCATTAGCAGCTGGAGGCTCCTATATGCCTGGGAGGATTACTTGGTTGCCCCCTTCTACCCTTTTTGGCCTAGCAACAAGGAATGAGAATGGAAAGGAATCATTCTTCCATCCGCTTATATGATTTCCCAACATGAAATTGTGTGGGAATAGAATGGTATTCTAATCAATTGGTTTGTTTAATGGCTAATGGGAATACAAAATGACAAATAGCTAATGAGCTAATATTGGTGTATTACAGTGTCAACCGTAATCAATTATCACAGCAATTTGGAGTTATTTTTACATTGATATCTGAACACTAACCCAGAGCCACTATGAGATTGAAAGCAAGAATCATGTCAAACTAGAGTCAATAAAAGTAAAATTGGTAGAGAAGATGGTAAACGCTAACTTACGAGATGTGACTGCGGATGGTAGAGGGAGGAAGCAGTGCCGAGTAGAGGTGGTCGGAAATGCGAATGGAGGTGGCATTGGTTATTAGAGGTGAGGTGCTTGTGGTGTTTGATAACTGTAGATGGAGAAGGATGCTGTACTTGGTGGTCGGGGAGGGGGATTGGAGGAGGCAATGGTGGTTGGAGGTGAGGTGCTTCTTGCGCTTGGTGAACTTGTGTGAAAGGATCCTGTTGTAGTTGGCCGCGGTGCTTGTGGTTGTACTTCCTAATCATGTTTGAAACTGGTAAGCATCAGAAAACGAATACGTTGTTTCCTGTTTCATCTTTATGGAAAAGTTACGAGATTAAATTGCACATAGATGCTCTAGTCTTAATGTGCATCAAAGGTGAGGGCTGTGAACCAAGGATCCTTGGTCCAATGGTCACTAAAGCCTAACAAGCTCTCCATGCTATCAAACTATGTCAGGTATGGCTAATCAGATAAATATCTTAAAAATATTAAAACTTGAAGGTAATAGTCAAGGGGAACCCATGTATCTAGTCGGCAATATAATAAGAGAGATTCTGAGTAAGTAAACGGAAAGCACCTTACAAGAAGTTTTCATAAGTAAAAGGAAATGTAGCAAGTTTTAGTCTTAACTATGGAGTTCATAACACAAGATGTCCCAAAAACCTCCACAACCACATCTGGCATCCTAACTGTTTACCTGGAAAGGATAATTAGTAGGGTGTGCCCACTGACCATGGATAATGTTGCATTGTAGGGTAATATGCATAACTCTGAAACAACTGACTAAAGTAAGCGATAATGTGAAATAAAGCATGGCATAATAGAACGTGATATCCTATATGTGATCGCAAATAACTAGGTTCTGTTGTGGTCAAAAGATTTTGTTTTTCATTTCTAGCAAGAGCAAGAAGCCAATATTAAGAACATTAATCTTCATTCCTATTAATGTCAGCAACATCACATAGCCTTGTGAAAATTGAAATTATAGCTTCCTGTGTATCCATATGCTAATATGGTCTGGTCTCATCAGGGCATTCAAATAGTTTTGCATCCAAGTTGCACTTAGAGTTACCTTGAGTTGCTGCCCATATCTATCCATGATTGTGCCTTGTAACTGCACTAGAATCACTCCCTGTCAAAACGGCCTTAACCATCCGCCGCTCTCCTGTCATCTGTATCTCGTGTTCTCGAAATTGCCATTTCTGCACGTGCCATCTGTGTCCCAGACCCATATCCTTGTTGTATTTCTTAGTCTCGTTCACAACACTTCTAGGTTCTTAAAATCCTGGAAAATTTATGCTAATTAACTTATTTGATCACAATTAAGTCAAAACTAATGTATCAAACAACTGAAGTCTACTTCATTTGCAGATAAAGATAGCCAGTGTTGAAAGGTCTTGAAGGAATACGGAACTGCACCGTGGATGGAAGAATGACAGCTAATTCTGTATGTTTTATCTTTAAAATTATTAAATAGATGAATTTGAATTGTGATTTTCTTGTAAAGTGTTTTTTTGTAATCAATGAATGTGTAATATATAGGTTCGGCCTAATTAGGATCAGTTGAAATCAGGACTTCCAGAGTTATCTGCGATTAGTCATGCAGCTGCTGTTGTGAACATGTAACGATATTACCAAAGAAAACGTGTATGAGGTTGTTGATTGCTAGGATTTGGCCCTTCTTATCATTTGTTCAAGTGGATAGATTCTGAAACCCAGATTAAATAGAAAGGAGTTTAGTTATCCCAGTTATAAGACGAATAGCACGTTGGAAGTCTGTATTTGAAATAATGTTGTTTTCATGCCATTTTCCGCCAAAGGGTATTTAGTATCCTCTCAATTGAGATTATAGGTTCATTACATTGCAGGTCGTGGTGGTGGTGGCACGTTATTTTTGCTTTATGTGAGCCCACATATGCAAATTACGGCGACACGTTTTGAGAATTTTGGCTGTTAAAAATTCCTCTGAATGTTGAGCCATTCATTGTTTTCGTCTTGTTAACTACTTACCTTAGGAAAAACCTGGCAAATATAGGCAGCTATACGGAACACATTTTCCGTAATTTGAATTGAGAAGAAAACCAGCTAGATGAGTTACATTGCTGTTTGATTAACCTAAATTTTTTCATGCATCACCTAGTCGACAACACGAAGAAAATGAATGGGGCGTGGAGTGGTGCGAAGAAGGGTGTAAAAATGGGTTTGTATGAAGTATATGTTGGCAAAGAAATAAGGGTTTGAGTGCTGTGTTGGGCAAAAGTTTACTGTCATGAATTTTAGTTACTTGTGACCTTCGATCATGTAGCCAGTTGGGACGAAAAAACTAGTATCAAAATTTGTAAACTAAATTGATAAAAAAGGGTGTCTAACGAGATCAAAAGCAAGTCCCTAATTGATTCCCACAAATTATGGTATGTCCTATGAATCTCAGTACAAACGTTCACCATTTAACTATGGGGAGCGTATGTTATTTGTGACATCTTTGATAAAGCGTCCAAGAGAATTATACGACGATCCTCCTTTCATAATAGCAATTTTGCTCTTTTCGCTCATTTCCTTTACCTTCTGCTTGATTCCTTCACTATTCTCATTCTCCATCAATTTTCTTATCCCATTCTCTATCTCATCCGCTGTCACTAACTTAACTTTACTGCTATTAGTTTTGAAATCCTTCCTGTAATCCAACTTTATCTCTACGACCAACCCCAATTCTCTCACCAACTGAAACGCATTCATTTGTTGTTCAGCATACATTGGCCATGTGGCCATTGGCACTCCGCACCACAAGCTCTCCAATGTCGAGTTCCACCCGCAGTGTGACACAAACCCTCCCACCGCCTTGTGGGATAGCACCGCTACCTGTGGGGCCCACCCGATCACTTTCCCAATCTTCGCCGTACGTTCTAGGAACCCTTCCGGTAGCACTTGGTTTAGGTCTTGGTACTCGCTTAGCATCTCAATTTTCTCCTTTGGCGGAGGCCGCCGGACAGACCACAAAAACCGATGGCCGCTTTGCTTCAAGGCTTGCGCTATCTCCCTCACCTGTAATAGAGGAACCAAAGTTTTTCCTGAGGTTAATAACATAAATTCTTGGTACCCAAAATTTGTATAGTTGTTAAAAAAGTGAAGTGGGGAGGGGTAGTAACTGTGCAAAGATAGTGGAGCCCACTATCTTGCTTTGGTTTGGAACAAAAAGGTGAGGCCGGACTAATTGTGGCCCGGGTAAATAAGAGGGTTGCGCCCCTCTTATTGGGACGGAGGGGGTGCTGTGCGGTGGCTTTAAGCGCCGTTGCCGGCATCGTTCCGACGATCGGAAACGTCTACCGCGTAGAGCTCGTCGAGTACTACAACTCCACCAAAAATCAACTCGATCGAATATCGTTAAGTCCCTCATCGGAACTAAAATAACTTGAAAAAAATCGGTTTAATACTTTTCATCTAGTGTTTCAAGTTATATATGCTCTGATTTTTTTTCAAGTTATATGCGTTCCGATAATGCACTTAACGATATCCGATCGAATTGATTTTTGATGGAGTTATAGTATTCGACGAGCTCTATGCGTATTTTTAGACAGTTCAGACCCTATCTGAAATTAGTCCCGCCCCCAATTACCCTCCCACCCCCAATGTTGTTGCTGCATCATCCAATAAAATTGGCATTACAATTTCCTTTGGATAAAAAATAAAGTACTTTTGCGCATAATTTTTTATTTTTTTGTATCAAATTAAACTACTAATACAGATCTTTAATGCAATGCGAATAAATTTGAAAAATTGTGTACGAAAGTATTTTACATTGTTGGCTTATTGAGTTGGCTTTGCAATATCCTTCGGATAAAAAAAATAAAGTACTTCTGCGCATAATTTTTTATTTATTTTTACTCCAAATTAAAGTACTAATAGAGCTCTTTAATTGGCTGCAAATTTTTTTGAAAAATTGTCTAAGAAAGTATTTTACATTGTTGGCTTGTTGTGTTAGCTCTGCAATATCTTTCGGATAAAAAAATAAAATACTTCCCGGCATAATTTTTTATTTTCTTTTACACTAAATTAAACTACTGTTACAGATCTTTAATTTGACGCGAAATTTTTTTAAAAATTATTTACGAAAACATTTTAATGCACATTTATTACATATATTCTTCTACTGAATTTTTTGGTAATGGGACTAGGTTGCATTACAATATTTGCCCATAGTACATTACAACTAATATTTTCTTTTCTTGAATTAGTAGTTATGTGTTTTTAAGCCTTTGCAATGGTATCTCATACAAATAGTACATTTATTTAATACACAAAATTATTAAACATTATTAAAAAAATTAATATAAGAAATTATAAATATATAACATTATAGTTAGTTGTTAAGTTATTAGAAAATTAAATATTTGTAATTATATACTTGATTTAATGCATAATTCAATATTGGCATGCACAAGAGCAATATTGTCATTTGAGAGCTTTCTACACCATCTACTAAACCTTATCCCTCATTTTAAAAATCATCCTAGTACTAATTTATCCACCATTCATAATGTCATACTCCCTTCGTCCCTTTTTAAGTGATACCTTTGGAAAACGTGTATTTTGTGGACGTTAAAAAATGTACTTTTGTAGAACATTTTTAAATTTTTTTTTGCACCAAATTAAAGTACTCAATGAGCATTTTAATTTTGTATAACTAATTTAAAAAATATATAAAGCAATATGTTTTTTAGGGGTTTGAAGTTGCACGTATTTTGATAGAAATCACTTAAAAAGGGATTGATGTAGTATCATTGTGGGCTCACTCGCAGTAACCAATACTCCCAACTATTTTGTTCACCCTCAGTATTTTATCCATCCAAAACTAATTCAACATCTAATCGGGTCCTAAGGGGAATAAAGTTGGATTAAAGTACGGATTGTTTTAATGCACGTTTATTACATATAATCTTCTACTGAATTTTTTGGTAATGGAATTAGGTTGCATTACAACGTTTGCCCATATTGCATTACAACTAATATTTTCTTTTCTTGAATTAGTAGTTGGATAAAGTAGGGATTAATAAACGCCAGATTAAAAAATCCCCCATTGCTTTTGAATTTGTCCTCCCGCTATGAAAATTCAAAAGTCCCCCACTGTGAAGACTTGAACCCACGATGATGCTTCCTCTCTTTCGTGGATTTGTCGCCATTGTGAAGATTAAAAAATGCTTTAGATCATTGACTGGAGGAGAGGGATCTTAATTTATGCCCAAATCGTCAATAAAGGAAGAGAGGTGCCCAAATTGATTGGGGCAAAATATATAAGAAATTTTCATCCTTTACTTTATCCAGCCCACCCCTCCTATAAAAACTAAAAACTGTCTCCCTTTTATAATATAATCACTCTTCAATCGTATGCACCTCTTTATCATCGTCTTATTCTATACTCTCCGTCCGAATTTGTTTGTTTTTCGTTCTATTGTAACCGAATAAAAAACTATTTATATCTTTAAATTGGTGATAAATTTTGTATCCAATGTGGATCTTATTTAATAGATCTCGATTAGTTCTATAAGGTAATATTTTTAAAATTACATAAAACATTATAAATTACAAAATAAAATCATTTAAAAAGTGACACGAACTCGCAAAATATACTGACAAATCCGAATAGAGGGAGTACTATTATACTATTTTTTGGGGGGGTAAATGGTACTATTATACTATTCTCCTCTCCAAACATGCTTTTTTGCTGACAAACAAGCCGCAAGGTCTATTTATTTGATGAGATTAGTCGGAACGGAAGATATAATAACACTATTTGATAGTATATTGTTATGAAAGAGTGCGTTTGGTATAGATTCCATCAGAGCATCTCTTATTAATCTCTATATCTCTATTTTAGAGACCAAAAACGATATAATGAGGGGAGATTTTGTCATTTGTTTTTTCTTTTTTTTAAACTTTTTGTTATTTATAGAGAGAATATTGTAGGGATTAATCGTCCTTTTAGAGACCAAAATAGAGATGTGGGTCTCTAAATATAGAGATCCATACGCAGGGCCGGCCCTGAGTTTTTAAGGGCTTAAAGCGACACTAAAAAAATGGGCCCTTTACGAATTATTAAGATAGGCACAAAAAAAAAAAAAAGAACTTTCCCTAAATAAAAGAGCATCAATAAGAAAGAACACCAAATATAATAACCGACTATTTCAATATTTCAAAAGCATCATTTAGATATCACTAAATCAAAAAAGTGATCAGTTGAAAGGCATCACTTGAATATCTCCCTTCTTGCAGTTTTAGCAACAAAAGTACTAATAATATACGCACAATCAACCTTATCCGCAAAGGTGTTGCATGTATAATGGAAACCAAAAATGAGTTGTACGTATAATGGGTTGGGAATTGGGATGCCAAAAGTTATTCTTTCAAAATGAAAAAAGGGGCCCGATTGATTCTAAAACTATAATTCTACCATTGAGAGTTTTGGGCCTATATAATTCATTGGATAATAGTTTTTGAATTTAAATTAAGGTGGGTTGGGCTTGCTTTTTGGGTATATATATATATATATATATATATATATATATATACATAACACAACTACTTATTGGGGGGCCCTATAAATTTGTTAATTTTGGTGGGCCTAAAGCCCGGGCACCTTGGGCTTTAGCCCAGGGCCGGTGCTGTCCATACGTCCATTTTGTTCTCTAAAGGATGACGAGTCCCTCCAAAAAGTTAAAGAAAAGAGAGGATAAATTACAAAAAAATCTCTCTTCATTATGTCATATCTGGTCTCTAAAATAGACATATAAAGATTGATATGAGATGCTCTCACTGTTTAGTTGCGATGTAAGAAACTTAATTTAACACTAGATATGTGGTCACCTTAAATTATATAGCTCAAAAGAATGAGAAATGTTAAGAGATACTCCTCACTAATGTACTAACCGTGCATGTGACATTCTTTTAGCGGATAAATGCATCTATATACTGCATCATGCATTGATGTGGTAATTTTTTTTTGAACTGCATTGATGTGGTAATTTACATGTATACTTTTAGTGTAATTATTTGTAAGTTATTTAGTGCCTCTAACATTCTTATAAAAAAAATACTCAAATGCGATCAAACAAACGAAATCTAAAAGAAAAATCTATCAACTCACCTGGTCCACTTCCACTTCGAAACTCCCCATGCTCCCGAAGCACAGGAATAAAACCGACGACAGAGGCTGATCGTCCAACCACCTCATTATTTGGATCTCCTCTTCCTCCTCGTTTTTGTTCTTCGCGAGGTGGAGAACGGGTCCTACAGGATAGATTGGCGGGACCGTATTGTTCTCAGCGAGGGACTTGACCACATAGGATTCCAGCTCCTCAAATGTATTGACCATAATGCCCTTTGTTTCTCTTAACCTCTTGGAAATACGCAGGAACCTAGTGGACCCAATTTCCTTGTCCAGTGCAACGGAAGGCAATACCTTAGCTGTGACTGGGTTCATAAATGCCGGTACTTCCAACTCATTGTCCGAGTCCTTCAACTCAGTAACATCCTGGTTGTGGACCCGTTTCAGGGTCTCCAGGTGAAACATGAGGCCGAGAAAACCACAGTTGGAGGTGAAGAAAACGTAGGTGGGGAGTCCGAACTCGGCAGCCACGTCCATCATAGGTATGCAGAACAAGTCAATGACGAAACCGGCGAGTCGAATCGACTCGGTTGAGATCATCATTGTTACGTGATCTCTCACGTGTTGCTTGTTCATGTTGACGAACTCGGACATGAAGTAGCCGGGGTTCTTGGATTGGAGCTCCGTTATCGCCGCCTCATCTTGTTGAGGGAGGTAGACGAACTTTAACCGATCCTCCGCCGCCGTGAGTAGTAACGATTGGGTGGTGGAGCTGACCTTTGGTTTATCAAATGGAATTTTCATTATGAGGACTGTGATGGAGAGCCGGTGGTCTCGGCCTATGAGTTGTTTGGCCATTTCCACCGTTGACACCAGGTGGCCTATTCCTGGGGAAGGGATAAACAAGAGTTCCGCCTCCGCCTCCACCTCCACCTCCGCGTTCATTTCTTTATTTGTTATTTACTAATAACAAAATATTGAGACTAAGCAAACCTCGACTAATTTTGAAGACTCTTAGTCTCGACTAATCTTGAAGGCTCAGGATGTTGGATTTATGTGTGTTTCAAAACAAGAAGATGCTGAAATTTTTTGTTATGAAATTCAGTCTTTGACTTTCCTTTTGAATAAATTTTGATTGCACAATTAGATCAATTATTTTGCTGTTTGACTTTCCTTGATTATGCAATCAAAATCCTTTTAATTGATGCTGATTGATTATGCAATCAAAATCCTTTTTAATTGATGCTGATTGATTGCAAAATCATTTCCATAAGCTGAATTTCTTTGTAGTATAAATTCAGATGTTTCTCTACAGTTTTGAATACACAGAAAAATGCTTTCTTCTTCCCCTCTCCACTCCGAATACATTTGATCAAAGGTCGTTCCTGTATTCTCCTCATTGTGTGTGCACACTTGAGTAGAATAGGCTGTGAATCCTGGAGGGTAGATCGTTGTGAGCCTACTGCACCGAGATATCATCTCAGAGGGGCGAAACTACTCTTAAGGAGAGTGTACTTCATACACGACTACGGCCGGTGATATCACTTTCTCTTTTTATTACTAGTTTTGTCCTGTTATTTTTCCAACAATCTTAAGAGTAGATATGGATTCTGCGTTACTTGCTGCTACTAAGGCCATGCCCGACGCAACCAGAATCGAACCATTCAATGGTTTATTCTTCAAGCGTTGGCAACAGAAGATAAAACTGGTAATGGACATATCAAATGTTTTGTTTGTTCTAGAAACCCCTAAACCCGAAAGTGATTCCGAAAGATATGAAGAAACTCTTGCTGCTTGGGTAAGAGCCGATAAAATATGCAAGAGTATTATTCTTAACTCTCTTTCGAATGAATTGTTTGATGTTTACTGTGGATTGGAACACGCTCTTGAGATATGGAATGCCCTCGTTAACAAATATGTTGTTGAAGATGCTGGTATTAAGAAATATGCTGCAGCAAATTTTTTGCACTTTGAAATGACAGATGAAAAAGATGTTTCAAGCCAGATTCATGAGTTCCATCTCATCACTTTGGAACTCAAGAATGAGGGAATGGAGTTGCCTGAAGCGTTCCTTACTGCTGCCCTCATTGAGAAACTGCCCGAGACTTGGAGAGAATACAAAAATGGGTTGAAACACAAGAGGCACGAAATGAATCTGGAGCAAGTGATAGTTCACATCCGCATCGAAGAAAGGAATAGGCTTCTTGCAAGAAATCAAATGGCAAAGCAGCTCACCGTCAAGGCAAACGTTGTGGAGGACCGACCAAGGGAGTTCAAGCCAAAGGAGTTCAAGCCAAAAGGAGGTGCTGCAAAATCGAAATACAACCAGCAATATACCCATCCCAAGCCTCATGGTCAGACATTCAAAAAGAAAGGTAATTGTTTTGTTTGTGGAAAATCTGGACACCATGCTCACCAGTGCAAACATAGGAAGGACAATGATAAGTCCACCAAGCCATTTGTCAACATGGCTGAAGCGGACATAATTGCAGCGGTGGTCTCCGAGGTAAACATGGTAGCTAGTGAGAAGGACTGGGTGGTGGACTCTGGAGCCACTAGGCACATCTGTGGAAACAGAAGTGCATTTGCCTCCTATACTCCTATTGGAGAAGGTGAAGAGCAAGTTTTTATGGGCGACTCTAGACCTGCTCCTGTTATTGGCAAAGGGAAGGTTATGCTTAAGCTAACCTCTGGAAAAGTCCTCTCACTGTCAGATGTGCTACATGTTCCAGAGATACGTTCTAACCTTGTTTCTGTTTCGCTGTTGAGCAAGGTGGGGGTTAAGGTTTCTTTCGAATCTGATAAGATGATCATGACTAAAAATACTGTGTTTGTGGGGAAGGGTTATTGCAATAAGGGTTTATTTGTCTTAAATGTTGCTGAAATTATGAATGAAAATGCATCTTCTTCTGCGTATATGGTTGACTCGTTTGATACTTGGCATGGGAGACTTGGCCATTTGAATTTCTCTTACATTAAGAAAATGAAAGAACTTGGCTTGATTTCTAATATAGCTTCTAATAACTTGGACAAATGTGAGATTTGTGCTGAAGCAAAGATCACTAAAAAATCCTGTAAAAGTGTAGAACGAGAATCTGAACTTCTTGGCCTAATTCACACGGACTTAGGAGATTTAAAGTTCGACATGACTAGGACCGGCAAACGTTATTACATTACTTTCATTGATGATTATTCCCGTTTCTGCACTGTTTACCTTTTAAGGACTAAAGATGAGGCTGGAGAAATGTTTCTTAATTTTAAAGCTATGGCTGAAAATCAGACCAATAGGAAGATTAAGAGACTCAGGTCGGATAGGGGAGGAGAATATGAATCTAACCCTTTTAATCACTACTGTGAGCAACAAGGCATTATACACGAGATCACTCCCCCTTATTCCCCTGAATCCAATGGCGTGGCAGAAAGGAAAAATCGAACCCTTAAGGATATGATGAACTCTATGCTTATTAGTTCAGGAGCACCGAACAACTTGTGGGGGGATGCTATTCTCTCTGCATGTCACATACAAAATAGAGTGCCCTTTAAGAAAACTGGAAAGACTCCTTACGAGGTATGGAAGAGTCGAACTCCTAATCTGTCATACCTTAAGGTGTGGGGGTGCCTAGCTAAAGTTATGTTGCCAGCTCCCAAAAAGAGGAAAATAGAGTCTAAAACAGCAGATTGTATGCTTATTGGTTATGTCGAGAACAGTGCTGCCTATAGATTCCTTGTAATTAGAAGTGAAGTTCTAGAACCCCATACCACTATTGAGACCAAGAACGCAATATTTTTTGAAAATGTGTTTCCTCTTAAAACTAGAGTTGAGAGGCCCATTAGAATAAACAACAATGTTGAACTTGAAGGTGAGACTGACGGTGACATAGAACCTGAACCTAGAAGGAGTAAAAGACAAAGAAAGCCTTCAAAACTAGGAGATGACTTCTACATGTTTCTGATGAATGATGATCCTCCCACCTTTAGAGAAGCAGTGGCTTCGCCTGATGCTCCCTTCTGGAAAGAGGCCATTAATAGTGAAATTGAATCTATTATGGCTACCACACGTGGGAATTAGTGGACTTACCACCTGGGGCTAGAACTATTGGTTGCAAATGGATCTTTAAACGAAAAATGAAACCAGATGGTACCATAGACAAGTTCAAAGCGCGCTTGGTGGCCAAGGGCTACTCTCAAAAGAAAGATGTGGATTATTTTGATACGTATGCACCTGTGAGTAGAATTGCATCCATTAGAATCTTATTTGCTTTGGCTTCTATTTATAATCTCATTATTCACCAAATGGATGTTAAAACGGCATTTTTAAATGGTGATTTAGATGAGGAGATATATATGGAACAACCTGAGGGATGTGTAGTTCCTGGTAAAGAAAACAAAGTGTGCAAACTAGTCAAATCTTTGTATGGCCTAAAACAAGCTCCTAAACAATGGCATGATAAATTTGACTCTGTGTTGATTGCCAACGGATTTACTGTTAATGATGCTGATAGATGTATATATTGCAAATTCCATGGCAACTCTGGTGTTATTATTTGTCTTTATGTGGACGACATGCTTATTTTTGGAACATGCTTAGATGTTATAAATGAAACGAAGAATTTGTTATCTTCTAACTTCGACATGAAAGACTTGGGAGAAGCTGATGTCATTCTTGGCATAAAGATATCAAAATTTGAAAATGGTTTAATGTTATCACAAGCACACTACGTTGAGAAAGTACTTAAGAAATTTGGCCACTTCATGTCAAAGCCTGTGTGCACTCCATATGATTGTACTGTGCATTTAGGAAAGAACAAAGGACCATGTGTATCTCAACCAGAATATGCACAAATCATTGGTAGTTTGATGTATCTCATGAACTGTACTAGACCTGATATTGCATATGCAGTTAACAGACTTAGCAGGTACACACAAAATCCTAGCAAGGATCATTGGAATGCCATAACTAGAGTAATGAGATACCTCAAAGGTACAATGGACTATGGCTTGAAGTTTGGAGGCTACCCTGCTGTACTCGAGGGGTACACTGATGCCAATTGGATCTCAGATTCAGATGAGACAAAATCCACAAGTGGGTATGTCTTCACTCTTGGTGGGGGTGCAGTTTCTTGGAAGTCGACCAAGCAAACATGCACAGCTCGGTCCACTATGGAATCCGAGTTTATTGCCTTAGAGAAGGCAGGATCTGAGGCTGAGTGGCTTAGAAACCTCTTGGCAGATATACCGTTATGGGAGAGACCAGTTCCATCTGTGTCTCTGCATTGTGATTGCCAGGCTGCAATAGCCCGAGCAAGGAATAAGACCTATAATGGCAAGAGTAGGCACATACGCCTAAGACATAATATTGTAAAGCAGCTGCTGAGTGATGGGATTATTTCCATAGAATTTGTGAGGTCAGAGAATAATTTGGCCGATCCTCTGACAAAGCCACTAGGTAAGAAGCTAGTGAGTCAAACATCGAGGGGGATGGGATTGTTGTCCTTTTCAGAAGTCAACAGTGGCGGGAACCCAACCAATGTGAGTGGAGATCCCATGAAGTAGGTTCATATGGGTAAGAACAAGCTACTGGTTGACTTAATGGTGCACTATTTTGTGTCCATCCCTATGGTGTAGATAGTGCAAACTACAACGTGTAAGGTTGAGCTTTGACTCTTAATGAATTCATAGCCCAGATTGGGTGGTGTACTAGTTGTAGAGTACACTTGATGAAATTCACCTATGTGAGTGTGGAAGTGGGGCCGCTTCCTATGAGAACTCGGACATGTTCTCTAGAGCACTCATGAGAATCCAGGTTAGGCGCATGGCCTATTGGCGCCACCCCGTGATGAACAATCTTGATAAGAAAATGTATTGTGGGTGACTTGTACAATTGGTCTGCAAAAGGGAGCAAGGTTCATAGAAGTTTAACTTCACCAAGTTCCTACAGGTCATGTCTAGTTGACCCTATACATTGGTTCATAGTCCAAAAGACACCAATGTTTAGGCAATGCATAATCTACAGAATGTATTCGGATACCTTACTTCTTATTTTGAAATGTGGGGGATTGTTGGATTTATGTGTGTTTCAAAACAAGAAGATGCTGAAATTTTTTGTTATGAAATTCAGTCTTTGACTTTCCTTTTGAATAAATTTTGATTGCACAATTAGATCAATTATTTTGCTGTTTGACTTTCCTTGATTATGCAATCAAAATCCTTTTAATTGATGCTGATTGATTATGCAATCAAAATCCTTTTTAATTGATGCTGATTGATTGCAAAATCATTTTCATAAGCTGAATTTCTTTGTAGTATAAATTCAGATGTTTCTCTACAGTTTTGAATACACAGAAAAATGCTTTCTTCTTCCCCTCTCCACTCCGAATACATTTGATCAAAGGTTGTTCCTGTATTCTCCTCATTGTGTGTGCACACTTGAGTAGAATAGGCTGTGAATCCTGGAGGGTAGATCGTTGTGAGCCTACTGCACCGAGATATCATCTCAGAGGGGCGAAACTACTCTTAAGGAGAGTGTACTTCATACACGACTACGGCCGGTGATATCACTTTCTCTTTTTATTACTAGTTTTGTCCTGTTATTTTTCCAACACAGGAGAGCCAGGACTCCGGCCCAACGAGGACGAATATTGTTTTTAGGAAAGATGGAGAGAGGGTGGGTTTGTCTTGGCTGTCATTGAAACTTTTTCTCGTCCAAAAAGTCGTAGAGAAACAAATCAAACAATGGTCTTTGTGTTGGACTTGTCCACCAAAAAGTGATTCGTAAGTCATGTCATTGCTTTACTGGCGGTGGGTAAAACTATTGTACGTTAATTTTTTTGGTGTAACCTAGTGTTAGAGACAAAAAATTGAGGACCAATTCTGTTGGTATCTAAATGCATGGTATTAGGGACAATGATTTTTGACTGGAGACTATTTTTGGATTTGGTTGCTAATTCTTCCATTTTAGCAACAAATTAAACAATAATATGGTCTCCTATAAACTGATTTTTTAACTTTTCTGGACTATACCCAAGTTTCGTGACCATGAAATATTGCCCCGAAATGTATTTGGCTACCAAAATTTTAGCTTTTGCAATCATAGGTGCTGAAAAGCACCTGATAAATCACTCTAATTTGCACTTTGTTAGGCCGATTATTTGATTAGCTTTAGTTCGTTATTGGTGTTATAGGCTTCGGATGCTCAAGACTTGGAAATGTGCTTCAGAGTGGTTTAGAACCGTCAAGGATGTGAAGAGGTGCGAAAGGGGAGCCAAGAGTCAAGCAGCTGCTTCTCTAGTTTGGACCACTACATTGTTGGTCTGGACTGACACTCAAGACCAAAAAGTATGGACGATGCTACAGGTACCGAAGGTAATGTACCGAAATTGTACTAATCGGCTTGCGGGACCCACTTTTGAGTCCCACATGAATGATCCGAACCGTTCAATAATTTTAAAATAAATTTCCAAGTTTTCCTGCAAAAAATCAGCTTAATTAGATATGCGTAAGTGCTTCATCCAAACTTCAAGTTTTTCATTCAGAACTTAGGATCCTGAATTCTGAATGAAAAACTAGAAGCTTGGATGAAGCACTTACGCATATCCAATTGAGCTGATTTTTCGGAGGGAAACTCGGAAAACTATTTTAAACATATTGAATGGTTCGGATCATTCGTGTGGGACCCAAAAGTGGGTCCCGCACGCCGATTAATACAATTTCTGTACATTGGGTTTCGGTACCCATAGGTTTATCGAAAAAGTATGCAATCTGCTTTCTTGGTCCGGACCAAGAAAGTGTTGGTCTGAACTAACAACCCCACCAGCTTTGTGCATGATATGCCTTCTTGGTCCGGACCAGCGGGACATGAATTAACATTTTTACATGTTTTTATATAATTTTTAGGGCTCCAAGTATAAATAGAGATTCTAAACATTGGTTTAGGGTTCCAAATTATTTTCAAGAGGCAGCTTTAGAGAGAGAAACTTATTGTTCTTCATGTTCTTCGATTTCAAGCGTTTTAACTCTCTTCGTGGCTGGCTAAACCCCTTATATAGGGGGAGGATGAAACTCTATGCCAAGTAACCATTCTATTTTGTGTAGGTTAGGGTTTTAATCGAACCGAATTATATGTTCAGAACTTGGTTTCATAAGATCAATGAAATTGTATTTTTATCTTTCAACTTGTTGCGTATTTGTATGCTGGCTTTCAAATACCCATTCATATAATTGTTTTCAACGTTGTGTTTGGAGTTTTGAGATAGATTATGCTCGTAAGATGGATCGTGCCGCATTGTGAGACGGTCCGTGTTATGGGATAGCCTATGCCTTTTAACAATCACATATTTTCTTGACGATTATTGATGGGGATTGTAAGCCCTAACGATAATCCTTTGCGATTCGAGTATTAACCTAATCTATACAAGTCATGGTTACGAGGCTGGAGTTGATTCAAACCCTAGATTCATTCTCCATTAGTTTAAATCACTTTAATTACTTGTTTTAGTTAAATAATTCTCAAAATCAATCAAACCAATCTTTTTCCTGAATTAAATTAGAAGTTAATGGAAACTAATGCAACTTAGCCAATCTGTCTCTATGAATCGACACTCGGACCTAACCTCTATTATCTGGAGTAAGGGTTAATTCCTAGTTATTAATTAATTATTTTTGATACGGTACGACACGATCAAATTTTGGCGCCGTTGCCATCGACAGTTTGCATGGTTACATAATTTCGATTAGTTTTTATTTAAAATGGATTCCAAATTTGGATATACCTCTCAATCATCTTATCCCTTATGCTGGGCTAGACTCTATCAAGGTTTCGTTTATTATGCGTTCGACTCTGTCTGGGCCAAAATGGGACATGTCCAAAATTACTGACTTACTTCCTGAAGTTTTTATCCCTAAGATTTTGGCCATCAATTTACCTTTGGACACTTGCCCGGACCAGTATGTGTGGTCTTTCACAAGCTCAGGTCAGTACATCACAAAATCGAGTTACAAATAATATGATGAGCACATGAACTCTTCCGCCTCTTCAGTTTGGATATACAAAAAGCAAAATGTTTGGAACATGATATGAAACCTTGATATCCCAGAGCAAATTAAAGTCTTTATTTGGAAGTGTCTTAATGGTATCCTATCGGTGAAAAAGGATCTGGATATTTGTCTGTCTAATCTCCCAACTGCTTGTCCTTTATGCGGAAATGAGGAAAAAAACCATTGCACATTTATTTTGTTTATGCCATCATACGATTTTGATTTGGAATTCTGTGACTTTTCACAATCGGGCCTAGGATTTTCTAATGATATGAATTTCAAGGAATGACTCTTGGATTGGATACTTCAGCATTGCATGAATAAGTAGAATCTCTTCGTCTTAATTGCGCTACTTTGGGCTATTTGGAAAAATAGAAATCTTATGGTCTTCTCAAATGTTCCTTTTCGTCGAGACGCTATTCTAGCGATGGCAATGGATAGTGCTCTCTGGTTTTAGTGAGCCGCTCAATGGCTCATGAAGGAAAAGCATCTTCCTGCATCTATAACAAATTTTCTTTCATTATTTAAAACCTTATCCAGTTTCTTGGACAAGGCAAAAAACTTGCATTCTCCACGTGGATGTTGCTTGGAAGGAAGGAAACGCTTGGATTGGCCTAGGTTTCACAGCTAGTCTCCCAAATGGAAGGCTCATTGCGCAACATTCCATATCTTCTTTTAGCAATTACCATCTTGACGCAGCTGAATTCACGAGAGACTAGTTAGCGTATTAGTCCGATCGAGATAGGTTCTCGAATCCACGAGATGTTCTTGTATCCACAAGAAAAAGAGAGACAATTCTCAAAGTTTGTTTATCAATTGGAAGATGATTCATGCCATAGGCTTACATCCTTATTTATACTAGTAGTAGGCCTAGCTAATAAGGTAATGCTTGGCTACCAAGAATATAACTTGGAGTAGGGACCAAGCAAAACAAAATAAGGAAATAAAAACAAGGAAATAAAAGTCTAGAAAACTAGAAAATAGGAAGCCAAAATCGTGCTAAACAGGCAGCACAAATAAGATCTTCTAATAATAATCCTTAATAAAAATTGTTACCAAAATAATGCTTCCATAAATGACAGGGGTATATATATTGTCCTACATCATTCTCCTTTTCTTCAAAAGAACTAGCCCACGCGTTCTCGTTGGAAATCTGCCATCTTCCATTCTAAAGAAATAGATACTTTGAATGCTTCAACTTCTTGCTCCTCTTCAAAATATTATATAACGAAAATTGTACTTGCGATTGCATGTTTCAATTGATTTAACATATTTATACTCCGAGAATGTATCATAGGCTCAAACTGCTCTATTCCAACAAAATCAACGCTTTGCACCTTATGTTGAAATTGCATGTGCTCTTGACTTAGATCCATCACAGAATTGGTAGTGAATGAAGTCACATTAAGAGCATTCATACTAACTTCATCACTAGAACAAGTAATACTTCCACTTGGTTCACAAAGCTTGACATTGGTGGTGACATTATCGGATTGACAAACTATGGGTCCCAATTCAAGACTTTTCTCTCCCTTTAGTTTGTGAATTTGGTCAATTGTTGCTATATTTTTGTACTCGCCTTCCTCAACTACCTCTGTAGTTGCACCATCATCTAGATCAGATTGTCTTTCGAGCATTAGAGAGCTCGAACTTTCTCCTTCGCAATCAGCACCTACTTCTTCTTCATCACCAAGTTCGACCCGATCTCCTTCTTCTTCTACGATCTCATAGCCATCATAATAAGTAGGATGTGACATATCTGAATTTGAAAGACCTTGATTGATTTGTTGACATTCGAGGCTTGATCGACTCAAACCCAATTGCCTCGGCGAAGTGTCTTTTGAGATTTCTATATCCGCAACCACATAATTTTCATTACATGGAAACGAATAAGGCAAGTCAAGATTATCTTTGCATGATCGTTTGGACTTGAGTTTTCTTCGATAATCTTGATACAACATCTGACTATGTTGTGGATTAAGAAATCTAGCACTCATCAATTGTCTCATCTTTCGCCAAGTCCTCACTGGTTGTTTATATTGTCGCATTCGATTAGATTGCAATTGCTCCCACCATGTAAAAGCATGACCTTGTAACTTATGCGCCACATATTTGACCTCTTTCTTTTCCGGAATGCCCGTGTAGAATGCAAAGAATTTGTCGACTTTACGAAACCAATAAATAAAATTCTCGGGATTACAATGCGCATTAAAACTGGGAATTATTGGTGATTCTTGAAAATTTGAAAAGTTGTCATCTGTGCGATAAAACCCTTCAAACTTTGAATGCCACTTCACCGACTGATATTCGTAATTATCTTCGTAATACATGTCTCCACATTCATTCTCACTATCGACATGATTAGCTAGGCGTCTCCTAACTACAATCTAGTTACTGGGCTGGCGTTGGGCAAATCTCACCGCTCGTTTCCGAACCTGGTTAAGAGGACGGCGTTGGGCAACTCCCATCACACGATCTTCTTCAACCCTTCTTGCTCCTTGGTCAAGGCGTAGAGACAACTGCGGCAGTGTTTCGCGGATTTCTGTCAGGATACTTGTTTGTTGTTCTTCCACCACCTCCCATGGACCAGCAAACCCCTGAGCAACGTCAAAGGGTGTGTCATCAACTTTGTTTGGTGACATCGAGCCAGGAAAAACCCGTTCTGATACCACTTGACGCAGCGGAATTCACGAGAGACTAGTTAGCGTACTAGTCCAATCGAGATAGGTTCTCGAATCCACGAGATGTTCTTGTATCCACAAGAAAAAGAGAGACAATTCTCAAAGTTTGTTTATTAATTGGAAGATGATTCATGCCATAGGCTTACATCCTTATTTATACTAGTAGTAGACCTAGCTAATAAGGTAATGCTTGGCTACCAAGAATATAACTTGATGTAGGGACCAAGCAAAACAGAATAAGGAAATAAAAACAAGGAAATAAAAGTCTAGAAAACTAGAAAATAGGAAGCTAAAATCGTGCTAAACAGGCAGCACAAATAAGATCTTCTAATAATAATCCTTAATAAAAATTGTTACCAAAATAATGCTTCCATAAATGGCAGGGGTATATATATTGTCCTACATCACCTCTCCAAACAGAACTTAAAACAATTCAACAAGCAGTTAAATGGGTCGTAGAACACAATTATAATACTGTTCATATTTTACTGACTGTTTTAATGCAATCATGCAGTTGGGGAGGAAGATTGAGTAGTGTCATCATCATGATACCTTTTTGATTGACAACTTGAGAGTAGAGATAGGGAAATTAACTTTTTGTAGCATCTCAAAGGCGAGTTGCAAGGATGTATAGAGGCTCCATCTCCTTGCCAAGCAAGCTCTTGCTGTTTTTGTTCCTCACCTGGACGCTGGTGATGGGCGCCTTTATGGGATCGATTAACTTTTGGCTCTTGGTTCTTGTGGTTGTTTGTGTGTTGATGGCTGCGTCTATCTTTTGGACTCTTTGTATTAGGTTGTTGGTTTATAAAATTTTTATCACTTGATCAAATTAAAAAGAAAGGAGTTTAGTTATCGACGTTATAAGACAAAAAAGTACTTGACATTGGAAGTCCGCCCTTGAAATAATGTTGTTTTCAATTCGTTACATTGCAGGTCGTGGTGGTGGTACGTTATTTTCGCTTTAGGTGAGGCCACAAATGTAGATTACGACAACACATTTCAAAATTCTTGGTACCCAAAATTTGTGGTAGTTGCAAAATTCAAGTGGGGGAGTAACTGTAAAGCTAGTAGAATATAGGTCGCAAAATAAATTGATTAGATTTTTTTTTTACTAGATAATAAGATGTTAGTAGAGTTAGATCTCTACAACAAATCAACGTCACTTTATAATAGACTTGAGACTTCACACAGTAGTACACAAGTGTCCATTTATGACCGCTTGAACTACAGCTCCGGGTCTAATCTTGGACTTTAATGGGTACTTGTTTTAAGAAAACTGGAATATTTGGAGTTGTAATTATTGTTTAACATAGTATAACTTTTGTTGATCAAAGAAAAAAACAAAATATAACTTTCCATAGAATACGAGACAACAAAATGAGAATCAAAATGCGCGAACTAAATTGAGAGAAAAGGAGGAATTTTAATTCAAATGAGATCAAAAGCAAGCCCCTAGCCAGTTGATCCTCACATATCATGATACCGCCATATGAATCCTAATACAAAACATTTCACTATATAATTATGGGGAGTGTACGTTATTCATGACATTCTCGATAAAGCCTCCAATAGAATTATACGATGACCCTCCTTCTTTAATGGCAATCTTGCTATTTTCACTCATTTCCTGCACTTTATTCCTGATTCCTTCTGTGCTTTTATCCTCATTCTCCATCAATTTCCTTATTCCATTCTCTATCTCACCTGCCGTAACTAACTTGGGTTTGCTGCAATTAAATCTAAAATCCTTCCTGTAGTCCAACTTTATCTCGACGGCCAATCCCAATTCCCTCACCAATTGAAATGCATTCATTTGTTGTTCGGCATACATAGGCCACGTGGCCATCGGCACTCCACACCACAAGCTCTCCAATGTAGAGTTCCACCCGCAGTGCGACACAAACCCTCCCACCGCCTTGTGGGACAACACTGCCACCTGAGGGGCCCACCCAATCACTTTTCCAATCTTTGTTGTACGTTTTAGGAACCCTTCTGGCAGCACTTGGTTCAGGTCTTGGTACTCGCTTGGCATCTCTATTTTGCCCTTTGGTTGAGGTTGCCGGACGGACCACAAAAATCGGTGGCTACTTTGCTCCAGGGCTTGCGCTATCTCCCTCACCTACAATTGAGTAGTAAAAAAGTACATGTTGAGTAACTTTAATGCCAACTGATTCTGGACTTTAACAGGCAGTACTTGTTTTAAGAAGAAAAGAGAAATGGCTTTTGTGATTGGTTAAAGTTAATACAATTGTTTAACATATACACTGTAACTTTCCACAGAATTTTGGGAGTATCATATCGTTTAACTTAGAATAAAATATCACAAATTTAGTTATGTCGTGATACTCCAATTCTAAGGTCTATTTATTTGACGGGATTAGCTGGGACAGAAAATATACTAATACTACTGAATATACCATTTTATCAACGTAAAAATGATTACTTAGTTGGGCCAAAAAAAATACTTCCTCCCACCCAAAATTTTACTCCACTTTAACATTTTCGATTCTTTCTTAAATTGTCTTTATATTTCAATTTATAATTTTTTTTTAAGATTTCAAAAAATTTATTTAATAAAACTAATTAAAATTTATCAAATAAGATCTATATTACATATATAAAGTCTTATAAATAAATACAAGATATAAACTTTTTTTTTCATCAAGATAAAATAGTAACGGGTACTAATGTTTTTGGGGAGCATAAACATTACTTATATCCCAGCAAAAAAAAAAAGTGACTCACCTGATCCTCGTCAAAGCTTCCCATGCTACCGAAACACAAGAACACCACTGACGACGGAGGCTGATCGTCCAACCACCTCATGATCTCGTTCACCTCCTCCTCCTCGTTTTTGTCCTTGACGAGGTGGAGTACAGGTCCCACAGGGTAGATTGGCGGGACCTTATCGTCCTCAGCGAGGGACTTGACCGCATAGGATTCCAGCTCTTCAAATGTATTGACCATTATGCCCTTTGTTTCTCTCAACCTGTTGATAATACCCATGAACCTAGTGGACCCACCTTCCTTGTCCAGTACCCTAGTAGGCAATACTTTAGCTGGGACTGGGTTCGTAAAAACCGGTACTTCCAACTCGGCGTCCGAGTCCTTCAACTCAGTAACATCGTGGTTGTGTTCCCGTTGTAGTGTTTCGAGATGGAATATGAGGCCGAGAAAAGCACAGCCGGAGGTGAAGAAAACGTAGGTGGGGAGCCCGAACTCAGCCGCCACGTCCATCATCGGGGTGCAGAAAAAGTCGATGACGAACCCGGCGAGTCGTCTCAACCCGGTTGAGACCATCTTTGTCACATGATCTCTCACTTGTTGCTTGTTCATGTCGATCAATTCCAATATGAAGTCCTGGGACCGGACCTCCGCCTGGTCGCTCTGAGGGAGGTAGACAAAATTCAACCGCTCCTCCGCCGCCGCGAGTAGTAGCGATTGGGTGGTGGAGCTGACCTTTGATTTATCAAATGGAATTTTCATTACGAGGACTGTGATGGAAAGCCGGTGGTCTCGGCCGATGAATTGCTTGGCCATCTCCACCATTGACACCAGGTGGCCCATCCCTGGGGAAGGGATAAACACCAGTTCCACCGGCGCATCCACCTTCATTTCTCAGTCTATTTTCTAATACCTAACCCAGGAATCCGACGGGTTTCTTGTTGCTGTGTTTGAAACTTTTGAAAGAGTGTTTAATTTATAAACCTCCAAAAAGGAGGAGAAACATATATATATTGGTCTTTGTGTTGGACTTGTAGACCACGATAGTGATGTCATGGCTTTGCTGGCAGCGGATGTTCTAGAATATCTCTGGAGGAGTGTTACATCCACATAAAACTTGTCCGGAAAGTACTCATTTATGAATTTTAGGTATTTTTTGGGTAAATTTTCTTTGCACTAAGCATTTTTCATATCTCTTGGGTATGCTTCTAAACTTCTACTCCGTAATTACTCCACAAAATAGATAGTCACATTTAGCAAACATGGTGAAAGACTAAGGCCAAGTTTTTCAAATGATAAAATTTACATTTTGATCATATCAAAGATTTTCGTATTGTAATCAACTGTTGATTATCAAATCTAAATTTTATAATTCGAAAAACATGGCCTGAAAGGCAATAAATGACCCATATTCGTTCTAGGGTAGTTTCTTTGATTAGAAATCACATCAGAGGCAAACCGTCTTGCCATTAATAAATCAATAAATTGACTTTTTGTTTAATACTTCTGGTCCCATTTTCTCGGCCAATGATTTCATTTTTTGGTGTCTCAAAATATGTCTATTACGATTTTTCTATAGGCATAATTGAGTACATTTCTTATTGTCATTTTTTTAAAGTTATATTAATATTGGGACACTCTTTTGAATTTATAAAAGATGTCAAATCAAGAGTATTTGGAAAAAACTAAATTATCTTTTGTTTATATTGGTGATGTTCTTCAAAGAGTTGATTTCCGAGCAAAGCCCATTGTGGAACGGAGGGAATATATTTTAGAGGGTGTTTGGCCGGTTGTTTTTCAACTTTTCACTTTCTCTTTTTCTAGTATACGACTATTTTAATTTGTGTATTACAATTTTTCCCTTTTTCTCCTTTATTTGGTAGTTTTTTTTTTTTCCAAATTAATTCTATATGCTTTGTAGTTTGTTTGTTTTTTTTTTTTTTTGCGCCATTTGTTGGTTGGTACTTGGTAATATTTAATTCTTCATAATTTGGAAAAAAATACATAGTGGAGACTTTTAAATATGGAACACAAGAATTTCTTAAGTGGAAGAAGTAGACAGTATTTAACAATATATCTTTAAAAAATGTGTAAAGACCTTGTGCATACACATTTTTATACTACAATAATAAATAACCGAGGACAACAAGATAAAAAACCAACTCATAATGGGACACGTTTACAAAAATATTTCCCGATATGACTTTAGAAACTTGCTAAAAACAATATCCGTACACATTTTAAGTACCATAATAAATAAACAAGGGTAAAATGGTAAACAACCAATCCATAACTCATTCTCATCATTATTCTCCCAAACACTATTTCTTTTCAAAATGCATTTTGCATATTTCTCCCAAACACTCCTCTCAAATTCAAAACACATTCTGACCATAATCCAAAAAGCCAAAAAGTTAAAAATGAAAAGCTAAAAAGTAGGCTCCCAAACACCCCCTTAGTCTTTTTTGTGGACTTAAAAGTTTTTTGTGTAGCATTTCTGTTTTTGTAGACTTAAATGTGTGATGCACATGGATAAAGATGAAGTCTTAAAAATGAAGTTCTCCCCCTACCTGTTCAGAGTTATACCCAGCCCAACTTTTCCAAAATCTTGTGCGGTCAATTTTTCCATTAGAAGTTTCCGAGTTATACCCAGCCCTACTTTTCCAAAGACTTGTGTAGTTGTGTGGCCATTTTTTGGATGCGCCTCACATTGAATTTCTCCTTATTTGTCACATCAATGTGGTGTGTATTTGGGATGCACAAGTGGTGTACCCATAATATTGTTTGTATGAAATGGAAGTTTCAGCATATATTCGGCAAACGATGGACTTGATCTGTGATCCATGTGAAAAGTTTCTTCTTGCTCATGACCTAATTGAACACTAACACGCAATGCATATATCTTTGTATATCTATATCTATTCATACTCCTTATAAAAGAGTGAAAAATTTGTATACTTTTCCCTTTCCTAGGTTAAAAATATTAATGTCTTGTTGTATTTTTGTATCTGGATCGTTTCACAGTTTTAGTTTTGTTTTGTAATCATTACTCTTATTTCTCTCTCTATCTCTCTTTACTCATTACCCCTATCTCCAAAACTAAACTAACTAAAATTACTAAACAAATAAGGCTAATGTATGTAATTGTCCATAAAATGTTAGTATGTAATTGAGCATTTTTTTATTTTAGTGTATTATGTAGTTAGGCCCTTAATTATAAAATTTTATTAGGCCGAAGGACCATAGTTGTAAATATAAAAGCTTGTAAGACTCTTCTAGAGAAATGAATGAAAAAAAATCTAAGTGGAGATCCTTTCCCAATTCCCCTGTTTTGTGCGTGTGTATCCCGAGAGGTCCCGAGAGCTACAACGGCAATCAAATTGCCATTTTCTCATTCAAATCCATTAAAGAGTTAGGCTAATCTAAGGCCAACATAGTGGTATCAGAGCCCTGTTCAACGACAACAATTGGGGGTGAAGATTTGTTATGGGAAAACAAATCTCGGAGGTGCTGAAGAAGATGGCGGGTGCAAGCAATCAAGGTTTTGGAGCTCAACAACCTCAATGTCCCCAGTTTGACGGTGAGAATTATGATTTTTGGTGTGTAAAAATGAAAACCCAACGTATTTCAAATGATTTGTGGGAATATGTTGAAGATGATTATGATGATCCCGGAAATGTGGAGGCTTTGACGGAAACTCAAAAGCAACTATTGAAGGCACATAAAAGGAAGGATGCAAGAGCCATCTGAATGATTCAACGAGGAGTTTCGGATAAGATTTTTATGAGGATTATCAATGAGACCAAGGCAAAGGATGCTTGGGATGTTCTTCAAAAGGAGTATAGGGGCAACTTGAAGGTAAGAGCTATTAAACTCCAATCTTTGAGAAGAGATTTTGAGAATTTGAAAATGGAAGATGGAAAAATTATTGCAAGATTATTTTACTAGAATGATAGATGTTGTGAATCAAATGAAAATACATGGTATATAGTATCACTAATGAAAGAATTGTGGAGAAAATACGTTGACGGCGGATTATAACCCCATTGTTGTGGTCCTTGAAAATATTGAGGACATTGAAACCTTGAGTGTTAAGGAATTGATAAGTTTAATTAAAGCATTTGAGCAAAGATTGAGTAAGCAAACGGAAAAGTCACTTGAAAGTGCTTTTCAATCTAAGCTCAATGTTAGTACTCCTAAAACTCAAGGAATGTCTTGGAATGTCAATCAATCTAAAGGTGGAAAAGGAAAATTTGAGAATACAAAAGGTGGAGGAAAGTATAATTTGAAAGACAAGAAAATGAGGAGTCCACCCAAGGAAAGTGTAGAATTTGTAATTGAAGTAGTCATGTGGAGAAAGATTGTTGTTTTAAGAGAAAGCCACAATGCTATAATTGCAAGAAATTTGGGCATGTGAAGAAGGATTTTAGAGTTACACCCAAACAACAAGCTAATTTTATTGAAAAGAAAGAAGGTGATAGGAACATGCATTGTGTGTGTCACAATGCATTGGAGAAAAAAAGGTAATGTTTGGTTTGTTGATAGTGGTTGTAATAACCATATGACCGGTGATGAGAGCATTTTTGGCAACCTTGATACCTCCCCCAATTCACAAGTCAAGATAAGTAATGGTTCTTTAGTCCAAGCAAAAGGAAAGAGTACTATTGCAGTGGAGACTAAGAAGGGAACAAGATACACAAGAGATTTTCTACTAGTTCCGGACTTGGAGCTAAATTTGTTGAGTGTTGGTCAAATGGTGGTGCATGTATATGTCGTTCATTTTGAGGACATACTTGCAAGATTTATGAAAAAGGGAGAGAAAAGAAATGATCGCAATGATCAAGATGGAGAAAAATAGAAGTTTTCCTTTCACTTTGCACTATGCAAAATGTTGCTTTGAAGATGAATGTACTTGATGAGACTTGGTTTTGGCATAAGAGAATGGGTCATCTGAATTTTCAAAGTTTGAAGTATCTACAAGAAAGGACATGGTGCATGGGTTATCGATGATTCAAGAAGTCAAAGAAATTAATTTGTGAATGGTGTACTCTTGGGAAAAAATACCTGGAGACATTTCCAAAAGACAAGGCATGGAAAGTTAAAGCAGACCTTGTTCATACTGATGTGTGAGGGCTTGTGGACAGAACAACCCATGGAGGTAAGTACTTTATTACTTTCATTGATGATTTTTCAAGAATGACATCGGTTTATTTTATGAGACAAAAATCCGACGTGTTTAATATTTTTTGGAAATTTCAAAGTCTTGAAAGGCAAAGTGGCCACCTTACGAAAGTGTTAAGAAGTGATATATGTGATGAGTATAACTCAAATGAATTTATGAAGTTTTGTGAAGATATTGAAATGGAAAGACAATTGACGGTTGGATACACTGTTGGAGATATGCCTTGAATTCAAGACGTTTGAAGAAAAGTGCAAATTTTGGTGCGGAAAGCCGTTTGCTTGGCCTCTGGCCCAGACCAAGGGAAGTCTGGTCCGGACCAGTGGTCTGGGATGTTTTTTGGAGTTTCTGCCTCTCTGGTCTGGACCAGCGAATCTTGGTCCAGACCACCGATGCACGATTTTGTGCAGCTGCGCGTTTTTAAGAGGATTTTGACCTATTTTTTTGTACTTTCTTATAAATAGAGGCCTTGGGGGCTATTAGGGTTTGGACTTCTTGAGTGAATCCCTTCAAGGAGCCCCCATGGGATTCCCTGTAATGTGTTAGGGTTTCTCAATTGTTCCATTGGTTTAGTCTTGAGTTGGGATTTGAGATATCTAGGGTTTGTGTGTGTGTGTGTGTGTCTCTTTTGTGTGTGTGTGAGACGTTTGATGCTCTATAGGTTGCGCCTCAGAGATTTGTTCCTAGATATTGTTTGGATGCTTTAAGTGAGAGTTATGGGTATAGCCAGCTCTGTGTATTTCTTCTCGTTTTTAGCGAATCTTTTTGCTCTTTCCCCGTAGATGTACCTCTAGAGCTCTGTGCTTGGGGGGAACCACGTAAATCCTTGTCTTTTGTTTTCTTGTTGGTTTTTGTTATATTCTCTACTTCGGGTTTTGGCATAACATACACTCCACAACAAAATGGAGTGGCAGCGAGAAAAAACAGAACTATTGAAAATGTCAAAATCATGCTTTAGGAGAAGAGATTGCCCAAGATTTTTTGGGGTCATGAGACTGTTAACGGCAGTTTATTTGTTGAATAGATGTCCAACAAAAACCTTTGCAAATAAAACTTCATTTAAAGCTTGGAGTAAAAGAAAGCCCTCTGTTAATCACTTGAAGGTGTTTGGGTGCATTTATTATGCACATGTTCCAAAAGAATTGATGCAAGCTTGGTGAAGTTAGTGAAAAATGTATCTTTGTGCACTAATACAAAAAGGTCTAAAGATCACGCTTAGAAAATAAGAAAGATCTCGGTTTTTGTAAAAACGTGATAAAATTAAAAATAAGAGCTAGATTTTTATTTTTTTTTATCACGGTTAAGTTTATAAACCGAGATGAAAAACACTCCAAACATCCGTATGATAAAGGTCGGAATCTAGCTTTAGAAGCAGGAGAAGGTTTTGCTTGATTTTTTCACGCAGATGCAGATTGCAAATTCTAACTTCTTTTATGATATGGATGTGAGGATCAACGAGTGAAGAATTTGTTCTGGCTTGATGCCAAAAGTAGGCACGATTACATCAACTTCAGTGATGTCTTTTCTTTCGATACTACCTATGTTAGAAACAAGTACAAGATCCCTCTTATTCTTTTTATTGGGGTGAATCAGCATTATCAATTCATGCTGCTAGGATGTGCTCTGGTGGCCGATGAAAGTGTAGCTACATTTTCTTGGGTACTCCAGACATGGCTAAAAGCAATGGGCGGACAAGCTCCAAAAGTTATAATCACGGACCAAGACAGAGCCATAAAAACAGTGATTTCAGAGGTCTTTCCATCTGCATATCATTGCTTTTGTTTGTGGCATATAATGGGAAAGGTTTCTGAAACTTTTAGTCATCTACTGAAACAGCATGAAAGTTTCATGGCAAAGTTAGAAAAGTGCACCTATAGGTCTTGCACCCATGAGGAGTTTGACAAGAGATGGAACAAATTGGTCGATAGGTTTCAACTCAAAGAGAATGAATGGATCCAATCGTTGTATGAAGATCACTCACATTGGGCTCCTACCTATATGAGAGATCTTTTTAGCTGGAATGTGTTTTGCCTCAGCGATCTGACAGTGTGACCTGTTTCTTTGACAAATACATGCACAAGAAGACTACTGTCCAAGAGTTTATGAAACAGTATGAAGCAATTTTGACAAATGGATTTTTTTCGAACACAAGCAGGTTTCACCTATGGTATTCGAGTGAGTTTTCCATACGGTTTATACTGCCATAGAAACTGTTTCTAGGCTCATTAAATTGATAGTTGGCTGTTGTTCTTTATGGCAGGAAGATCCCAATCTGAGATCTGCACATTTGCATGATGATGCATCAAGACGTGCATGAGGAGCATCTTTGACACTGAGGTAGTTTACGATTCAGTTAAGCACCTGTGGTGTGCTGGAATTAAATTGGTCAAATTGTCTATACCGGAATGGAAATGTCACCAACCATCCTGGGTCATTCTTCCATCCGCTTATGTGATTTCCCAACATGAAATTGTGTGGGAATAGAATGGTATTCTAATCAATTGGTTTGTTTAATGGCTAATGGGAAAACAAAATGACAAATATATAGCTAATGAGCTAATATTAGTGTATTAATGTGTCATCCATAATCAATTATCACAGCAATTTGGAGTTATATTTACATTGATATCTGAACACTAACCCAGAGCCACTACGAGATTGAAAGCAAGAATCACGACAAACTAGAGTAAAAAAAATTAAAATTGCTAGAGAAATGGGAAACACTAACTTACAAGGTGTGACTGTGGATGGTAGAGGGAGGAAGCAGTGCCGAGTAGAGGTGGTCGGAAATGCGAATGGAGGTGGCATTGGTTATTAGAGGTGAGGTGCTTGTGGTGTTTGATTACTGTAGATGGAGAAGGATGATGTAGTTGGTGGTCGCGGAGGGGGCTTGGAGGATCCTGTTGTAGTTGGCCGCGGTGCTTTTGGTTGGTACTTCCTAATCATGTTTGAAACTGGTAACCATCAGAAAACAGATACGTGTTTCCGGTTTCATGGAAAAGTTAAGAGATTAAATTGCACATAGATGCTCTAGTCTTAATGCGCATTAAAGGTGAGGGCTGTGAACCTTGGTCCAATGGGGACTAAAGCCTAACAAACTCTCCATGCTATCAAACTATGTTAGGTATGGCTAATCAGATAAATATCTTAAAAATATTAAAACTCGAAGGTAATAGTCAAGGGCAACGTAATAAGAGAGATAGTCTGAGTAAGTAAAAGGTAAGCATCTTTCAAGAAGTTTTCATAAGTAAAAGGAAATGTAGCAAGTTTTAGTCTTAACTATGGAGTTCATAACACAAGATGTCCCAAAAACCTCCACAACCACATCTGGCATCCTAACTGTTTACCTGGAAAGGATAATTAGTAGGGTGTGCCCACCGACCATGGATAATGTTGCATTGTAGGGTAATATGCATAACTCTGAAACAACTGACTAAAGTAAGCGATAATGTGAAAATAAAGCATAGCATAATAGAACGTGATATCCTAAATGTGATCGCAAATAACTAGGTTCTGTTGTGGTCAAAAGATTTTGTTGTTCATTTCTAGCAAGAGCAAGAATCCAGGAACGTTAATCTTCGTTAAATGGAAAGGAGTTTAGTTATCCCAGTTATAAGACTAATAGCACGTTGGAAGTCTGTATTTGAAATAATGTTGTTTTCATGCCATTTTCCGCCAAAGGGTATTTAGTATCCTCTCGATTGAGATTATAGGTTTGTTACATTGCAGGTCGTGGTGGTGGTGGTACGTTATTTTTGCTTTATGTGAGCCCACATATGCAAATTACGGCGACACGTTTTGAGAATTTTGGCTGTTAAAAATTCCTCTGAATGTTGAGCGATTCATTGTTTTCGTCTTGTTAACTACTTACCTTAGGAAAAACCTGGCAAATATAGGCAGCTATACGGAACACATTTTCCGTAATTTGAATTGAGAAGAAAACCAGCTAGATGAGTTACATTATTGCTGTTCAATTTACCTAAATTTTTTCATGCATAATCTAGTCGATGACATGAAGAAAATGAATGGTTCATGATGAGTGTTGGGTAAAAGTTTATTGTCATGAATTTTAGTTACTTGTGTCCTTCGATCATGGCTAGTTGGGACGAAAAAAACGAGAATCAAAATTTGTAAACCAAATTGATAAAAAAAAAGGGAGAAATTCAAACGAGACCAAAAGCAAGTCCTTAATCAATTCCCACAAATTATGGTATGCCCTATGAATCCAAGTACAAACGTTTTGCTATTTAACTATGGGAAGCGTATGTTATTTATGACATCTTCGATAAAGCGTCCAGCAAAATTATACGGCGATCATCTTGCTCTTTTCGCTCATTTCCTTTACCTTCTGTTTGATTCCTTCACTATTCCCATTCTCCATCAATTTTCTTATCCCATTCTCTATCTCATCCACTGTCACTAACGTAACTTTACTGCAATTATTTCTGAAATCCTTCTTGTAATCCAACTTTATCTCTACGGCCAACCCCAATTCTCTCACCAACTGAAATGCATTCATTTGTTGTTCAGCATACATTGGCCATGTGGCCATTGGCACTCCGCACCACAAGCTCTCCAATGTCGAGTTCCACCCGCAGTGTGACACAAACCCTCCCACCGCCTTGTGGGATAGCACCGCTACCTGTGGGGCCCACCCGATCACTTTCCCAATCTTCGCCGTACGTTCTAGGAACCCTTCTGGTAGCACTTGGTTCAGGTCTTGGTACTCGCTCGGCATCTCAATTTTCTCCTTTGGCGGAGGCCGCCCAATGGACCACAAAAACCGATGGCTGCTTTGCTTCAAGGCTTGCGCTATCTTCCTCACCTGTAATGGAGGAACCAAAGTTTTTCTTGGGGTTAATAACATAAATTCTTGGTACCCAAAATTTGTAGTTGTTAAAAAAGTAAAGTGGGGAGGGGGAGTAACTGTGTGAAGGTAGTGGAATGTAGGTCTTAAATGAAATTGATCCGGGGCATTTTTTTCCCTGGATATTGGATAATAAGATTTAGTATGTTAGTAGATAGAGATAACTACGACAGGTCAAAGTTATTCTATTGATATGAACCTGAGACCCCACACACTAGCATCTAAAAGTGCCCACTCATGACTGCTTGAGTTACAACTCTCATCTATTCATGGACTTTAATGGGTACTTGTTTTAAAAAATAGGAAGAATTTAAATTGTAATTGTTTAAAGTTACCTTTCCATAGAATTTTGAGGGTTTCAAATCGTCTAACTTGAAGAAAATATCACATATTGCCATTTAGGTTTACAATTTATCAGCAAAATATCAAAGTTTATAATTGAACGAGTCTTTGATACTTGATATAGAAACACTTAAATGAGATGTCTAGTTTAGAAAACCAATATAAAACTTGATTGGAATTATTTTATTTTGTATTTGAGAGAGAGAGAGAGAGAGAGAGAGAGAGAGAGAGAGAAGGGGAGAGGGAGCTAGTTTGGAGTTTCTCTAGAGCGTCTATTTTGAACCCATGCTTTGTATTTCTATTTTGGAAAAAATCGTGCTCCAACTTATTTTTTATACCCTTCTCTCTTTTGATCCTATAAATTAAAATTGGAAAATACCTTGAACTTACCTCCTTTTTTTTTTATTTTTAAAAGAATACAAGAATTTGTATTAGTGATGTTTTAAGCAACGTGGACAAATGTTGGAGGAAAAGAGAAAAATGGTATGGGTAGCAATGAAAACAGAGACGTGTAAGAATTGATTGAGTAGAAAATGTAAGTATTTCTATATTTTTTTTTATCAGCAAAGAAAGTAGTAACATTTATTGATAACAATAAAACATTATAAGAGATTGAGTAGACAATGATTAAAAATCAATAGACACCATGGTGTAAACCATAGAACAAAAGCATGAGTGAACACCCATAAATTTGGCAAAAAACCAACCATTGCTCAAGAACAAAACACCACCCTTGGACATATCCCAAGACCCAACACCATATCAAACCCCACAACTAAACGCCCTAACATAAAACTTCCAAAAACTTTAGACCCCATAACTGAGCACCCAAATATATAAGGGCCCTGGGCCCGAAAAAAGCTTTACTCCTTGTATAATCTAACAAATCTTTTTTAGTGGTAAATATTAACTCAACTCCAATGTACAAATATTTTGCAACCCCATATTTTGAATTTTTTTTTAAAATATCAAATTCACAAATAAATCACTTCTAACAATGACAAAAGAACTAAAATAATCTATTTTGAATCAACAAACTTCAATAGAAAATGCTTAAAACTAATAATTTTTTATTTTTAAAATAATATTCTTAGAAGTATAAATAATAAAATGACTAGTTGGAAAAATGCATTTGAAGAGTGGTACTTTAGGAAAAAAAATATTCTCTAATGGTATAAAAATTTAACAATTTATATTCATTAAATTGGCAAGCTAAAATATCATGTTTAATCTTTTTTACCTTTTATTAACCATCTATATTGAATTTTTCTTGATAAGAAACCAAGGACCTAATTTTTAAATTCGCTTTAAGCCTCCCAAATATTAGGACCGGCCCTGAGGGCCCAAAAAAAGTTCCCCAAAGCACAAAAAAAAAAAAAAAAGGGCCCCCCAAAGCCCTTAAATCAGCCACCAAATAACACCTAAAAAATCCCCCAAATCAGCCATTAAACAGCCCCATCTTTCTGTTGGGTTTTGCCCATGTGAATTAATGGCCTTGAAAAAGAAAGAAAAAGATAAATTTTAATGGCATTAGTTGGCAGTGGAAATATGAAAATTCACAAGTCCCCCACTATGCAGACTTGAACGCACGACGATTCTTCCTCTCTTTCGTGGATTTGTTCCCATTGTGAAGATTAAAAAGTGCTTTAGATCATTGACTAGAGGAGAGGGATCTTAATTTATGCCCAAATCGTCAATAAAGGAAGAGAGATGTCCAAATTGATTGGGGCAAAATATATAAGAAATTTTCATCCTTTACTTTATCCAGCCCACCCATCCTATAAAAAACTAAAAACTTCACTCTTCAATCATCTCTCCGTACTCATTTATTTGTCCCTCGTTCTATTATAACCGGATAAAAAAACAAGTGATATCTTTAAATTGGTAATAAATTTTAGATCCAGTGTGGATCTTGTTTGATAGATCTTGATTAGTTCTATAAGACAATATTTTTAAAATTACATAAAACATTATGAATTACAAGATAAAATCATTTGAAAAATAGCACTAACTCCCAAAACAGACTAACAAATCCGGACAAAAAGAGTAGTAACTATTATACTTTTTTTGGGGTAAATATTACTCCCTTTGTCCCAAAAGTTTTGTCCGATCCACAAAATAAGGACTTGAAAATAATACTACAAAATTTTCAAGAAAAGTTCAATATTTTTTAAACAAGTTACTAGCTATCAACGAGTACTTTTAATTTATGAAAAAAATTTGAAAATTTTCTTTTAAAAGACTTGTTATTTTTAGGTCCTTGTTTTATAGACCGGACAAAAATTTTGGAATGAAGGAAGCACTATTATGCTATTGTCCTCTCTATAACATACTTATTTGCTGACAAACACTGAGGTTAATAGGAAAGGAAGATATAATAACACTATTTGATAGTATATTGTCATCAAAGAACGAGTGCGTTTGGTATAGATCCCATTAGAGCATCTCCTATTAATCTCTATATCTCTGTTTTAGAGACCGGATGTGATATAATGAGGAGAGATTTTGTAATTTACTCTTTCTTTTCTTTAACTTTTTGTTATTTAAGAGAGAATATTGGAGGGATCCATCGTCCTTTTAGAGACCAAAATAGAGGCGTGAGTCTCTAAATAGAGAGATTCATACATCCATTTTGTTCTCTTAACTCTAAAAGGATGACGAGTTCAAAAAGTACAAAAGTTGAAAAAAAGAGATGATAAATAACAAAATCTCTCTGCATTATGTCATATTCGGTCTCTAAAATAGAGATATAGAGATTGATATGAGATGCTCTTAGTGTTTAGTTGCGCCGTAAGAAACTTAATTTAACACCAGATATGTGGTCACCTTAAATTTTATAGCTCAAAAGAATGAAAAATGTTAAGAGGTGCTAACTAATGTACTAACTGTAACATTCTTTTAGTGGATAAATACATCTATGTACTGCATCATGCATCGATGTGGTAATTACATGCGTACTTTTAGTGTAATGGTTTGTAAATTATTTAGTGTTTCTAACATTCCTCTAAAAAAAATACTCAAATGCGATCAAGCAAACAAAATCTAAAAGAAAAATCTATCAACTCACCTGGTCCGCTTCGAAGCTCCCCATGCTCCCGAAGCACAGGAATAAAACCGACGACAGAGGCTGATCGTCCAACCATCTCATTATTTGGATCTCCTCTTCCTCCTCATTTTTGTTCTTCGTGAGGTGGAGAACGGGTCCTACAGGATAGATTGGTGGGACCGTATCGTTCTCAGCGAGGGACTTGACTGCATATATAGGATTCCAGCTCCTCAAATGTATTGACCATAATGACCTTTGTTTCTCTCAACCTCTTGGAAATACGCAGCAACCTAGTGGACCCAATTTCCTTGTCTAGTGCAGCGGAAGGCAATACCTTATTAGCTGGGACTGGGTTCATAAATGCCGGTACTTCCAACTCATTGTCCGAGTCCTTCAACTCAGTAGCATCCTGGTTGTGGACCCGTTTCAGGGTCTCCAGGTGAAACATGAAGCCGAGAAAACCACAGTTGGAGGTGAAGAAAACGTAGGTGAGGAGTCTGAACTCGGCTGCCACGTCCATCGTAGGTGTGCAGAACAAGTCGATGACGAAACCGGCGAGTCGAATCGACTCGGTTGAGATCATCATTGTTACGTGATCTCTCACATGTTGCTTGTTCATGTTGACGAACTCGGACATGAAGTAGCCGGGGTTCTTGGACCGGAGCTCCGTTATCGCTGCTTTATCTTGTTGAGGGAGGTAGACGAACTTTAACAGATCCTCCGCCGCCGTGAGTAGTAGCGATTGGGTGGTGGAGCTGACCTTTGATTTATCAAATGGAATTTTCATTATGAGGACTGTGATGGAGAGCGGTGGTCTCAGCCTATGAGTTGTTTGGCGAATTGCACCGTTGACACCAGGTGGCCCATTCCTGGGGAAGGGATAAACAAGAGTTCTGCCTCCGCCTCCGCCTCCACCTCCGCGTTCATTTCTTTATTTGTTATTTACTAATAACAAAATATCGAGACTAATTTTGAAGGCTCAGAACTCAATCTCAACTACTCCTTCCGTCCCCAATTTTTGGTCCCAAATACTACTTTTCGTTGTCCTAAAATTATGGTCCCAATTCAAAACTAAGTGGGCATTAGGTACTGAAATTCCTTTTTTGCCCTTCCATGTTTTAATTAGTACAAACAGAAGTTGGAAATGACATTTTGACAGTAATTTTTTAAAAAGAGCACTGCCAGCTTTTTCCTTTCTCATTTGGCGCCTACTATAGTACTGCCAAATCAAAACCACTTCCCCATCATCATTTGGCGCCTAATTATTACAGTATGTGGCAAATCAAAACTCAAAAGGCTGATTTTTAAAAAACAGAAGATTGAAGGGTAAAATGGGGAAATCAGGTTATAAAAAGTGTAATAATTATGTTTGCTAGTAAAGTTGGAATCCCGAGGAAAGACAAATAAATAGGGACGGATGAAGTAATCTTGAAGGCTCAGGAGAGTCAGGACTAAGGCCCACCAAGGACGAATATTGTTTTTAGGAAAGCTGGCTCAGGGGTGGGTTTGTCGATCTTGGCTGTCATTGAAACTTTTTCCCGTCCAAAAAGTTGTAGAGAAAAGCAGTTCAAAAAAAAAAAAAAAGTTGTAGAGAAACAAATCAAACAATGGTCTTTGTGTTGGATTTGTCCACCAAGAAGTGATTCGTACGTCATGTCATTGCTTTACTGGCAGTGGGTAAAATTATTGTACGTTAATTTTTTTGGTGTAACCACTACAAGAATGAACCCTTCTAGCCGCACCGATCAACATGCACTGATCACGTACTGACGGCGTCGGAGAAACCGTAGTGGGTCCCATCTGATCGATCCGAGCCGTTCATCGTTCTCAAAATCGAATTCCGAGTGGGCCCATGCAGGAATCGAGGCAATCAGACATATGAGCTCGATCCAAAATCAACCCCATTCCATTTAAGTCTACCAATGAAATCGTATCAAGACTCTAACTCAAGAAACAGTCACACTAGCACTAATCAAAAACCAATAACCAAGTTGAAAGTCAAAATCAAGTATCCACCTCAAATTTTCTTTTTTTTTTTTTAACTTTTTTATTTTTTAATGGAAACACAAAAAAGAAAACATTTTTTTTTAGTTTTTCTAATTGACAAAATAAATAAATAAATAAATAAATAAACTAGATATATTAATAAATAAAACTACAATTGCAGCAAACAATTTTTTTTAAAATATTAGTCCCTCCCCCTACCTAAATGATGCATTGTCCTCAATGTAGCAAAGAGAAAAAGATCATGAGAAGTTCAGGGAGTTACCTCGGATAGTGAACAAGTTCTTCTCTTATTTCCTGCAATTGGTTAGAGACACAAACAAAGGGGAAAAGAACAAAACGAAACACGAGACAACAAATAAATAAATAAATAAATAAAGAATCTTAAACATTACTACTAATTATGAAGTACAAAATTTACCTCAATTAATTAATTTAATCCGTTTCTTGTAATTTACAATGTATGGATCTTCCCAACAAAAAGTATTAGACACAATCAAAAGAAATTTAATGAATTGCTCAATCATTTGTGTCATGTACATAGCAAAAATAAAGGCAAGATCGACATACCATGGAAATATGTGCTTGAATAACGGCATCTCTAAACAAAACCTTTGAGTAGGAAGCAAAGAATCAACTTTGAAAACAAAATCCCACTCAACTCCACCATTGTCATATTTATAGTCATCAACTAATGTTTTCCTTCCATTTTGGTCGCCAGGTGAAACAATGACGATTGGTGCTACTTTAATGGGTTCTAAAATTTGAACATTAAGATTAGGGGGTGGAGGTCCCAATTTACAATTGGGTGACACTACCTTAGATGTGGGTGCTAGTGACAAAGAAAGTGGAGGAGAGATCGCTGTAGATATCCACTCCTCAATATTAGACCATGGAGCATAATCTATCAATGTGCGAATTTGCTCAACCTCATCAATATCACATTCACTTGTGAAATAATCAAAATCCTCATAATTTGTCTCAACAAAAGTCCCTTGACCCAAACACTTATGCTCTTTTTGTGACTCTGCTAGATTATTCTCTACCATCATATTCTCTTGCTTATCTAATTGTTCAATAGGCTCAAAGGTGATAATAGAATCCAAATCTTCTTGCTCATCGAAAAAGATGGGGGTGCAAGGTGTGTCAAATTGCCACTCTGAATTAATTACGGACTCTTTGGAAAAAATTTCTTCCTCATCCTCCCTCATTTGATTAGCCAATTGCTCCAATTGAGTTTCTAATTTGGAAATGGCTTGATTCTGCGAGATAGCGGTATTTTTAATTTCTGTGATAGCTTGAGTCTGCAAGTGAGCAATATTTTCTAATTCTGCTAGGGATTGAGTATTCAAGAGAGTGTTATTACCCATTTCAGCTATGAATCCTTTAAGGGTCTCCTCTAAGGATGACTGTTGTTGAGGAGAAAGAAGTGTAGTCATGTAAGATTGAGTTGGATATGATTGTGTAGGATATGACTCAGTAGAATGTGAAAAATTTGAGAAAAATTGATCATGTGGTTGCAAAAGCTGTCCACCTACATTTGTATGTGATTGTTGTTCACTCCAATTATTAAAATAATTCCCTTCATTTGGATTATTGTATGCCTCAGAAAATGGGTTACCATATGGGCCTTCAAAAGTATTTTGTGGATTAACTTGCTCAAAACAATGCCTAGGAAATTGAAACATGGAAGGACACGTTGTTGTTTTATGCAATGGGCTACCACAGTAAGAGTACACACAATTAGGAAATTGATTGTAAAAATTCATGCTTCCGCTCTAACACTTCTACCAATCCAACTCAATGAGCTAATCGAAAAGGTGAGAAAACAACAATTATGGTTATCACCCCGTGGTGGTTATGGAAGCGCCAACAAAATAAATACCTCCAAAGCAACTTTCTGTGGTTTCAATGACAAAGATAAAAATTTAAAGTTCTATACTAACAATAAACCCTAGTGGTACTACCTCGACAAAATAAAATGATAAAATAAACAATAACATGAAAGATAAAAAAAAAAAAAAATGCAACTATCAGCAACCAAAATGCAAGTTACGAATGAATCCTTTTTTTTGTTTTTTGTTTTGTTTTTTATACATATGATGCTAACTATAACTAGTAGAACAGTGAAAACCAATTTAAACTATCTAGATTTCCTTAAAAAATAATAATAAGTCCCCGGCAACGGCGCCAAAAACTTGTTGTGAAATTTTAATGTACTCGCAAGCGCACGAATTGTATCGAAGTATAGTTATGCAAGTGCGAGGTCGAACCCACAGGGACTTGTGTTTTTTTATTTTTATTTTTATAGGAAAACTAAATAATCCAAAATTGATTTGACCCTAACCTAGTTCCAAAAAGTTGTGATTGATTTGAAAACTAAAAATAAAATGGAATAACAACAAAACAAATAATTAAACTAGCACGCAAAAATAGAGGAGATAACGGTTGAAAAAAAAAAACTAAGGTTTCGGAATTCACACCCATAAATATATATATTGAATAATCTTATGCAATGATTTTTGCTATGATTTGGCACAATGATTTAGAGGCTAATCTTAATCACCGTGGATAATATTTCGTTAAGCCCTTTTATTTTTAACGAAAATATGTTCTCGCTCTGCTTTAAAAGTTTAAGCCAAAATCATCCATTGTATCCGTGAAAGCAAATCACAATGGATACCCCGTACCTAAATATCAACTTTAATACGCCAAGCAATTCGATTATTATGCAGATATCAAATCATGGAAAAAACCCATACATACCGATTGAATCCATATCCGAGTTTCATGCATAATAATTAATTGAGTCGAGAACAATAGACAATTAAACACGAGTAGGAAAATCACATGCATAAAATCAATTAACAATATTTATGAGGTTTCATCCTCAAACCCTGGTTTTAAAGTTTAGCCTAGCATAAATAAGAATAAAGCTTTACAAAAATCTCCTTTGCTCATCTAGTTCTCTAGCCGTGAACTCCGGTGTCGTCCCTCTAAATTTCAGCCGCAGCTGCTGTCTCTATATGTTCCGTGACGTCCCTTTTTATTCTGTCTTATGGCCGCAGACCAAAAAACCCCCCCCCCCCCCCCCGAATGACCCCTCAGCCCTATTGGTGCCTTTTTATACTTGATGACCGAAAATCTCCATTCAAAAGGAAAGAGAATCCTTTCCTAACTCAAGTATATTAACCCAAACTTAATCACCAACATTACCCAATCAGGTTGCACATCAATTATAGGTGCCTCATCCAACTTTACGAGTGATATAAGGCCAGCCCATTGAATCTTCATTGTAGAATATCTCATCACTTAATTAATTTGGGTTGTTTCCTTTGGTCACCATAGGCCTAGATTATAGATTCCCTCCAACACTCGAATCAGACGGCTGAAATATTAGTCATTTTATGTAAAGAACAAAAAAAAGTAACTTTAATATCTAATTAAGCACAATATACGACTAACAATATGCGATATAGGGATAGCTACGTGTCAATATTTTGTGCTCATCAGTTGGCCCTGTACTTCATTAATTCTCCTCCTAGCATTGAAGTTCTGCTTCTTACTCCATACTCGCAATTCTCGTCAGGTGTTTCAAACTTTATTGAAAATCTGGTACATATTAGACCCGCGAATAGGTCCCTACCAACCTTTGCAAATAACATCATAACAACCCGGATCATCAACCCATCTCTAGTCGAAGCGGAATTGTTTGGGACCCGAAAATTTTGGAGGGTTAGTATCCACTAATAAGGTAGCATGATCTGACCCTACGGAAAAAGGTTTTGAACTTTCACCCTATCATACCGCAACCACCAGCCCGGAGATGCCAACACCATGTCCAGTCTTTCCTTAACCATACCGTCACCACCACGTCTATTGGACCAAGTAAACGGATACCCAGTGTACCCCAAATCCACAGCCTCTAAGTGGTCACAAAATCCCTAAAAGCTTTCAAAGACCAAGCATCCCTAACTCTGCCTCCTTGTTTCTCATCCACCCACGACACATCGCTGAAATCACCCCAAACAATCCAGTTAGCTGAACATTGTTGCCTATACCGAATTAATTCCTCCCATTGCAATTTACAGACACTATCCGAGGAGCTAGCATAGAGATTGATTAGGCGCCAAACATGATCTGAAACGTCATCTTTTATTTCCAATTCAATAAAAAAAAACTACTACTACGAATGAAACGGACAGCAAGATCATGCTTCCATAGTACTGCTAGACCCCCAGCAATACCAATCGGATCCACAACCTGGACACAATCCATTCCAATAAACCTCCGAATAAAATCAATTCTACAAAACTGGTTTTTAGTTTCAGAAATAAAAACCGGCTGGGGAGAGTGAAGCCGACAAAGCTCCTTCAACTGGTTGGCAGTCAAGGCTCTCCCCACACCTTGACTGTTCCATGCGATCAACTTCATTTGGGCACTTGGGGCCATTCGTGGCTGGCTAACTCCATTGTTGCATTTTTGAAACTTTCTTCTTGTACCGAACCTTTCTTCTACCTTTTCGAATGATCTTGTAACATGTCTCGTAGAACTTTCCATCCAGAACTTCCTCACCACATTTACATTTACCGGACTTATCTTGGCCTTGCTGTTGTACCTGTTGCCCCCCCTAATCCAGATTCCCACCAGCTCTTGGCTTCCTCTTGCAACCCCTAGTCGGCGGGTTTTTAGATTGCATAGTGTCTGCTTCGTTACCTTCCCGTTTAGTTCCATTCCTCTGTATAGGTCCCCATGACATCCTCTCAACAGCTAATACTTTATTTTCCACATGAGGGCTAGGCTTTCCAACGGCTTGGGCTAAATTACTCTCCACTATAAGCTGGTCTTCCTCCATAACCTCTATTGGACCAATAGAGGACCCCTCTGAATGGGCCTTACTAATAACCTCAACCAAAGAATTTGAAATTGGCACCGTGGGCTCGGATTGAGCATGGTTCACAGTATTGGGTACTACTACTTCCTTCTCGACTGGACTTGCATTGGTCTGGCCCAAACCCACATCCCTAACGTCTCCCGTTTCTATAACCGATTCCCATTGTAGCTGCCGCCTACCATTTTTAAATTTCCCAGATTGCGCGGGATCACGCAAATCCTTCCCAAGATTTCTGGACTTACCAATACTCATCCCATCCGCTGACAAATCTGCTGGTGATGATCCAGCCTGCCCTCCGCCCTACGACGCCCCGATAATTTCACCGGCGAGGCTCTCAACCACCCACCATACTGATTTTCCTTCAAAATTTCGGCTTTAGCATCATTGTATTTCCCCAGACATGACCAATCGTCGTGCCCTACCACTCCACAGTAATGGCACATGAGTGGGAGCTTTTCATATCGGAATGGCACCAACACCGGTTCCCAATCCGCCGTGTACACCTTCTTTGCCTGGGGAAGCGGTTTCGTGATATCTAACTCCATTTTGACACGAATACAGCGTCCTTGATTACCAACCACATCCTCTACATCACCAAAACCTGCCATCATCCTTCTACCCACATCAACAGACATGAACTCCAAGGGAAGTGTATGTAGTTGAATTCAGAAAGGACTAAATGAAAAGTTGATTTTTTCCGGTTTAATACCCTCCTACCACCGATGAAGCACAATCAACTGATTGTTGAATAGCCACGGACTGCCGGCAATCACCCTAACCAGATCCGCTTCAGCCCAAACACAAATTGATAAATACCGCCCCCCACCTCCATAACTTTGAAGCCCTTTGGATATCCCCATGCTAACTCCATCGCCGCCTTTAACCCACCAAGATTAATCCCTTTTTGAGTAATGGTTTTCCCCATGGCACTTAACAAACACTCCTGTTTGCTGGCTTTGAAATCGTCTGCCACCAATTCCACCGCTTCGTCTTCCTCTCGAGTTAGTGTGAAAGAAGAGAGTTTTGACAAAATCTCTTCGTCTATACTGATCCGCAGAACTGATCACCATAAATAGCAATAACAATAGAAAACCCTACAATCACCACCGTAATCGAGAGAAAAAAGATGCATAAAGCAACCCTAAAAGCCCAACCTAGAGTTCACTGTGTAGCGAGAGCACACAGAGACCTCTCATGGGCAAAATAAATTTGGGTAAGGGTTTGAGGGAGGATTGGAGTTGCTCTTAGAAGTCTTTTATTTGAGACAACAATTTGAGGACGTAATTCTTTTGGTATCCAAATGTATGGTATCAGGGACAATTATTTTTTGACAGGAAAAGGAAACTATTGGAGACTATTTTTGGATTTGGTTGCTAATTCTTCCCTTTTAGCAACAAAACTAATTATGATCTCCAATAAACTGAATTTTTTTTTTTATTTTTCTGGACCATGTATTAAGCACAAGTTTCGTGACCATAAAACATTGCCCCGAAATGTCTTTGGCAACCAAAACTGTAGCTTTTGCAATGATAGGTGCTGAAAAGCACCCGATTAATCACTCCAATTTCACTTTGTTAGGCTGATTAAGTTGTTATTTGATTAGCTTTAGTTGGTTATTGGTGTTATAGACTTCAGATGCTCAAGAATTGGAAACGTGCCTTGGAGTGGTTTAAAACTGTCAAGGATGTGAAGAGGTGTCAAAGGGGATCCAAAAGTCAAGCCTCTAGTCCGGACCACCACATTCTTGGTCTGGACCAACACTCAGGGCCAAAAAGTATGCAATCCGCCTCCTTGGTCTGGACCAAGAAAGTACTGGTCAACCAACAACCCCACCAGCTTTGTGCGCGATCTGCCTTCTTAGTCCGAACCAGAGGGACGAGAATTAACATTTACATGTTTTTATGCAATTTTTAGAGCTCCAAGTATAAATAGAGGTTCTAAACATTGGTTTAGGGTTCCGAATCATTTTCAAGAGGCAACTTTAGAGAGAGAAACCTATTGTTCTTCATGTTCTTCGATTTCAAGCGATTTAACTCTCCATGGCTGGCTAAATCCCCTATCTAGGGGGAGGATGAAACTTTACGCCAAATAACCATTCTATTTTGTGTAGGTTAGGGTTTTAATCGAACCGAATTATACGTTCAGAACTTGGTTTCATAAAATCAATGAAATCGTATTTTTATCTTTTAACCTGTTGCGTATTTGTGTGCTAGCTTTCAAATGCTGGCTTTCAAATACCCATTTATATAATTACTTTCAATGTTGTGTTTGGAATTCTGTGATAGATTATGCTCGCAAGATGGATCCGCACTGTGAGACAGTTCGCGCTATGTGATAGTTTTTTGCCTTTTAACAGTTACATATTTTCTTGACGATTATTGATGGGGATTGTAAGCCCTAGCAATAATCCCTTGTGATTCGAGTATTAACCTAATCTATGCAAGTCATGGTTACGAGGCTAGAGTAGATTCTAAACCCTAGATTCATTCTCCATTAGTTTTAATTACTTGTTTTAGTTAAATAATTCTCAAAATCAATCAAATGAATCTTTTTTCTAAATTAAATTAGAAGCTAATGGAAACTAATGCAACTTAGCCAATCTGTCTCCGTGGATCGACACTCGGACTTTACCGCTATTCTCTGGAGTAAGGGTTAATTCCTAGTTATTAATTAATTATTCTTGATATAGTACGACACGATCAAATTTCGGCGCTGTTACCGGCGATGGTTTGCATGGTCACATAGTTTCGATCAGTTTTTATTTTAAATGGATTCCGAATTTGGATAGACCTCTTAGTCATCTTATCTCTTATGCTGGGCTAGACTCTTTCAAGGTTTTCTATTCGACCACGTTTGGGCCAAAATGGGACATGTCCAATATTGCTGAATTACTTCCTGAAGTTCTTATCCCTAAGATTCTAGCCATCAATTTACCTTTGGACACCTGCCCGGACCAATATGCATGCCCTTTCACAAGCTGGGGTTAGTACAACAAAAAAATGGGTTACAAATGGTTGTATGATGAGCGCAGGAACTCTTCCACCTCTTCAGTCTGGATATGCAGAAAGCAAAATGTTTGGAACATGATATGTAACCTTGATATAGTAGAGCGAATTAAAGTCTTTATTTGGAAGTGTCTTAAGGGTATCCTGCTGGTGAAAAAGGATCTGGCTATTCCTTTGTCTAATCTCCCACCTGCTTGTCCTTTATGCAGGAATGAGGAAGAAACCATTGCACACTTATTTTGTTTATGCCATCATACGTTTTCGATTTGGAATTCTGCCGACTTTTCACACAATCGGGTCATGGATTTTCTAATGATATGAATTTCAAGGAATGGCTCTTGGATTAGATACTTCAGCATCGCATGAATAAGCAGAATCTCTTCCACTTTATTGCGCTACTTTAGGCTATTTGAAAAAATAGGAATCTTATGGTCTTCTGAAATGTTCCTTTTCGTCGAGACGCTGTTCTTGCAATGGCAATGGATAGTGCTCTCTGGTTTTAGCGAGCCGCTCAATGGCTCATGAAGGAAAAACATCTTCCTACATCTATTAACAAATTTTCTTTCCTTATTTTAAAACCTTATCCAGTTTTTTGGACCAGGCAAAAAACTTGCATTCTCCACGTGGATGGTGCTTGGAAGGAAGGAAACACTTGGAGTGGCTTAGGTTTCACAGCTAGTCTCCCAAATGAAAGGCTCACTGCGTAACATTTCATATCTTCTTTTAGCAATAACCCTCTCCAAACAGAACTTAAAGCAATTCAACAAGCAGTTAAATGTGTCTTAAATCACAATTATAATATTTTTCATATTTTTACTAACTGTTTAATGTCATCATGCAGCTGGGGAGGAAGATTGAGTAGTGACATCATTATGACACCTTTTTAATTGACAACTTGAGAGCAGATGAAGACAAATAAACTTTTTGTAGCATCTCAAAGACGAGTTGCAAGGATGTATAGAGGCCCCATCTCCTTGCCAAGCAAGCTTTTGATGTTTTTGTTCCTCAACTAGATACTGGTGATGGATGCCTTTATGGGATCGATTAACTTTTGGCTCTTGGTTCTTGTAGTTGGTAGTTGATAATTTGTGTGGTTATGGCTGCGTCTATCTTTTGGATTCTTTGTATTAGGTTATTGGTTTATAAAATTTCTATCACTTGATCAAATTAAAAAGAAAGGAGTTTAGTTATTGACGTTATAAGACAAAAAAGTACTTGACGTTGGAAGTCCGTCCTTGAAATAATGTTGTTTTCAATTCGTTACATTGCATGTCATCGTGATGGTATGTTATTTTCACTTTATGTGAGGCCACAAATTAATGTAGATTACGACAACACATTTCAAAATTCTTGGTACCCAAAATTTGTGGTAGTTGCAAAATTGAAGTGGGGGAGTAACTGTAAAGCTAGTAGAATATAGGTCTCAAAATAAATTGATTAGATTTTTTTTTTTAACTAGATGATAAGATGTTAGTATGTTAGTAGAGTTAGATCTCTACAACAAGTCAACGTTACTTTATAATAGACTTGAACCTGAGACTTCACACACTAGTACACAAGTGTCCATTTATGACCGCTTGAACTACAACTCTGGGTCTAATCCTGGACTTTAATGGGTACTTGTTTTAAAAAAACTGGAATATTTAGAGTTGTAATTATTGTTTAACATAGTATAACTTTTGTTGATCAAAGAAAAAAAACATAGTATAACTTTCCATAGAATATGAGACAACAAAATGAGAATCAAAATGCGCGAACTAAATTGAGAGAAAAGGAGGAAATTTAATTCAAATGAGATCAAAAGCAAGCCCCTAGCTAGTTGATCCTCACATATATATCATGATATGCCATATGAATCTTAATACAAAACATTTCACTATATAATTATGGGGAGTGTACGTTATTCATGACATTCTCGATAAAGCCTCCAATATAATTATATGATGACCCTCCTTCTTTGACGGCAATCTTGCTATTTTTGCTCATTTCTTGCACCTTCCGCTTGATTCCTTCTGTGCTTTTATCCTCATTCTCCATCAATTTCCTTATTCCATTCTCTATCTCATCCGCTGTCACTAACTTGATGTTGCTGCTATCAAAACTAAAATCCCTCCTGTAGTCCAACTTTATCTCGATGGCCAACTCCAATTCCCTCACCAATTGAAACGCATTCATTTGTTGTTCAGAATATATTGGCCATGAGGCCATCGGCACTCCACACCACAAGCTCTCCAATGTGGAGTTCCACCTGCAGTGCGACACAAACCCTCCCACCGCCTTGTGGGACAACACTGCCACTTGAGGGGCCCACCCGATCACTTTTCCAATCTTTGCCGTACGTTCTAGGAACCCTTCCGGCAACACATGGTTCAGATCTTGGTACTCGCTCGGGATCTCTATTTTTCCCTTTGGCTGAGGTTGCCGGATTGACCACAAAAATCGGTGGCTACTTTGCTCCAGGGCTTGCGCTATCTCCCTCACCTATAATGGAGTCGTAAAAAAGTTCACGTTGAGTAACTTTAATGCCAACTGATTCTGGACTTTAATAGGCAGTACTAATACTACTGAATATACCATATCAACGTAACAATGATCACTTTGATATACGGAGTATATCCAATCAAACTCAATCAACGTTTAGTTGGGCCAAAAGAAATACACCCTCCGTTCCAAAATTTTACTCCACTTTCACTTTTTCGATTCTTTTTTAAATTGTCTCTGTATTTCAATTTATAATTTTTTTTAAAGATTCCAAAAAATTTATTTAATAAAACTAACTAAGATTTATCAAATTATAAGATCCATATTACATACATAAAATCTTATACTATATCAGTAGAAGATATAAACCATTTTTACATCAAGATAGAATAATAACATGGACTAATGTTTTTGGGGAGCATAAACATTACTTATATACTCACTATATCCCAGCAAAAAAATGCTACTCACCTGATCCTCGTCGAAACTTCCCATGCTGCCGAAACACAAGAACACCACCGATGACGGAGGCTGATCGTCCAACCACCTCATGATCTCGTTCACCTCCTCCTCCTCCTCTTTTTTGCCCTTGACAAGGTGGAGTACAGGTCCCACAGGATAGATCGGCGGGACCTTATCGTCCTCAGCGAGGGACTTGACCGCATAGGATTCCAGCTCTTCAAATGTATTGACTATTATGCCCTTTGTTTCTCTCAACCTCTTGGTAAAAGCCATCAACCTAGTGGACCCACCTTCCTTGTCCAGTACCCTAGAAGGCAATACCTTAGCTGGGACTGGGTTCGTAAAAGCCGGTACTTCCAACTCAGCGTCCGAGTCCTTCAACTCAGTAACATCGTGGTTGTGTTCCCGTTGTAGTGTTTCGAGATGGAATATGAGGCCGAGAAAAGCACAGCTGTAGGTGAAGAAAACGTAGGTGGGGAGCCCAAACTCAGCCGCCACGTCCATCATCGGGGTGTCGATGACGAACCCGGTGAGTCGTCTCAACTCAGTTGAGACCATCTTTGTCACATGATCTCTCACGTGTTGCTTGTTCGTGTCGATCAATTCCGATATGGACCGGACCTCCGCCTGGTCTTGTTGAGGGAGGTAGACAAAATTCAACCGCTCCTCCGCCGCCGTGAGTATTAGCGATTGGGTGGTGGAGCTGACCTTTGATTTATCAAATGGAATTTTCATTACGAGGACTGTGATGGAAAGCCGGTGGTCTCGGCCGATGAGTTGCTTGGCCATCTCCACCATTGGCACCAGGTGGCCGATCCCTGGGGTAGGGATAAACAACAGTTCCACCGGCGCGTCCACCGTCATTTCTCAGTCTATTTTTTGATACCTAACCTAGGAATCCGACTGGTTCCAAAAAGGAGAAGGAGAAACATGTATTGGTTTTTGTGTTGGACTTGTAGACCAAGATAGTGATGTCATGGCTTTGCTGGCAGCGGATATTTTAGAATACCTCTTGAGGGAGAGATTTTTTAGTGCCGAGTGGGTACCACGTGTACCCGCTCGCGCAATCTGGGCTGTCCACTTCGGTTTTGGACGGCTCAGATTAAAGAGAGAGAAACAGGAGAGAGAGGGTTTAGATCTCGGCCGTCCAATACACTTTTGGACGGCCCGGATGCAATATTCGGGTACCACGTGGGCTCGGCCACGTGGTACCCACTCGGTACCCAAAAATTTTTTCTCTTGAGGAGTGCTACATGCACGTAAAACTTGTCCAGAAAGTATCTAAAATTAAAAAATGAGGGACTCAGATTCACTGCAAGCCAATCTGAGTCACTCATTTATGAATTATGGATATTTTCTGGGTAAGTTTTCTTTGCACTAAGCATTTTCCATGTCTCTTGGGTATGCTTCTAAACTTCTACTCCGTAATTACTCCACAAAATAGTTAGTCACATTTAGCAAACACGGTGAAAGACTAAGGCCAAGTTTTTCAAATGATAAAATCTACATTTTGATCAAGTCAAAGATTTTCGTATTGTAATCAAAGTGTTGATTTTATCGAATATAAATTTTATAATTTGAAAAACTTGGCCAGAAAGGCAATGAATGACCCATAATAGTTCTACGTACGGTGGTTTCTTTGATTAGAAATTACATCAGAGGCTTTAATCGTCTTGTTATTAATAAATCAATAAATTGACTTTTGTTTTACTACTTCTCGTCCTATTTTCTTGGCTCATGATTCCATTTTTTGTTTGTTGTCCCAAATTATATGTCTATGATGATTTTTCAATAGGCATAATTGAGAACATTTCTTATTTTGTCATTTTTTGAAAGTCGATATTGGTACACTCTTTTGAATTTATAAAAGATGTCAAATCAAAAGTATTTTGAAAAACTAAATTGTCTTTTGTTTATAGTAGTGATGTTCTTTAAAGAGTTGATTTCCGAGAAAAGCGCATTGTGGAACGGAGGGAATATATTTTAGTCTTTTTTTTGTAGACTTTTCTTTTTTGTAGACTTGTGCGATGCATACGGATAAAGACGAAAACAAGTTCTCCCCCTACCTGTTCAGAGTTATACCCAGCCCTACTTTTCCAAAGACTTGTGTAGTTGTGTGGCCATTTTTTGGATGCGCCTCACATTGAATTTCTCCTTATTTGTCACATCAATGTGGTGTGTATTTGGGGTGCACAAGTGGTGTATCCATAATATTGTTTGTATGAAATGGAAGTTTCAGCATATATTCGGCAAACGATGGACTTGGTCTGTGATCCATGTGAAAAGTTTCTTCTTGCTCATGACCTAATTGAACACTAACACGCAATGCATATATCTTTCTATATCTATATCTATTCATACTCCTTATAAAAGAGTGAAAAATTTGTCTGCTTTTCCCTTTCCTAGTTTAAAAATATTAATGTCTTGTTGTATTTTTGTATCTGGATCGTTTCACAGTTTTAGTTTTGTTTTGTAATCATTACTCTCATTTCTCTCTCTATCTCTCTCTACTCATTACCCTTATCTCCAAAACTAAACTAAACTAAAATTACTAAACGAACAAGGCTAATGTATGTAATTGTCCATAAAATGTTAGTATGTAATTGAGCATTTTTTTATTTTAGTGTATTATGTAGTTAGGCCCTTAATTAGAAAATTTTATTAGGCCGAAGGACCATAGTTGTAAATATAAAAGCTTGTAAGACTCTTCTAGAGAAATGAATGAAAAAAATCTAAGTGGAGATCCTTTCCCAATTCCCCTGTTTTGTGCGTGTGTATCCCGAGAGGTCCCGAGAGCAACAACGGCAATCAAATTGCCATTTTCTCATTCAAATCAATTAAAGAGTTAGGCTAACCTAAGGCTAACATAGTGGTATCAGAGCCCTGTTCAATGACAACAACTAGGGGTGAAGATTTTGTTACGGGAAAACAAATCTCGGAGGTGCTGAAGAAGATGGCGGGTGCAAGCAATCAAGGTTTTGGAGCTCAACGACCTCAATGTCCCCAATTTGACAGTGAGAATTATGATTTTTGGTGTGTAAAAATGAAAACCCAACGTATTTCAAATGATTTGTGGGAATATGTTGAAGATGATTATGATGATCCCGGAAATGTGGAGGCTTTGACGGAAACTCAAAAGCAACTATTGAAGGCACATAAAAGGAAGGATGCAAGAGCCATTTGAATGATTCAACGAGGAGTTTCGGATAAGATTTTTATGAGGATTATCAATGAGACCAAGGCAAAGGATGCTTGAGATGTTCTTCAAAAGGAGTATAGGGGCAACTTGAAGGTAAGAGCTATTAAACTCCAACTTTTGAGAAGAAATTTTGAGAATTTGAAAATGGAAGATAGAAAAATTATTGCAAGATTATTTTACTACTACTTTTACACCCTGTTTGGCAACGTCATTTGCACCCTGATTTGGTTTTTCCCCCTGATTTACAATCCTGGTCCCACTCTACTCCGCCGTTTGGCTGCTACTTCTCTTCCCCGATTTGCGTTACTGTTGGGACTGTAACTCCGGGTGAACCCCGACTAGGTAACGACAGCCTCCACCCTGTCGTTACCAAATCCGGGGCGATTTGCTACTTTTCGTTCCTATTATACCCCTCCAAATCGTGGTGATCTGGAGGGTTTTGTGGCTGATCGTCTCAGTTGTTGAGATCGAAAAGAAGAGAGAGGAAGAAGAGACTTCTCGCTGTTGTTACTGGTGACTCCATTCTTCCAACCTCTGAAGCTCGTATTGAACAAAACCCACTGATTTCAGTCAGGTAATCGAAATACTCCATTTCTACGTGTTCGATTTGCATATTTTCGTTGATAAAACCCACCAATTTGGGGGGTTTTCATACTATTAATTTAGGGTTTAGATTGAGATTACAAAACCCACTGATTTGGGGGGTTTTTGCTTGAAATGGGTTTCGATCTGAGCTCTATTTTGTGGGTTTTCAACTGAGGCTTGAAGAAAGCCCTAATTTCTGTGTTGATTGACAAGATATTGTATACATTCTTGGCTGCGGATTGAGAAATCATACCTGGGTTTGAATTGAGAAAGTTTTCCCCTACTTGTTAGGGTTTCCAACTAACAAATTTTAGCCCTAATTTCTGGGCTTCCATTGACAAGATTTTGTCGCTAATTGTTAGGGTTTCGATCTGAGATATGTTGGCTGCCCATTTTTGGGGTTCTTCGATGAGAAAAATGAGCCCTAATTTCTTGGGTTTTCAGAGACAATATGTTGCCCTAATATTGATATGTAATATGTTTGCCTAATTTGTTGAGTTTGATTTGAGATTTGTTAGCCCTAATTTATGAGTTTTGATTGAGAAGTGTGTGTTGAGACTAATACTTTATGTACTTGGTTTACCTAATTGGTTAGTTTGAACTATATTGTGGGTAATGATGCCCTAATTTTGACGTTAATAGGTTCAATATAATACCTTCGTCCAATATAATACAATTGTGTAATATGGTTCATGTTAAAACAGATGGCAAGATTAACGAAACGTGAAAGAAGGAAGAAGACTAAGCGTAAGGCTTTGGTAGCAGTCCTTTGCTTCATGAGAGTAGTGAATACTACTCTTATGCTGTACATGTTAATAATGGATTTGATGAGGGTTCGACGAAGGCCATGTATTCGTTTGAGCCCCAATGTCTACCAAAACCAAGTTGATGCACTAAATAGGTTAGTACGCGGGGATGACAAAAATTGCCACGATCAATTGAGGGTAAATAAGCATACATTTATGAGATTATGCCACATGCTCGAGGAAGGATGCTTACAAAACTCTAGGAACGTCACAATTGTGGAGAAAGTTGCTATCTTTTTGTGGATCCTTGGGCACCATAACAAGAATAGGCCAACCAAGTTCCAATTTATGAGGTCAGGGGAAACAGTTAGTAGGCATTTCAATGCAGTTTTGTTAGCAGTCTTGAGACTCTACAATCAATTGTGGCATCATCCCCAACCTGTTCCAGCTAATGAGCCAGACTGTAGGTGGAAGTGGTTTGAGGTAAAATGACCTTTATAACTCCATGTATATAATTGCCCTTCACTTTATTCCTTATGTTGAACATATATGACTACTAAAATGTGTGTCTAACAGAATTGTCTAGGGGCTTTAGATGGGACCTTTGTACCTGTCATGCCCCCAGCCGAAGATAGGGCACGGTATAGGTCAAGGAAGGGTGACTATGCAACGAATGTGTTAGGAGTTTGTAGTCGAAACCTCCGATTCATATATGCGTTGTCTGGTTGGGAAGGATCGGCCACGGACTCGGGAGTGCTTCGCAATGCGTTGGTGAGGCCTCATGGGTTGAGAATTCCACAGGGTACGTCACTTTAATAACTTTGATCTACACTACATGCAACCACATTCGTGTAAACGTACTTTATAGATGTCAACCCATGTTTTTGTAGGTCGGTACTACCTCGTTGATGCCGGTTACACTAATGGGCCGGGATTGTTAGCCCCGTATAGGGGTCAACGATACCACATAAATATTTGGAGGCAAGGACACCAACCACAAAGTCGAGAGGAGTTTTTCAACATGAAGCACTCAAGCGCGAGAAATGTGGTTGAAAGATGTTTTGGGGTGTTGAAAATGAGATTTGCAATTTTGCGATCTTGTTCGTACTATCCCATTAGAACTCAATGTAGAATTGCCACAGCTTGTTGCCTTCTCCATAACCTTATCAAGCGAGAAATGGAAGTCGATCCGGTAGAACAAGAATACACTGTTTGGGAGCAACATAACGTGCATATAGTCCCACCAGAGGACTACATTGACACGATCGAGCCAACCACCGAATGGACCCAAATGAGAGATAACTTAGCAACTGAAATGTACAACGATTGGTTAGCTAACGGTCCGGCTGGAGAGTAGTTCGAAATAAATGTATTTGTTACCTATCTTGTAATGTTAATCGTAGACATGTTTTCCCGCTTCGAACACTATTTATTTGGTTTTCCCTTGACATTTGCAATGTGGGTGAAATTTATGCCGTGTAATGAAACACTACTTATTTGGTTTTCCCTTGATATTTGCAATGTGGGTGAAATTTATGTCGTGTAATGAAACACTACTTATTTGCTTTTCCCTTGAATTTAAGAAATTGTTTAACATCATCTTAGTGAACCCAATGGAATCTCAACAAACCTCCCAAGGAAAGCCATCAAAGGGCAAGGGCAAGGCTAACGACAAGGGCAATGACAAAGAGAAACAAAGTCGGAGACTATGGACTTTGAAAGAAAAAGAAGTCCTCCTAGTATGTATGCTTGAGGAGTTCAAAGATGGCGTTAAATGGAAAGCCGGAAATGGCTTTAAGTCCGGCTTTTTCGGGGCGGTGGAAATTCTATTCCACAAGATGTTGCCCGGCACAACCATAAGAGCTACTCCTAACATAGAGTCCAAGGTAAAAAATTGGAAGGAGAAATATGGTTTGCTTGCCGATATGCAACGCCTTAGTGGGTTTAGTTGGAACCATGACACAAATTCCGTCATCGTGGATTCGCCGGATGTGTGGGAGGACTATGTGAAGGTAAATTATCCCGCCTTGCCTTTTTTTACGTCGGGGTACTATTATCGATATTTACATGTGAATGAATGCTTTTCGAAATGTGCAGTTCCATCCAAAAGCCAATGGGATGAATGGCAAGGCTTTCCCCATGTATCCAGGTTGGACAATCTTGTTTGGGAAAGACCGTGCTACCGATGAAATGGCGGAGGATCCCCCTGAAATCCGTGACGATGATTGGGAAGAAGAAATTGATCAAGTCTGGCATGAAGAATCCGTTGTTGGCACCAATGATTGCTACACCCCGAGGTTTGCAAACGGTGAGTTTGTCTTTGGAGGGGGAGGGTCTAGTTTCATAGACCTATCCGCGGGAGGTTCGCAACCCGCCAATCCGTCGACACCCACTAGCAATGACAATGCAAGTACTCCCACTAGCAATGCCAATGCCAATGCCAATGCGAATTCGAACGCCAATGCCAATCCCCCCCCCCCCCCCCCCCCCCCCCCCCAAAGAAGGCAAAGAAGTTGTCAAGGGGTGAGGCAAAACAAAAGGCAATTCACGATGCTTTTGGGCGTTACATGGAGGAAAGCAAAGAGGTGATGGTCAAGCTTGTTGATAATGTGGGGTATGACCAAAAACTATCCGATAAAAGAATTGGGGTGTTTCCCAACTTAGAAAACCTTGAGTTAGAAATGGAGGACATGTTAACCGCGAACGCCATGATTTTGGCATCGGAAGAGAGGGTGGACGAGTTCTATAGCGTACCGGAAAGGTACAGGAAACATTGGGTGGGAATGTTGTTGGCAGGGAAGCTAGCTACCAAAACCACGTAAGCAGCTTATTAGATGGAAATGTGGACAACCAATGAATGCAACACTCCACAACATGGACGTTTTTTGATGACCTCGTAGGGTTATGTGTGAACCAACATTAGTACAACTCTAATATATGTAATATGGATAACTGTAATAACTTTAGATTTCGTAAACATACTATGTCTGCACTTCTATGTAGTTATTAATTTTTGTATTCATGAATGGTTTCTCATGTTTCAGGTTATAAGGGAAAGCAATAACCTTGGTAGTGCAACTTATTGTTGCCAATGGCTTAAAACCCATTGTGCAACATAATGTTGCCCCAGTGGGATGGGCTATGATGAATTACTCCAACCAACGTAATGCGAGGCATACAACTTGGCGGGGGGTTCTTATGACGGTCGAAGTGGCAACATAAGGATCAGCCCAAGTCATGCAATGTGAGCATTGGTAACTTATTTCTGAGCCAAGTGATGTGTGTGTGTGTGTGTGTGTGTGTGTTTTGTGGTCTGTTTTGTTGGAGATTTGTGGGCTGTTTTGCTGTAGTTATCTGGGCTGTTTTGCTGCAGTTTTGTTGATACAGTGGATTGTTTACAATATTTTTGGTCAATGATTGTTTTGGAAGTAATGAGGTGAGGCCAAATCTCATTACATGAGGCCATTGACTGTTTTATGTGTTTGTGGCCAATGATTGTTTTGGAACTATGTTGGGTTTAGAACATATTTATCTGTCTTTGTGGATTGAATATGATGTTCCTGAGCTATTTTGTATTCCCATTAGAACTTTGGGTAGTGATTGTTGCTCATTATATGAGCCCAAAATGTGGCCAATGATTGTGTTATTCCAAATATGAGGCCAATCATCATTACTACTTGTTGTGCTGTTTGTGTGGGCAGTCGTATGGGATGTTTTGTTGCAGTTTTCTTGGTTCATTTACTGCACTATGTTGGGCAATTAAACTGTAGTTTTATGGTCAGTTTTGCTGCAATTTTGTGGGTTGTTGTGTAGCAGTTTAATGGGCTGTGTTGCTGCAGTTTTTTGGGCTGTTTTGCTGCAATTTTAGGAGTTGTTTTGCTGCAGTTTTCTGGCATGTTTTTGTGATGTTTTGTGGGCTGTTTAGTTGCAGTTTCTGGGCTGTTGTGCTGCAGTTTTTCGGGCTGTTTTGCTGCAGTTTTTAGAGCTGTTTTGCTGCAGTTTTCTGGCATGTTTGTAGATGTTTTGTGGGCTGTTTTGCTGCATTTTTATGAGCCGTTTTGCTGCAGTTTCTGGGCTATTTTGTGGGCTGTTTCGCTGCAGTTTTTAGGGCTATTTTGCTGCAGTTTTAAGGGCTGTTTTGCTGCAGTTTTCTGGCATGTTTTGTAGATGTTTTGTGGGCTGTTTTGCTGCATTTTTATGAGCCGTTTTGCTGCAGTTTCTGTGCTATTTTGTGGGCTGTTTCGCTGTAGTTTTTAGGGCTGTTTTGCTGCAGTTTTGTGGGCTGTTTCTGGCATGGTGGTAGTTGCTGATTCCTGAGGCATCGGGTAATTGCTCGTAATGCTGGTAGTATGATTTCAAGTAGTTAGCATTACTAACTTGAAATATATTCATTACTTGGCTATGATGGTATTTGTACAAAACGGCTAAGCACTGGTGTTCGAAAACAAATTGTGAGGGCCAATGGTTGAATCACCATTTGGCAACATAATTTGTAGACCGCCATGTGCAATGTGTGTCGCTGCCATTCAAAATCTGAGCCTACTACATATATGAAATAGTGTTTCCTTCTTGTTCCCATTGAAATGTGATGATTGCTTTTTTTTCGAATAGATTTTCGAATGGCAGGTCAACATAGCGAGTCGTATTGGGTGGTGGTTGTTGGATATCGTTCGGGGATCTAGAACAATTGGGAGGAAGCTAAAGTCCAAGTCAACATAGCTTGTATTTTGTTGGCACTTTTTTTCGATTCCGAATGAACTTGTATGTATGTTAATTAAGTAATGACTTATTGTAATCAAGTGACGTAGGTTAGTTTTTTGTTAAATTTTTTTATGTATTTATTTTGTATGTTTTGTATTTACAAGGTAAGGATTATGTAATATATTTCTATGTTTGAACATTTATGAAAATGATTCCATTTCTAGAAATAAAAGAGTTCATTATTAAAAACAACATTACACTATCAAAAATAATTGAGGATTTATTACAACACACTCAAATAAACATACAGTTTATACAGTCTTTTATAAAAAAAAATAAAAAAAAAGAGTCTAAAAAAAAGGTATGTTATTCAAACATCCGGCTTCAAGTTGATTCTTCATCTTCCCAATCGATCCATTCTTCATCTTTACCAAATGGATGGACCTATAAAAAAACAACATATATTATAATATGGCAACTAAATTAAGTACAAGAGTTAAATGCCAAATAATTTAAAGTCCTCACCATTCAAATAAAGAAAAAAATGAATATTATTTCACCAACCATTCACCATTCAAATAAAGAAAAAAAATTCCTTTTATTAATTTTTCAAATTTTCACTTAGTAATTATTATTTTATTTTCAGAATTTTTTTTGTTCAAAATATGGTTTTAATATTTTTATTTTATTTAATGTGTATTTTCATATTTATAATGTATTTATTTATATTATAATCGAATTAATGCATTTAGTTTAATAAAATATTCGGTCCAGGGGTAAAAGAGTCATTTGGTCACTTATCCTATCAAATCCACCTTCCAAATCCCCCTTCTCAAAATACCATCCAAACACCTCACTAACAAATCCACCCTTCTTATGAGGTGGGGCCACCCTCATTACAAATCCACCCTCAAATCCACCCTCATTACAAATCCACCCAAAATCATCTCCGGTCGCCAAACGGGGCGTCAGAGTTCAAAAGATTTTGAAAAGAATCAGGAGTTCACTGTCACGTGGAATATTTTGAAGTCTGAAGTATCGTGTGTCTGCCATTTGTTTGAATTTAAAGGCTTCCTCTGTAGACATGCATTAATTGTTCTCCAAATCTGTGGCCTTTCCACTATCCCATGTCAATACATTTTGAACGGTGGACAAAAGATGCCAAGAGTAGGTGTTTAACTGGAGAGTCATCTGAACAGGTGCAATCTAGGGTGCAAAGATACAATGATTTATGTCAACGAGCAATGAAAAAGAGACTATGAATATACATTTGTGGGTCAAACCGCACTATTTAATTTTCTTTTTCTTTAAAGGAAGAGAGATGCCCACCCCTCCTATAAAAAACAGATAAGAAATTTTCATCCTTTACTTTATCCAGCCCACCCCTCCTATAAAAAACTAAAAACTTTCACCCTTTTATAATATAATCACTCTTCAATCATATGCACCTCTTTATCATCGTCTTATTCTATACTCTCCATCCGAATTTATTTGTTTTTCGTTCTATTGTAACCGAATAAAAAACTAGTTATATCTTTAAATTGGTGATAAATTTTGTATCCAAAGCGGATCTTATTTAATAGATCTCGACTAGTTCTATAAGGTAATATTTTTAAAATTATATAAAACATTGTAAATTACAAAATAAAATCATTTGAAAAGTGACACGAACTCGCAAAATATACTGACAAATCCGAACAGAGGGAGTACTATTATACTTTATTTATTTATTTATTTATTATTATTATTATTTTTTTTTTTTGGGGGGGGGGGGGGGGGGGCGTTAAATAGCACTATTATACTATTCTCCTCTCTAAACATACTTTTTTGCTGACAAACAAGCCCTAAGGTCTATTTATTTGATGAGATTAGTACGAGCGGAGGATATAATAACACTATTTGATAGCATATTGTTATCAAAGAGTGCGTTTGATATAGATTCCATCAGAGCATCTCTTATTAATCTCTATATCTCTATTTTAGAGACCAAAAATGATATAATGAGAGGAAATTTTGTAATTTGTTCTTTTTTTTTTAACTTTTTGTTATTTATAAGAGAGAATATTGTAGGGATCAATCGTCTTTTTAGAGACCAAAATAGAGATGTGGGTCTCTAAATATAGGGATCAAAGTATCTAAGAAGGATGATGAGTCCTTCCAAAAAGTTGAAGAAAAGAGAGGATAAATTACAAAATCTCTCCTCATTATGTCATATCCGGTCTCTAAAATAGAGATATAGAGATTGATATGAGATGCTCTCAATGTTTAGTTGCGCCGTAAGAAACTTAATTTAACACCAGATATGTGGTCACCTTAAATTATATAGCTCAAAAGAATGAGAAATGTTAAGAGGTACTAACTAATGTACTAACCGTGCATGTGACATTCTTTTAGTGGATAAATGCATCTATGTACTACATCATGCATCGATGTGGTAATTTACATGTGTACTTTTGGTGTAATTATTTGTAAGTTATTTAGTGCCTCTAACATTCTTGTAAAAAAAAATACTCAAATGCGATCAAACAAACGAAATCTAAAAGAAAAATCTATCAACTCACGTGGTCCACTTCGAAGCTCCCCATGCTCTCGAAGCACAAGAATAAAACCGACGACAGAGGTTGATCGTCCAACCACCTCATTATTTGGATCTCCTCTTCCTCCTCGTTTTTGTTCTTCGCGAGGTGGAGAACGGGGCCTACAGGATAGATTGGCGGGACCGTATCGTTCTCAGCGAGGGACTTGATCGCATAGGATTCCAGCACTTCAAATGTATTGACCATAATGCCCTTTGCTTCTCTCAACCTCTTGGAAATACGCAGGAACCTAGTGGACCCAATTTCCCGTCTAGTGCAACAGAAGGCAATACCTTAGCTGGGACTGGGTTCATAAATGCCGGTACTTCCAACTCATTGTTCGAGTCCTTCAACTCAGTAACATCCTGGTTGTGGACCCGTTTTAGGGTCTCCAGGTGAAACATGAGGCCGAGAAAAGCACAGTTGGAGGTGAAGAAAACGTAGGTCGGGAGTTCGAACTTGGCTGCCACGTCCATCATAGGTGTGTAGAACAAGTCGATGACGTAACCGGCGAGTCGAATAGACTCGGTTGAGATCATCATTGTTACGTGATCTCTCACGTGTTGCTTGTTCATGTTGACAAACTCGGACATGAAGTAGCCGGGGTTCTTGGATCGGAGCTCCATTATCGCCGCCTCATCTTCAGTGGCGACTCCAGGATTTTCATCCAGCGCTGACAAAAATACATAGCGTGTCCACGAAGAACAGCTGTATGCCAAAAAAAAAAAAAAAACTCTGACTAGGCAAAAGAGACATATTCATTATATCGTTTGACAAAAAAAGACTTTAACATATTACAATATCCCACGACGAGTCTTCATATTTTGAAACCGTTGCATTATAGCTTCATTATCAACACTCTTAAACATGTTCTTCTCAATGAACGTGACCAAAGAATCATTCAACCATTCATCTTCCATTTGGTTACGCAATCGGGTTTTTATCAATTTCATCAACAAAAAAGCTCTTTCAACAGTTGCTGTGGTGACTAGAAGAAGCAAAGTTAACTTCACAAGTAGATAGACTAATGAATATACATGATTCTTCTTTGTCTCTACCATAGTCTTTGCAAGTTCTCCAACTCCTTCCAACTCTGCAAAATCACTGTTAGAGCGAACATCAACTGTATAGTTTTGAAGTTGATTGTCAAGTGCCATAAGCTCTACCGGGGAAAAGTCATGTGGATAAAACCCGGCAAGACGAAGCAATTTTTCCTTATCAAATGAAGAGAATAAATCACAAGGATTCAAGCATGCCGCACAAAGAATCAACTCAATAGTTGTCTTTGAAAATCGATTGTTAAGCTCTTGAAGTTGCATGTCAATAATGGTGTAAAACATCTCGACACGATCGATAGTGGTGTAAATTTGTTACCTGTCGGGCTTTGCGCTTCGACTTCCCACTAGCTACAAATTGACCATTCATGTCTGAAATATCAATATCATGTTTGTTGCAAAATGAGCACACTTCAACCATGAGAGATTCCCATTCAACATCTCTCATTGCTTGTAGTCGATATTTAGACACCTTGACTAATTCTATGGCATTCACAATATCTTTGATCTATTCTTTGCAATGCTAATGACAAATCATTTGTGATCCCAAAGATATTTTTCATCAATTATTTTCCCGACACAGAGAGAGAGAGAGAGAGTGAGCAAGAGAGGCAGAGCACTTTCCCCTTTCTTTGATTGAGAAGGCAGAGAGCACTACCATCCCCCTTTTTTTTAATCTTTTGAAGAAACTCACTTTGCAATTAAATATTGTGTTTTAAAACCCACTACTATGTTGGCTTTAAAAACCCATTGTACGAGATACATATATTTGGTTTTAGGTGCGTTTTGTTTTGTTAAGGCTATAACAAGTTGGTTCAAATTTAGATACATATATTTTTTTAACCTCACACGAATAATCTAGCGCTGGCAATACTAAAACAAATATAATTTAAATCTAAAAAAAAAAAAAAATTTAGTGCATTTTTTGAACCCAGCGAGGTCGCTTGACCTCGCTAGGTGTACGGTGGAGTCGCCCCTGCTCATCTTGTTGAGGGAGGTAGACGAACTTTAACCGATCCTCTGCCGGTGAAAAAGGATCTGGCTATTCGTCTGTGTAATCTCTTAAGTGCTTGCCCTTTATGCAGAAATGAGGAAGAAACCATTGCACACTTATTTTGTTTATTCCATCATGCAGTTTCGATCTGGAATTCTGCCGACTTTCCACAATCAGGTCTAGGATTTTCTATTGATAAGAATTTCAAGGAATGACTCTTGGATTGGATACTTCAGCAGTGCATGAATAAGCAGAATCGATCTCTTCCGCTTTATTGCACTACTTTGGGCTATTTGGAAAAATGGAAATCTTATGTTTCCTTTTCGTCGACATGGTGCATGCTTGGAAGGAAGGAAATACTTAGAGTGGCCTAGGTTTCACAGCTAGTCTCCCAATGGAAGGCTCATTGCGCAACATTTCATAACTTCTTTTAGCAATAACCCTCTCCAAACAGAACTTAAAGCAATTCAAAAACAGTTAAATGGGTCTTAAATCACAATTATACTACTGTTCATATTTTTACTGATTGTTTTAATGCCATCATGCAGCAATTCAAAAAGCAATTAAATGGGTCTTAAAAACAATTATACTATTGTTTTGAATGACAACTTGATCAAGAGTAGAGATAGACAAGCTAACTTTTTCTAGCATCTCAAAGGTGAGTTGCAAAGATGTAAAGAAAGGAGTTTAGTACTTGACGTTGGAAGTCTGTCCTTGAAATAATGTTGTTTTCATGTCATTTTCCACCGAAGGGTATTCAGTATCCTCTCAATTCGTTACATTGCAGGTCGTGGTGGTGGTACGTTATTTTCGCTTTAGCTGAGGCCACACATGCAAATAACGACAATACATTTCGAAATTCTTGGTACCCAAAATTTGTAGTAGTTGCAAAATTGATTATGGACTTTTTTTACCGGATAATAAGATGTTAGTATGTTAGTAGAGTTAGATTTCTACAACAGGCCAACGTCACTCTATGGACTTGAATTTGAGACTTCACACACTAGTACACAAGTGTCCATTTACGATTGCTTGAACTATAGCTCCGGATCTAATCCTGGACTTTAATAGGTACTTGTTTTAAGAAAATTGGAATAATTGGATTTGTAATTGTTTAAAGTTAATACTATTGTTTAACATAGTATAGCTTTCAATAGAATATGAGACAACAAAATGAGAATCAAAATGCGTGAACTAAATTGAGAGAAAAGGAGGAAATTTAATTCAAATGAGATCAAAATTTGATCCTCACATATCATGATATACCATATGAATTCTAATACAAAACATTTCACTACATAATTATGGAGAGTGCATGTTATTCATGGCATCCTCAATAAAGCCTCCAATAGAATCATACGACGACCCTCCTTCTTTGACGGCAATCTTGCTCTTTTCGCTCATTTCCTGCACTTTATTCTTGATTCCTTCTGTGCTTTTATCCTCATTCTCCATCAATTTCCTTATTCCATTCTCTATCTCATCCGCCGTAACTAACTTGGGTTTGCTGTAATAAAACCTAAAATCCTTCCTGTAATCCAACTTTATCTCGACGGCCAACTCCAATTCCCTCACCAATTGAAATGCATTCATTTGTTGTTCGGCATACATAGGCCATGTGGCCATTGGCACTCCACACCACAAGCTCTCCAATGTAGAGTTCCACCCGCAGTGCGACACAAACCCTCCCACCGCCTTGTGGGACAACACTGCCACCTGAGGAGCCCACCCGATCACTTTTCCAATCTTTGTTGTACGTTCTAGGAACCCTTCCGGCAGCACTTGGTTCAGGTCTTGGTACTCGCTCGGCATCCCTATTTTGCCCTTTGGCTGAGGTTGCCGGACGGACCACAAAAATCGGTGGCTACTTTGCTCCAGGGCTTGCGCTATCTCCCTCACCTACAATGGAGTAGTAAAAAAGTACAAGTTGAGTGACTTCAATGCCAAATGATTCTGGACTTTAAAAGGCAGTACTTGTTTTAAGAAGAAACTCTAGGAAGAAATGGCTTTGCAATTGGTTAAAGTTAATACAATTGTTTAACATATATACTGTAACTTTCTACAGAATTTTGGGAGTATCATATCGTTTAACTTAAAAGAAAATATCACATACTTAATAATTATGTCGTGATACTTCAATTCTAAGGTCTATTTATTTGACGGGATTAGCTGGGACAGAAAATATACTAATACTACTGAATATACCATTTTATTAACGTAACAATGATTATTTAGATATATGGAGGTCAAACTCAATCAATGTTTAGTTGGGCTAAAAGAAATACTCCATCCGTCTCAAAATTTTATATATTAGACATTAATAAAACTAAAGAGTATATATAAGACTTTAACTTGTTTGAATTGTTTTTACATTTCAATTTATAAAATCTTTTAAGATTTCAAAAAATTTGTTTAATAAAACTAATCAAGATTTATCAAATAAGATTCATACTACATATATAAAGTCTTATATATATAAGATATAGGAAATAAACCTTTTTTTCATCAAAACTTAGAAACTTAGAAGTAACATGGACTACAGTTTCGGGCAGGGCCGGCCCCGGGGTAAGCCCCGCAAGCCCCCGGGCTTGGGCAACCCCCCGGGGAGGGGCAACCAAAAAAAAAAAAAAATTACTGAAGAGATATATATCATATACTAATTACTCCGGCTTTTGTCACAAAGTGAAGCCTGGTGGTGGTGGTCTGTGCATGATCTCACTTCCCCGGTGGACAGGGTTCAAGTCTTCGTGGTTACATTTTTGGACATTTGATTTTTTACCTCATTTTTCAGTTGGATTTATATTGTAGATAAAATATACATTTTACACAATTAGTACAAAAATGTTATTAGGCTTTCGCGGTTGTAGAATCCAAGTTTCAAATCTTTTGAACATTATTTAAATGTTTTTATAAATATTTTTTTATTCTCACTTAGTTTATTTTTATCCTACTCCTAACTTTTCAAATCGAAGTTACTTACATGTAAAGAAATAAAATATATAATCTTTATTGTTAAGATGGTATTCTTACAAGAGTTTTTTGATAACTTTTCTTACCAGAGTAAAGTTGATAAAATGATTAGTTAAAAACAACACTAGAGTAGTACTTTGTTGTTAAATCTATTTACCTTATACAAGCCACCTATTTGGATTTGGTTTCCAAAACTAAGGGCACATTTTTTAAATTCACTTTAAGCCTTCAAAATATTAGGGTTGACCCCATATTTGGTCATTTTTTCTTTGAGAGAGACAAATGTAATTTTCTTGGTTCCTTAGACTCTTGGGTCCCGACCTTTATTTTTTGGTTCAAGAATGTGAAATCGGTCATTGTCCCGACATACTTGAAAAGAACTGATTATTCAAAGAAGGGAAAGCGTATCCTTCTCGGATATAGTAAAAATCAAGAAGAATTCATAAGACACTATAAATAGGATTACATTTTGATTTTTATATTTTTAATGTAATTCAAACTAAAAGCACAATGTAACATTTTTTTTATGAGTGGGCAACCAAGCTTATAGTCGGGCTTGGGCAACCCAAACATCGGGGCCGGCCCTGGTTTCGGGGAGCATAATTTTTAATGCCAGATGCGGGCACATAAACACTACTTATCCCAGCAAACAAATGCGACTCACCTGATCCTCGTCGAAGCTTCCCATGCTGCCGAAACACAAGAACACCACCGATGACGGAGGCTGATCGTCCAACCACCTCATGATCTGGTTCACCTCCTCCTCCTCCTCCTCCTTTTTGTCCTTGAGGAGGTGGAGTACAGGTCCCACATTGTAGATCGGCGGGACCTTATCGTCACCAGCGAGGGACTTGACCGCATAGGATTCCAGCTCTTCAAATGTATTGACCATTATGCCCTTTGCTTCTCTAAACCTCTTGAAAATACCCAAGAACCTAGTGGACCCACCTTCCTTGTCCAGTACCCTAGAAGGCAACACCTTAGCTGGGACTGGGTTCGTAAAACCCGGTACTTCCAACTCAGCGTCCGAGTCCTTCAACTCAGTAACATCGTGGTTGTGATCCCGTTCTAGTGTTTCGAGATGGAACATAAGGCCGAGAAAAGCACAGCTGGAGGGGAAGAAAACGTAGGTGGGGATCCCGAACTCAGCCGCCACGTCCATCATCGGGGTGCAGAACATGTCGATGACGAACCCGGCGAGTCGTCTCAACTCAGTTGAGACCATCTTTGTCACATGATCTCTCACGTGTTGCTTGTTCATGTCGATCAATTCCAATATGAAGTCCTTGGACCGGACCTCCGCCTGGTCTTGTTGAGGGAGGTAGACAAAATTCAACCGCTCCTCCGCCGCCGTGAGTAGTAGCGATTGGGTGGTGGAGCCGATCTTCGATTTATCAAACAGTGGCATTTTCATTACGAGGACTGTGATGGAAAGCCGGTAGTCTCGGCCGATGAGTTGCTTGGCGATCTCCACCATTGGCACCAGGTGGCCCATCCCTGGGGAAGGGATAAACACCAGTTCCACCGGCGCATCCACCTTCATTTCTCAGTCTATTTTTTGATACCTAACCCAGGAATCCGACGGGTTTCTTGTTGCTGTGTTTGAAACTTTTGAAAGAGTGTTTAATTTTTAAACCTCCAAAAAGGAGAAGGAGAAACATATATTGGTCTTTGTGTTGGACTTGTAGACCAAGATAGTGATGTCATTGCTTTGCTGGCAGCGGATATTCTAGAATGCCTCTCGAGGAGTGCTACATGCACATAAAACTTGTCCAGAAAGTACTTAAAATTAAAAAATGAGTGGCTCAGATTCACTCCAATCCAATCTGAGCCACTCATTTATGAATTTTGTGTATTTTCTGGGTAAATTTTCTTTGCACTAAGCTTTTTCCATGTCTCTTGGGTATGCTTCTAAACTTCTACTCTGTAATTACTCCACAAAATAGTTAGTCACGTTTAGGGGGTGTTCCACTAACTTGGTTTTTTTAGTTTTTTGGTTTTTTGGTTTTTTTGGATGTTTTAGTTTTGCACAAAAACTAACTTGTTCCACTAACTAGTTTTTTGGTTTTTTGGTTTTTAGTTTTGCAAAAAAACTAACTTGTTCCACTAACTTGTTCCATTAAACTAGTTTTTTGTATGTTTAGTTTTGCCAAAAAACTAACTTGTTCCACTAACTAGTTTTTTGTATGTTTAGTTTTGCAAAAAAACTAAGTGGTTTTTTGTTAGTGGAATGAGATAGTTTTTGAGTTAAAGCAAAACTGTTTAATTTTAGTGGAACACCCCCTTAGCAAACACGGTGAAAGACTAAGGCCAAGTTTTTCGATTGATAAAATCTACATTTTGATCAAATCAAAGATTTTCGTATTGTAATCAAGTGTTGATTTTATCGAATATAAATTTTATAATTTGAAAAACTTGGCCAGAAAGGCAATGAATGACCCATATTAGTTCTACGTACGGTAGTTTCTTTGATTAGAAATTACATCAGAGGCTTTAATCGTCTTGTTATTAATAAATCAATAAATTGACTTTTATTTTACTGCTTCTCGTCCTATTTTCTTGGCTCATGATTCCATTTTTTGCTGTCCCAAATTATATGTCTATAATTAAAGCATTTGAGCAAAGATTGAGTAAGCAAACGGAAAAGTCACTTGAAAGTACTTTTCAATCTAAGCTCAATGTTAGTACTTCTAAAACTCAAGGAATGTCTTGGAATGTCAATCAATTTAACGGTGGAAAAGGAAAATTTGAGAATACTAAAGGTGGAGGAAAGTATAATTTTCAAAGACAAGAAAATGAGGAGTCCACCCAAGGAAAGTGTAGAATTTGTAATCGAAGTAGTCATGTGGAGAAAGATTGTTGTTTTAAGAGAAAGCCACAATGCTATAATTGCAAGAAATTTGGGCATGTGAAGAAGGATTATAGAGTTACACCCAAACAACAAGCTAATTTTATTGAAAAGAAAGAAGGTGATAAGAACATGCATTATGTGTGTCACAATGCATTGGAGAAAAAGGTAATGGGTTTGTTGATAGTGGTTGTAGTAACCATATGACCGGTGATGAGAGCATTTTTGGCAACCTTGATACCTCCTCCAATTCACAAGTCAAGATGAGTAATGGTTTCTTAGTCCAAGCAAAAGGAAAGGGTATTGCGGTGGAGACTAAGAAGGAAACAAGATACACAAGAGATTTTCTACTAGTTCCGGACTTGGAGCAAAATTTGTTGAGTGTTGGTCAAATGGTGGCGCATGGATATGTCGTTCGTTTTGAGGACATACTTGCAAGATTTATGAAAAAGGGGGAGAAAAGAAATGATTGCAACGATCAAGATGGAGGAAAATAGAAGTTTTCCACTCACTTTGCGCTATGCAAAATGTTGTTTTGAAGATGAATGTCCTTGATGAGACTTGGCTTTGGCATAAAAGAATGGGTCATCTGAATTTTCAAAGTTTGAAGTATCTACAAGAAAGGGCATGGTGCATGGGTTATCAATGTGTAAGCTCCATAGGCTGAGCTCCTTTTTCGGTTGGCAATTCCATGACACAATATTGAGTTGTACTTTTTATTTTCATTATTCTAGATGCGTCTGTTTAGGATGTGGAAGGAATCATGTTGTATTTGTACTAGTGCTCGAGCACATTTTTATCTCATGTCAAGCACTTTGGCTATTGGCAAAGTCTAGCATCGGGCTCAAGCACTTTTATGCCTCGGGTCTAGCAAGTAGGCTGTTAGGAAAGTGCTCGAGCAACTTCAATGTGCTCAAGCAAGTGACCAAAACATCTTATAAAAGGGCAGCAGCTAGGGTTAAAGTGAAACATCTTCAACAGCCTTTTTTTGACGTAAAATGAACAAGGAGAGAGAGAGGGCTGCAGCTTTTGCATCTTGGTGGTATGGCTTGGAGTTCTTGCATGAAGTTTTGAGCAATCAAATCAAATACTCCAAGATCTTATTCAACCTTTGATTCAATCGTTCTTCCGGTGGAATTCTGGAAGTATCTCGAAAGCCTTGAGTGATTCAAGGCGTGCGGCAATCAAACACTTGGTGCGATGAACGTGGATTCGGCAATCGGTTATTGGGTCAATTGAGAGGAGTTTCAATTGTAAGTATAAGTCGATTGTAATCGCACAATGGTTCCTTTAGTGTTTTGATTCCTTCCCGTGGTTTTTACCCTATTCGGGGTTTTCCACGTATATTGCGTGTTCATGGATTATTGTTTATTTTTCTGTGATTGCATTAATAATCGTGATTAGCTAAATAGGATTTTTCACAATGATTCAAGAAGTTAAAGAAATTAATTTGTGAATGGTGTACTCTTGCGAAAAAATACCGGGAGACATTTCCAAAAGACAAGACATGGCGAGCTAAAGCAGACCTTGTCCATACCGATGTGTGAGGGCTTGTGGACAGAACAACCCATGGAGATAAGTACTTTATTACTTTCATTGACGATTTTTCAAGAATGACATTGGTTTATTTTATGAGACAAAAATCCAATGTGTTTAATATTTTTTGGAAATTTCAAAGTCTTGAAAGGCAAAGTGGCCACCTTATGAAAGTATGAAGAAGTGATAGAGGTGATGAGTATAACTCAAATGAATTTATGAAGTTTTGTGAAGATATTGGAATGGAAAGACAATTGACGGTTGGATACACTCCACAACAAAATGGAGTGGTAGAGAGGAAAAATAGAACCATTGAAAATGTCAAAATCAATGCTTCAGGAGAAGGGATTGCCCAAGATTTTTTTGGGGGTAAGACTGTTAACGAAAATTTATTTTGTTGAATAGATATCCAACAAAAGCCTTTGCAAATAAAACTTCATTTGAAGCTTGGAGTAAAAGAAAGCCCTTCGTTAATCACTTGAGGTGTTTGGGTGCATTTATTATGCACATGTTCCAAAAGAATTGATGCAAGCTTGGTGAAGTTAGTGAAAAATGTATCTTTGTGGGCTATAACACTCAATCAAAAGGCTATAGGCTTTACAATTTGAAGACAAAGAAGTTGATTATTACAAAAGATGTTCTTTTTGATAAAAAGCTTCTTATGATTGGAAAGGGAAAATGGAGCAAAATCAAGTTTTTTGGAGAGTTAACAAAGTGATGATGATGAAAATTTTGATTGTTCTAATTCCTAGTCCCCAATCATCTTCATCAAGCTCAAGTTCCATATCTCCAAGAAAAATGAGAAGTATTAGTGATGTGTATGCAAGGTGCAACTTTGTATGGTTGAACCGGAGAACTTTGAAGAAGCAATTAAACTAGAATTTTGGAAGAAAGCAATGGAAGAGAAAATCTAGGTGATTGAAAAGAATAAAACTTGGGAGTTGGTGGAGAGACCCAAAGAAAAAGAAGTTATTGGTGTGAAGTAGATCTACAAAACAAATCTTAATTAATTTGGATGGATTGATTCAAAAGAACAAAGCAAGACTTGTTGCAAAGGGGTATTCACAACCAGGGCCGGCCCAACGGGTTTGAGTGCCCTAGGCCTAATCTTAAAAATTGTGCCCTAAAATTTTTTTCAGGAACAATCACAATACGAGGAAGTCAAAACAATATAAAGTTCTTCATTTAGAGTAAACATTATTACGAAGATGCACCTAAGTAAGAACTAAAAAAAGACACATTATAACATTATTATTAATGATGCACCAAGAGCTCATTCAAACTCAGTTCGTTGAGTAAACGAACGAGCTTGAGCCCGCAATTCAAATTGTTTGTTTAATTAGGAATGACAACGGGTAGGGTATGGATCGGGGGACCCTATTCTACCCCCGATCCCCAATTGGGAAGTTCTTCCCCATCCCCACCTCCATACCCAAAAGGGATAGTGGACAATCCACCATACCCGCCTCCCATTGGGGATCGGGTATATCCATATCCAAACTAGTCGAACCAAAAAAAGAGAGGATAAGATCTAATTTACGTGTCCTGTACTCACAAAAAACAACCATTTAAATCAAAATAGAATAGAAAGTTCCGAAGAAATAATAGTCTACCAAGATTATATACAATTTTAAAAACTACCATCATTAAACTTTTTTTAACACTTAACCATATATAGTTTCAATTTGGAACAATATACATAACTATACCAATATGCATAATTATATATACACACACATACATATACATTTATATACTACTATATGCCCACATATATACGTACAATATTCATAAAAATATGTACACAATTTTGAAACGGGGTGGGTACGAGTATTCAGAGATGAGTATCACAAAATCATACCCGCTCCATTTTCAACCAGGGATTCTTTAAGTTCTACCATACCCGCTCCTATTGGATGAAAAATCGAATAATATTCGCCTCCAAATAGACCGGGGTGGGGCGGGTATCCATCGGGTTTGGGAAAATTGCCATCCCTATGTTTAACGAGCCGAGCCTGAGCTTGAAGTTTTTTTTTAACTGACTCAAGTGAGCTCGCGATCTAACAGATATGAATACATATATGTGTATGTATATATTTTTCATCCATACTATTGCATACTCGTGTAGCTCGCACACATTGCAAGCACCACGTGCAAGGCTGCAAGTGCCTAATGACATCAAACAAAATCTAGTCCAATGCATTTTATAGGAAGAAATGAATGCCTCCTTACCTGCTTTTTTCGAAGTGAAGGTGTGAACAATGATTATCTTTGTATTTTGGTACTCTCTAGGTGAGAAGGGCATTGGAGTTTCTATTGTATAGCCTTTTGTGGACGCTGCCACGGGGGCTCCCGACTTCACCGGTTCGAAAATTTGATTTGATTTCGATTTGAGTAGAGAGTCGCCACCCGGTTTTGTGGAAAATTTTCCCGAGAAACCATTTTTGAAAAATGTGACTTTCTTGCCATGTTTTGAAAACAGCTTGATCACTGATCTTTGTAACCAAAGAGATTTTGGATTCAGAGCCAGGTTACGAGAGGGGAAGGGTTTTACGGCACCCCCCTCGCCCGACGCGAGATCGGTCTCTACTTTTATGTTCGTGGGATTTCATAAATATTTTATTATGAAACTTGACACATGTAATGAAATAGAATGTAATTAAAATAAATTCGAATACAAATGAATAAATGTAATGTACATGTAAATGCATATGAAATTAAAATGGAGAACTTAACCAACTGATTTCCTAGGAGACAAGGAAAATGAAGGTTAATATGATGACTGAAAACATGATAAATACCAATCCATTTATGGAAACATTTTGAAATCAGCGTTTGAGAAAAATAATTTACAGAGGAGCATTCGTGCGCACAAGTAGTATTTGTGCGCATAAGTAGCATTCGTGCGCCCACATAGTATTTGTGCGCACAAGTAGTATTCGTGCGCCCAAATAGTACCTGGGCGCACAAGTACCCTACCAGGTTTAATTCCACCAAACTTGTAATAATTGTTGAAAATCTATATCTCTTTTTGAAAATGATTTTCTCACTACAAATCAAGTAAAATTAAAACAGTGAACTAGAAATTTAGACCACAACGAAGAGACCAAACCTCTTTTTGATATTAGACCTCAGGAGAGCATTTGGGCGCACGAATAGCATTTGGGCGCACAAGTAGTACTTGGGCGCACAAGTGCTCTTCCAGATTAATTTTTGAAAAATTTTCTTGTTTTGACAGAAACTTTATTCTAAACATGGGATACATATGGAGGAATATAACATGTTGAAGCAATCCCCTCAAGGCCAAGAAATGACCTTAAGACCCATTAACTTTACCTCAAAATGCTTGAATTTTACCTTCTTTGGACTTGATTTTGGAAGAGAATTGATGCTTGGACGTGGCTATAGAGATTGAGGCTCTGAAATAAAACCACTTCAGAGGATTTTAGTTGCTACTAACTGGTTTTGGAAGAAGATATGAAAAGGATTTTCATTGTCTTCATGGCTTGGATGGTTGAAAATTTGTTCTTTAGGCTTAAAGAGAAGAATTGGAAGAGGGATAGCATGGGGAATCAGGAATACACTTGGGTGTGAGAGAGTTGGGTCCATTTTTCATCATGGTAGCAGCTATTTATAGGAATGGCAAGGGTTCAAATGGGTTTGAGAGGCCAAAGGGTTCACCAAATAACCTTGGAGACCAAGCACCTGTTTTTACGGGACAGGGGACACCTTGCCATGCACAGGGAATCGAATATAATCATGAAATTCTTCTGCAGCATGCTGGGAGAAACTTGGCGTGCAAGGGTGGACTTGTGCGCACAAGTAGCATTTGTGCGCACAAGTTCAACTCGTGCGCATGAGTTGAACTTGGGCGCACAAGTGCTACTTGGGCGCACGAGTGCCAAGTTGACTTTTGAAAAACTTTGGTTGAGGTTTAGGATTTGGATGCCGGTGTACAAGGATTGGTTCGTCAAGCCAAGAAGGTATCGTTTCAAGTATTTACTGAGTTAATCGGGCCTTACTTTCATCATCGGGGAGGCCATCTAGGCCGTGGTTCAAAAGTTATGGGGGCCTAAATTGGGGTGTCTACAGTTGCCCCCTCTTTGATGGAACTCGGTTACCATTATTGGTTCGAGTGACATCAAAGACTTGAGACACCCAATTTATGCTACTCCACTTTTTTTTATCCAAAGCAACAGAAAGTTGGAAAATTGAGTAAAGTTTCAATTTGTGCGGTCGCGCTCGTTGAGCTGCCTACGTACCCTATTGTAGGGATTAGACTAGCATAGTTCGATGGGGCAAATGTAATTTGAATTTGATAATTGATTTTGGAATTCGACAAACTTTATTTCCTGAAAACTTGATTTTGACCAGCAATTAATGGAATTTTGAGTTTGAAACAGCGCCCAGAGAATTCGTGTTTGAAAATTTTGAAACGGAGCGTGAAGCATCCATGTTTGAAAATTTTTGAAACGGAGCGCAGAGGCATCCTTTGTTAAAAAAAAATAAAAAAAAAAAAAAAAACTATTTGAAATGGAGCGCGGAGCATCCATGCTTGAAATTTTTTTTTTTTGAAACAGAGCTTGAAGCACTCGTATTTGAAAAACTTTTTGAAATGGAGCGCAGAGCACCCGTGTTTGAAAAAGTTTGAAACGGAGCATGGAGCATCCGTTGTTTGAAAATACTTGAAGCGGAGCGTGAAGCATCCGTGTTTGAAAATATTGAAAATGGTGCATGGGGCTACCGTACTTGAAAAGATTTGAAACAGTGCACGAGGCTACCATGCTTGAGAATGTTTGAAACGACCCAGGAAGCTACCGTGTTAGAAAATGAACAGTGCACAAAGCTACCATGTTTGAGAAAATGAATGGTGCATGAAGCTATTGTGTTAGAAAATGAACGGTGCATGAAGCTACCGTGTTAGAAAATGAACGGTGCACAAAGCTACCGCGTTTGACATTTAAACGGGGTGTTCAACTATTGTGTTTGACATTTGAAAAAGTTCTACATCTTTGACAACTTGATATTTAACAAATCTGAAGAAAAATTTGACAATTCGAAAATTTGACAACTTCGAGACAAAGTGGTAAGCCAAGCAATGGATGCCACTGGGACATGACCGTTCGGAGTCACGATAGTGTTTATGACCAGTTTGAGGTCACGAAAGTGCCTGTGGGTGAGCATTTTGCTGATGGCATCGCCAATTAACGGGGTGTCCAAGTGGAAGTGTTTTGGTAGTTTTTGAAAAACTGCCCCTGGGGACAATATTTTTGGAAAGTTGTCATTTAAGACAGTTGAAAATTTAAATTTGAAGTTGAAAAGAAATTTGAAAACGAAATTTGCCCCCAGGGCTACAACTTGAAAAGTTGGTGACGTTTCAGAGTGTCCTTTTTGCTTTACTGTCTTTCCTTTTGACTGTGGTTGGGGTCCTGGGGACAAGGCTTGAATTTTGGGATAGCTGGAGCTTTGGGTTGACTTTTGGTCTAAGATTTTGGGCCTTCATGCCTCAGTCGTGGATTTGACTATATGCTTGGCCTGGTGGATAGCGCTATGTACCTCCGAATCTCGGTTCTGATTCTCTTTTCTGATCCTGCCAATAGTTTTGATGACCAATTGACTATGCACCCAAATTATGGGTTCTTCCACGAGTTAAGGACAAGACCTAGATAATTTGACTGACCTTTTGACATGATTAAGACAATTCGACTACTTTGACGACTGACAATTTGATTGACTTTATAGTGGAGGATTTTTTTTTTTTACAGGATGAAAGAGATAATTTGCTTGACTTTTATTGACAGTGGAGTGGATTTTGACAAGATCGACAAGATAATTTCAGTAAATGAAGAAGTGAATTTTGACAAGACTACGTTGACCCGATGAATAGGAAAGACTATTGACATAAGTGACTTCCCCAAGGATGCCCCTGATTTGGTGATGACTCGAAGACTTGAAAGATGGCGAACATGCCTCTCGACAAATGATACATAAAATTAGGTTTTTGATGATTTTTCCTTCGGAATTGTTTCACTCCATCAAATGATGTTTTGCTTAACAAAACGCAAGATTTATTGTTGTGACCCCATGCATCTGGGTTGCTGATGAAGACCAGTTGATTAAGATGCCCCAATTGATGATAAGAACCCATCGATTTTCTATTGCACAATGCCTTTTCTTTTGACTTTCAAGGGAGATTATACTTTTCCCTTTTTGAACTCTCCTTATCAAGTCGCGTTATTCAATCTGAAAGGTCTTTATTTGGGTTGTAATGTGGCCATGGCTTGGGCTTAACAAAAAAAAGGATAAAAGGCTCAAAAATCACTTTCTTTGGGTTATTAAAGCTGGCAGCTATCTTAAACTTGATTTCTCTTTGTTTGATTCACTTTGTGCATCCTTTTGCTTTTGATAGTCATTTTCTTTCCATTTGATTTTGTTGTGTCTCTGTTCTTGCCATTTTCAGACGCCAATGCATTTGGCGCATTCACTCTTTTGAAATGTCGTTGACAACCATGCGTTTGACACTTTCGTAACTTTAATTTCACCTCAATGTGAGGGATAACTGCCTAGCTGGGTTCTTTTTCATAGAAATCGAGTCAGGCTCAAAGTGGTTTTGCAATGGATATTTTTATGTGGGGAATAAAAGCAAAGAATGCCTATCTTCATTTTGAATTGCGCAACTTGATAGAGAGAATCATACATGCTCTAACTTTTGCCTAGATCATATTTTGAAGTCTTGATCTAGCGAGCTTTTTGCCTTTGACTTTTGCCTAAGCCGCCCTTGTGGGTTTTCGACTTAGCAGGCTTTTTCTGGGATCAAAGCATTGCTTCTTGATGGCATCGAGGGAACGGCCTCTTAGATATCCTTCTTCTTGTGATGGTTCAATCATCTTGCGTTTTGAAGTGATTTTCATGTTTATCAAATGATGGTGGAAAACAATTTGACGGATTTTATCAGAAAAACCCAGATTTATTATGACAATTTTGACGAAACGAGGGATGACATTGATTTTTGAAATATAGCGGCCGAACCATTAAAGGTTGCCTACGTATCCCTTTACAAGGAATCAGGCCATGCGTAGTTCGAGACTACAAAGCTGATTTGATTTTTTTTAGATTTTTTTTTTTTGACAACAACGGGACATTACAGATTTGAACTTGAAGACAAAAATGTGAAAGACTCGAAATACAAACTGACTTGATAAAAGCAAATACTTGACTCAAGACTTGAAAACTCCCAAGACTCGTGGAAGATCAAATTGTTGCATGGCCTTGATGGTTCATTGGCTTGAGATGGTGTTTAGCTTCACAATGGAACAAGGACGGATTTGTTATCAATGAGGTCCTGAATCTCATGACGGAGACGATGACACTCATCTGTAGCATGACCGGACACTTGATGGAAGGCACAAAAGGCATCAGGGTTGTGGTTTGATAAAAGTTTTCGAGGTAGAGGAGTTGTTTGGAGTGGTTTAAGAAAACCAGCATTGAGAAGTTTCCCACAATCCATGGACAAGGGTACGGAGAATTAAGAAACTGTTCTTGATCGGTCTTTAGGCCAGTTGATTTGGGTTATGGTCTTGGTTGGTCTGACTTTGCTGGTACTGTTGATTGCGAGGTTGGAGGGGGTGTTTGCATATGGAGTGTTGCTGTCCCAAGAGTAAACCTTCTCGATTTTTGGATCTGAATCACCATTTTCTAGAATCCCATCCCGTATTGCTTCTTCAACGGCAAGGCCAGCTTCAAAGAAACATTCAAAATTAACCGTTGCTTGAGATGCGACCAAGTGTTTGGCTAAAGCTGGCTGCAAGTTCCGAATTATCATCCGGATTTGATCTTTTTCAGATGGTCGCTCGGTCATTTGAACTGCCTTGGCCCTCCACCTTTTCACAAAGTCAACAAAGGATTCTTTTGCCCCCATACGGGTTGACTCCAATTCTTGAGTGGTCATTTTGAGTTGAGCATTGTAGTTGAATTGTGAGATGAAAGCTGCCCCAATGTCTTCCCAACTCTTCTTCTTTGTGTCATCCAACATCATGAACCACTGCAAAGCTAGCCCAGTGAGAGACTGATGGAACATCTGACCCATAGCTTCTTTTCCTACACCTTGTATGGACAGAGACCCGATATATGCTTGCAAATGAATCTTCGGATCACCAGTGCCATCAAACTTTTCAAAGTCTATGGGCTTGAATTTCTTAGGAAGTTTGGCGTCTGGGAATAGGCAAAGCTTGTCCATATCAATTCCCGTTGTTGCGATTTTCTCATGTTTGTGAAAAGATGCTTCAAGTTGAGCCATCTTGGTTATGAGTTCGGTGACTAGTGGGTTGGGCTGAGGTTCTAGAGGTTGTTGAAGGTTAGGTAAAGGATTTCCGTGGTCTTGTTGATGGTCAGGGTCTCCTTGGGGTTGTTGTTGATGGAGAGGCATTTCTTGTTGTTGTGGCGGTTGTTGAGGGGGCGGAATGCGGTGAAGGAGGTCTTGCATCATAATCATGAGTTCGGCGATCTGGTTGTCAGTGCGTTCCCCCAAATCATTAATTTCCTTTCTGAGTGCTTCCAATTCATTTGGTTCACCCATTTTGACTGGCGGAATTTCAATTTGAACTTGCTTTGAGGTTGTTGGTAAGGTTGTTTTGATTGGACCAAAGGCTGACAGTAAAGCAAGATTGAACTCAGAAGTGTCCCTGCCTAATTTATTATGAACAAGGAAAGTGTTGCCCATGTGTTGACGTGTAGGTGTCGATGTTTGTGTCTTGCTAAGACTCCACTACCGGTTTTGAATCAAGTGTGCCAAGTGTTAACAGGTTTATACAATGCGATGCATGTATGCAATGTGATGTTATGACAGGATTTAGAAAACAGTAACACGTAAGCAAGATGTAACAGTAATCCTACCCGGTGGGCCCTGCAGCTAGTTTGAGAAGTTCTATGGTTGTCTATATGCAAAGGCTGGATTTGGTCTCGAGAGGGGACCCCGGACTAGAATCAGTTTATGCCTACCGTATGCCAAGTATGTGCGAGGCAACAGCGTTTTATGGCACAAAGTGATTCATCACAGTCGAGGGTTGCTGCGCGTTTCGGGATTCCCTGGCACCGGCAAGCCGGACAGGTAGCGCCAAAACATGTCAGCGAGGGCTAGTAACCATGCACGTGCAATGCAAAAGTTTTATAATAAAATATTTGAAAAATCCCACGAACATTTTTCGAGTTTGGCTCTTTCTTGATTAATTTACACTTTGAAAATTTTACACAAACAAACAACCCAAAAAGCTCCAGTCAGGATGGCCGGGCGGGACCCTGTTACTATCGCCATTCCTTCCTTGCGATAGCGCTAGGCATTTTCGTTTTGACAAGCCTTCGGGAAGTTCATCAGTGTAATAAAATCAAAGTATAAATTAACCAGAGATTTTGTCCCCAGCAGAGTCGCCAGTTTGTGGACGCTGCCACGGGGGCTCCCGACTTCACCGGTTCGAAAATTTGATTTGATTTCGATTTGAGTAGAGAGTCGCCACCCGGTTTTGTGGAAAATTTTCCCGAGAAACCATTTTTGAAAAATGTGACTTTCTTGCCATGTTTTGAAAACAGCTTGATCACTGATCTTTGTAACCAAAGAGATTTTGGATTCGGAGCCAGGTTACGAGAGGGGAAGGGTTTTACGGCACCCCCCTCGCCCGACGCGAGATCGGTCTCTACTTTTATGTTCGTGGGATTTCATAAATATTTTATTATGAAACTTGACACATGTAATGAAATAGAATGTAATTAAAATAAATTCGAATACAAATGAATAAATGTAATGTACATGTAAATGCATATGAAATTAAAATGGAGAACTTAACCAACTGATTTCCTAGGAGACAAGGAAAATGAAGGTTAATATGATGACTGAAAACATGATAAATACCAATCCATTTATGGAAACATTTTGAAATCAGCGTTTGAGAAAAATAATTTACAGAGGAGCATTCGTGCGCACAAGTAGTATTTGTGCGCATAAGTAGCATTCGTGCGCCCACATAGTATTTGTGCGCACAAGTAGTATTCGTGCGCCCAAATAGTACCTGGGCGCACAAGTACCCTACCAGGTTTAATTCCACCAAACTTGTAATAATTGTTGAAAATCTATATGTCTCTTTTTGAAAATGATTTTCTTACTACAAATCAAGTAAAATTAAAACAGTGAACTAGAAATTTAGACCACAACGAAGAGACCAAACCTCTTTTTGATATTAGACCTCAGGAGAGCATTTGGGCGCACGAATAGCATTTGGGCGCACAAGTAGTACTTGGGCGCACAAGTGCTCTTCCAGATTAATTTTTGAAAAATTTTCTTGTTTTGACAGAAACTAATATAACATGTTGAAGCAATCCCCTCAAGGCCAAGAAATGACCTTAAGACCCATTAACTTTACCTCAAAATGCTTGAATTTTACCTTCTTTGGACTTGATTTTGGAAGAGAATTGATGCTTGGACGTGGCTATAGAGATTGAGGCTCTGAAATAAAACCACTTCAGAGGATTTTAGTTGCTACTAACTGGTTTTGGAAGAAGATATGAAAAGGATTTTCATTGTCTTCATGGCTTGGATGGTTGAAAATTTGTTCTTTAGGCTTAAAGAGAAGAATTGGAAGAGGGATAGCATGGGGAATCAGGAATACACTTGGGTGTGAGAGAGTTGGGTCCATTTTTCATCATGGTAGCAGCTATTTATAGGAATGGCAAGGGTTCAAATGGGTTTGAGAGGCCAAAGGGTTCACCAAATAACCTTGGAGACCAAGCACCTGTTTTTACGGGACAGGGGACACCTTGCCATGCACAGGGAATCGAATATAATCATGAAATTCTTCTGCAGCATGCTGGGAGAAACTTGGCGTGCAAGGGTGGACTTGTGCGCACAAGTAGCATTTGTGCGCACAAGTTCAACTCGTGCGCATGAGTTGAACTTGGGCACACAAGTGCTACTTGGGCGCACGAGTGCCAAGTTGACTTTTGAAAAACTTTGGTTGAAGTTTAGGATTTGGATGCCGGTGTACAAGGATTGGTTCGTCAAGCCAAGAAGGTATCGTTTCAAGTATTTACTGAGTTAATCGGGCCTTACTTTCATCATCGGGGAGGCCATCTAGGCCGTGGTTCAAAAGTTATGGGGGCCTAAATTGGGGTGTCTACACCTTTGCACTTTAAAGGATCTAAATTTGAAGTGATGGAAGGAAGTAAAGGCTCGAACTTGAAGTGAAGGAATAAAGTAAATGCATCTTTGCTTCAATCCCACATCACCAAACTTTGAAATCTCAAAGGCAATGGATGCCTATAAATAAAGAACCCATCTTAATTTACAAAATGGTTAAATAGTTTTTGGGCCTTTTTTTTTAATACTGGGCCAGAATGGTTTTTGGGCCTTTTTTTTAATATTGAGCCACAATGGTTGGGCTCTTTTGTAACTTAAATGGATTATTTATTTATTTATTTGGGTCAAAAAAGAGTTCTAGTCAAGCCCAATTGTATAAATTGTTGGAGTGCCCCAAAAAATAGCCATTTTTGGAGTGCCCTAGACCCAGGCCTTGTGGGCCTTGAGCCTGGGCCGGCCCTGTTCACAACAACTGGGGACTGATGCTTGACCGACCAGGTGACTCTAAATTAAGACTAATAATGACGCGTCCCAAGCGTAGGACTCTTGACCAGTGCAGCACAATAATTCCGGAAGTACCGGAGTCGAACCACAGAGACGACTGGAGTGCCTGACTCAAAAGTGTAAGAGTGCGGTTTAAACTGGCTCTTAGGTAGCCACCCCTTGATTTTATGGGATGTTCTAATTAATTACTAAGCTAAATTGATTATATGCTACTTAATTAAAAGAGAGCACAGCTGCGAGAATCCGGCATCCACGCTTATCCTAACCAATATTTACTCGGGCCACAAGTAATCCTTTTACTGATTTTAGAAAACGCGAAAGGCTCCCTAACAAATGTGCACCACCTGTCACCAGATTCCATGCGCATTCGAATTCCGGTAATGCCTGGGTTTGTTTGTTAGAAAAGTTTCTAGTTTCTAAAATTGCTCGAAAATTGAATTAGTTCGGCCCCGAGGTGAAATATCGATTAGAATAAACGCAGGCGCCTTCACCCCGCAGCCGCACTCAAAGCGACTACTCACTCATGCTTGAAATAATTGTAAATAACAAATTGAACCTAGTTCTATGCATGCTTGACAAATTAAATATGAAAACAAGAGAAATCAATACCGTAAATTGCAATAGGAAATCTGAATTTGATTAATAACTCGCAACACCAAACTGAAGATGAAAAATCTGGAAATCCGGAACAATGAAGAACAAAAGAACTGCAGCCGAAAAACTTCAAAATCTCCAATCCTCGTAAAATCGTCGAACCCTAATATGGGTTAAAACAAAGGTATATATATCAACCTCCCAAATCCTAAGGAAAAACAAACGCAATTTGGAAAATAGACCACACGCATAAGCCGAACGACAGCGTTTGTTGGCCGTGGAAACCGCTCGGTAGCGCTACACATGATTTCCAGTAGCGCTACCGCTTTGCTTCGGACGTGCTTTGACTGGTTGACCTCTCCTTGACCGTTGACCCTCAATTCTCAACGCGCCGGTAGCGCTACACATCTTTAGGTGTAGCGCTCAAGAATCCTCTGTTCAGTTTTGGGACCTTTTTGTGCCCACTTTGAGCGCTCCAACAAATTGGGGTAGCGCTCCCGACGGTTTTCGACCACTTTCATGCAAAATCCGTCCGCTTCCAACTCTGATCGACATGCATGCTCTTCCAATATCACAAAATTGCACTCAAATCCCTGATTTTCCTGCAAAATACACTTAACACCCACAAAACGCCTCGTGCACATATTAGACGGAAAATAAAGCTTAAAACACACGTCTAACGTGCTAAATCACCCTACTTAGGCGCCTGATAAGCAAGCTTACCACGCGCCTATCAACTGACTTTCAAGAAACATTTGCTCTGGTGGCTCGGCTTGATACAATTAGAGCAACTTATTGTTTTGGCAGCTTAAAAAGGGTGGTACTTATACCAACTTGATGTGAAGTCAGAATTCTTGAATGGAACCTTGGAAGAAGAGGTGTATGTGTATCAACCTCAAGGCTTTGTTGACAAAGGAAAAGAAGATGATGTGTACAAGGTGAAGAAGGCGTTGTATGGGTTGAAACAAGCACCCCGAGCATGGTATAGCGAGATGGATTCCTACTTCAACAACAAATGATTTCAAAGGAACAATAGCGTGCCAACCTTGTTAGTCAAAAAGAAAGGTAACATAGGTATTCTCAGTGTTTCAATTTATGTTAGATGATCTTGTTTTTACTAGTAATGATGAAAAGATGCTTGAAGTATTTAAAAAAACAATGATAAAAAAGTATGAAATGAGTGATTTGGATTGTTGCATTACTTCTTGGGATTTGAAATTTTTCAAAATGAAGAAGGTGATTTTAATTGTAGAAAGAAGTATGCAAAAACACCCCTTAAGAAATTTAAAATGGTGAATTGCAAATTGGTTGCTACACCGTTGGTGGTGAATGAAAAGTTGACAAAAGAAGATGAAAGTAAAGTAGTTTATGAATCTCTTTATAGAAGTTTGGTTGGAAGTTTGTTGTATTTGACAGCTACAAGATATTAATGTTTGTTACAAGTTTATTGTCTCGGTTCATGCATAATTCAAGCCAAACACATTTTGGAGCAGTTAAAAGAGTTTTGAGATATATTCAAGGAACTCTTGATTATGGCATTTTGTACGAGAAAAATATGAATGCAAAGTTGATTGGATTTTGCGACAGTGATTATGCCGGATGTGTGGATGATATGAAAAGCACTTCTGGTTAAGCATTTTCTCTTGGCTCGGGTGTCTTTTCATGGGCACCTAACAAGCATTCAAGCAACAAACGGTGGCACAATCTTCCACCGAGACCGAATATGTTTTGGCATCCTTATTGACATCATAAGCAATATGGCTAAGGAGGATTTGGGAGATGTTGGTGAGAAGCAAGGAGAGCCTGCTTCAATCTTGTGTGATAACAAGTCCGCGATTGCCATGATAAAGAATCATGTCTACCATAGTCGAATAAAGCACATTGCCATCAAACATTACTTTATCCTGGAGGCCGTGGAGAATGATGAGATTCAACTCAAGTATTGCAAGACTGAAGATCAAGTGGTAGACATCTTCACCAAAGCATTTCCAAAGGACAATTTTCAATATTTTTAGAGAAATGTTGGGTGTCTCACAAGAAGTCATTAGGGGGGAGTGTTAAAATATTAATGTATCGTTGTATTTTTGTATTTGAGCAAAAATTATAATGTTTGTAATTGGGCCATAAAATTTTAGTGTGTAATTGGGCCTTTTTTTTTTATTTTAGTGTGTTATGTAGTTAGGCTCTTAATTAGAAAATTCTAGATTTGGCCCATGGTTGCCTTTCCCAGTTCCCTTGTTTTGTCCGTCTGTATCCTGAGAGGTACCGAGAGCTACAATGACAATCAAATTGCAATTTTCTCATTCAATCAACTAAAGAGTTGGGCTAATTTAAGGCCAACATCCTAAAATACCCCTGTCAGTGGGAAATAATACTCGGAAGCCTTCGCCACTTTGATCTATGCTCTGCCATACAACACGATGATTCAAACTATTAGACCCTGCAGTTGGACCAATGATAACAGGATACCAATTGGCTCTCCTATCAAAACCTGAACTGCTTCATTTCGGAAGCCTAAATGGCTAAATCTAATGAAACCTTTTCTGAAAGTTTCTCTATTCAAAAACCCCAAACAACATTAGAACCTAGGAGAAGAGCAAGCATTAGCGCAAATCATTGAGAAATTTTTGGTGGGGATTTTCTTGAAGTGGCTATCAACATTTCTGGAGATTCTCGGCAGGTTAGATTGAATCTAACTAATCCAATCCCTGCAAGGTCTGTTGAAGGAAGGTAACTGAAACAATTGATGTTCATATTTATATACTTTGGATATATATTTGTGCGCTATATTTATATTTGTATCTGAAATTGTAATGCATAAGTAGTCTTTAACCAATGACAAGTGATTGAAGTAAAAGTGAGATGTATGAACTTTATACACATCTATACTTACGAGTAAGAATTAAGACTTTAATCTTTGCATATGATTTAAGACAAACTTTTTGTTTGTCAACTGTGCTACTTTCTTTTTAAGTCAGTGGTTCATTGGGTGACGCGCACAAACTGTTCAAAAAATACCTCCAAATAAAAACAATTAGAGATAGCCGGAGCAGAAATTCAATACAGGAGGGTGGCTTTAGGTCCCAAACATTAGATGGAATTACAACATTAGTGATCATGGTTTGTTATTTGCGTGGATGATTTACCAAGAGAAATGGATGATGTTTGCTTTGACAAACTTTTACACAATTTTGAATAAGATGTCCGTCAAAGTTATCAAGGTCCTTTCCCATTTGGAACCAAGCTAACAACAAACATGAGTTTTGAACCTAGAATGGCAAAAATTCATACTTCTTTAGGAACTACTCAATACCATTATGGTAATAAACCCAAGATCATTGAGACTGGAGTGGGTTGTTCCGAGAGGAGCATTGTTGGTTGGTTGGAATGCCCAGTTTCGTTCGATGGTGTTCGTCACATTCTATCCACTTTGGAGTCAAAGAAATAATGGATTTTTTTTTTGTCAGAAAATAGGAAGAGTTTATAATTACGGTTTTCATCGGTTGGAATCTAGAGCAATCAAATAATTAAGCAGTCTATATGCACTTGGATTTCTTGTTTTTTGGATACCTTTGAAAGCTTGGCATGCTCAAACATTTATTACCATTGGTAGTTTGTGGTTGTCAAAATTGATGAAATCACAATAAAGAGTGTTTCCTTTAAAAAAAAGGCGCATGTTTGTCATTGTTGAGCAATTGGAGTGCATTAATGAGAGTGTACAATTAAAGATTAATGGAGTTTCTTATGTGGTGAAAGTTGTTGAACATCCCTTTATCGAATCATCTTGGAAAACAGGTAGTTAACAAAGGTGAAAGTGAAGAAAAGCAAAAAGCACGATATGGATGGAGAAGAAGCCAAAACAACCTTTGTAGGTCATTTGAGTACGGACTTCGATAATTCATAGCAGGAAAACTTTAGACAAGATGAAGATGTCGTGAATCAATACTTGAATGTGGATGAAATGGATGCGGAATTTGAAAATCGAGACATTGAGCCTACGGAAGGAGACAATTTTTGTTGAAAGTAGGCCAACAATTCATGGGGAGAGGAATGGTCATGAGGAAAGGAAAAGTCATCATAATGGGTTTGATGCGGAAGGTGAAGAGGAAATTTCTCAATTGGGCCTTATGTGCGGAAGATTATGTGAGGGACCACTTGTTGTAAATGACATAGAAGTCGACAGTGCTAATTATATTAGGCCCATAGCTAGATCGTTAGTTGTTACCAACCAAATTTTGGTTACAGACACTGGAGTTAGTCTTACTGTTTCCAATCAAAACAAAAAGAACCGCAAGAAAAAGAAAGTGAATGTGTTGGAAAATATGAGTTGTCTAATCATATTTATGAGTGAATTGGCAATTGTCTCCAAAGTAAACCATATGAAAAATAATGAATATATATATTCTTTTTGGGAAAAAAAAAAAGTTTGAATCAAATTATTTGTTCCTAATGGTTAAGAGATCATTAGGTGTGACTGCCTAATTGGAAAGGAACTTTCAAGTAGACACAACATGGAAAGGCATGACTATCCATATGGCTGTGTTTCTCGTAATGGTGCCTCACTTCAAATAGCACTATTAATAGTCACATCTTTTTGCATATGGATCTGTTCGAACTGTTTCCTTCCTTTTGATCGGTCACGTTCATCTTTATAAATAAGACCCTTCTTCTCTCATTTCATTCACGAAAATATTCTGCATTGCATCGCATTCATACATCAAACATTCTGAGAGTTCTGCGTAGTTTTCTGGTTCGCCTACTTATCAGATTAGAGTGCTACTTCTGTTCGGTGAAAATCAGGTAGACTTGGGAAGCAGACGTCTGCGTATTCTATCAACACCGTTGTGGAGGGCAAATTTGCTTTAAGGACAGAGTATCAAATACTTGCCTCCATTCATCTATTGCCAATTTTTGATGTACTGAAATTGGTTCGGTACGGTTTCTATTTTCAACTTATTGTTTTCTAATTTTCGTGTTTATTTCCAGAATTTCCGTAGCCCGGTTCTAACAGAAGGTATCCAAAAGACTCAAAAATTCTTTGGTGGAATCAAAGGTTAGTGAACAGAAAAGTGTCCAAGTTTAATTACTGGTATTTCAATTTTGTCTAATTTACAAATATCGTATTATTGAGAAAAATGCGGTATTTTGCATATAAAGCGGGAAAACTGTTTAGAATCGTTTTTAATGTAGAGAGGAAGATCATGTCATTAACATTGCAAAAATGGAAGCCATAAACTATAATTAAAATTTCAATGTCTGCTGTAGAGATCCAAGCGTCTCTATGGTCTAGATTTGGGGTGGAGGTGAAAGTAGAGGTGATGTGTGTTACCAAAATTATGCTGACCTACAATTTTAGAGGCATTGGTAGGGCATAAAATAAAAGAACTATGTGCTATATTCTTTCATGTTCGGAAAATTTCTCCTTGAATCCTTCTTCTGAAGATGACTATGACATATTCCTCCCTCGGTTTTTATGACCTTTGCAAGAACTTCTTGTGGCAAGGTGTCTCCTTTTAGAGTGGCGATCTCTTAAGATTTTTCCTACTGTTTCGTTTCAAGTGTATTTATGTAATGAGTTGATTGTTTCAAGTGTAGTCACATGAGAAGCCGAACTCTATGTGGCTTCACTGGTAGGACCCCTAATTTCCCCAAACCTAGACTTAGGCCCTTAACCACCTAAAAGTTTATTTTACTAAACCTTTGTCTTCATCTCCCTCATATCATCACCATCATGACCATCATCACCTCCCTCTCTCTCTCTCTCTCTCTCTCTCTCTCTTCCATGCCCCCATCACATCACCACTTAAAACTACAAAATCAGCATTAAATCTTATCTTTTTCCATCATATCTAGTTGTCTACCACCTACATCACCTCTCCTCTTCTCTCTCCTTTATAGCCTATATTTCTCTTCCTCCTCTTACAAACACCACCTCATCATAGCCTACACTCCCATTATCCCTACAACAGCTTCCATCAATCACCTCAACCCATCAACTCCCTTATCCTCTACCAATTTCCAACCTACGTACTTCCACCTCTTTTACACCCTTACTCATGCCTACACAACCCTAATGGCATCTCATCAACATACAACCCCTCAAACCTCCATTACACCGTACCATCATCACCTCCGCCACCTTAATCCCTAAAATCCAGCCCTCATCACCAAATCCTTACAAAATCTATCCTCTCCCCCCTCATCTCTGCCCTAAATCCTCCCTACCTCATCCTAAGAGACACCATGATGACCTTACTTCACTATACCCTCTTAAACTTACCCCCTCTCCTTCCCTTATCCTCCAAAACCTCTGTACAAAGACCCACTCTGTCCCTTCCATCCTCACACCTTCACCACACTCTCACACACCAGAAAAACAAGAATATGGGAGGTTATCTCGAGGTGGTAATGAAACATGGGAGGTTATTCCAAAATGAAGGGAGGTTATCTAGAAATCATGAATGGTGATTAACCAAAGGATTGTTATGATTGGAAACCCTATGTTATGACACGCATGATTACTCCTTATGAATTAGATGATATAAGGTGTTTTGTATTATGGTACCTGAGCATGGTCTATATACTCTCGAGGTCACGGTTAGTTCTTAGTGGGCCCAACAGTACAGTAAGTCCCTGGGAGATTTGACCTTGCACAAATTGATGAACCTTCCTAAGTAGATAACTTAGGTCGTTTATCAATGCTCCCAGTTAGGGAAAACAAGGTGGGAATTGATCACCAATGGTCATAGTATTGGTGGTTAAAATGAGAGGATGTTCTCTAGGTGGAGACTTAGAGGAAATATAAGTTAAATGCTAGATAATAAAATCGGTTGCTTCCTCTTCTTTGTTGTATTGCTTTTCAATCATATATGATCTGTATTTATTAGTGAAGTAAGGGTTAGTGGAGGATAAGAGTTAGCTATTGAGTGAATCATCACCCATAGTACTACTGTTGGCCCTGCCAAATTATGCCAGGTATTGAAGCAGAACATGAAGAGCAATTCAACCAGGATAGAGGATTTCAGATCAAGAACAGTAGAAGACTAGGGACTCAAACTGAACAATTAGAAGACTGTACCATCTTATTTTGTGATTGAATAAATGTAATTTAATTTCCATCAAGTACCTTATTGTTGCAGCCGAATTATGATTCCTATTTTTTGCTGCTTAATAGAATAAATACTTTCTAATAAATCTTTTTATAACAAAAAATGCTTCCAAAATTCGGGGCTTTACAACTCATGACACCCACCGTTAGCAACTTGAAGCTGGGTGATTAGATCATGCAGGTTCTTGCACTGCATCCTCTTAGATGGAAGGAAAGCCATCCCATCTACTCGTGAGGGGTTAGTCCCTACTGATCAAGTTCATCCGATTTGTTTTCCCCTTTCCCGTTGTCAGATTCCTAGGCGTAGATACCCTGGACAGTCAAGAGAAGAGAGGATTTGGCTTGACACCGGACCAAGTGGGTGTCTTATATCATTTTGTTATCATCTGTAATTATTTTGGGCCCTTGAGCCGATTTGTAGAGAATACATGGTTTTACTTTACGTGGTCATCGTGCCCAGGGCCTTGTCATCGAGACCAAGTTTGTAATTCCTGATGCATTTTGAATAGCTAAATTCCTTTTTCTTTTTGATGTCTTGACTTTTCTTGTGTCCTTTATGTCCATTTGCGCTTTGACCTGAAGCCTTAGAGCATCCTCATCTCACTCCCTATTTTAACTTTTGAGTTAAAATAGGGAGTCAAACTCCTCAAAACACCCAAAAATCAGCCTCTCTATTCTCCTTACCCAAATTATTTTTGCTACAGTGCCTACTCAAATTTGAGTAGGCACTGTTCACGCACCAAAATATTTTTTATTATTTTCTTTCCGGTTTTGTGTCAGACAGTGAAATGCCGAACATGAGAGAGGTGTGCCCATGCACACGTGTCTGGGAGGAGGAGGCACAACACTGCCAATAATGGGGGACCATGGACACGTGTCGGCGCAGGGGGGGGCGGGGGAATACACTGCATCGGAAAAGTTGTTGTTTAGGGGGAAGTTTTTTTTTATATAGATTTGAGGGGAATAGTTTAATATAATGGAGTTAGAATAGAGAGTCTGATTTTGTGAGTTTTTTAAAAAGTGACTTGCTAAATTATAAAAGGTGTTTTTGAGGTTAAATTTGGTGTTTTTTTTGGTGAGTCTGATAAGGATGCCCTTAATATATTTGTTTATTTTTAACCTCACACAGTTATATTTTGAATAGCCATTTTGTGGTCTGGTGGAATTGGGTTCAATCGGTTTCAGAGTATGGAAGAACGAAATCGATTAGTTTGGGGTGGACATCTTCAATACCGATCCCGACTGAACTCATCAAGGAACTGATGCCGGTTCAGGAAGATCGGTTTGGTCGGGGTTTTCCGGGGAACCAGATATTAGTCAAATGCAGTATAAAAAAAGGTTTTAAAAAAGAAGGCGTGTACTCCTTAGCCAAAATGACAAGGTTTCCCAACTAGTAAATTTTGTAAAATTATTTATATTCATTGAATTAGATAGAGAATGACACCTTATATTTGAAACAGAAAGAGATTTATGAAGAAGCGACCTTTGATCACGTAGCTCATATATGGGACAACATGGGACAACAGAGGAAAAGAAGTTGGCCCGAAGCTTTACTATGAGACAACAAAATGAGAATCAAAATAGGTGAACTTAATTAATTGAGAAAAAAGAGAGAGATTCAAATGAGATCAAGTCCCTAGTAGATCCCCACAAATTATGATATGTCATATGAATCTCAGTACAAACATTCCATCATTTAAATATTGGAGTGTACGTTATTCATGACATCTTTGATGCAGCGTCCAATAGAATTGTACGACGACCCTCCTTCCTTAACATCAATCTTGCTCTTTTCACTAATTTCCTTCACCTTCTGCCTGATTCCTTCACTGCTTTTATCCTCATTCCCCATTAATTTCCTTATTCCATTCTCTATCTCATTCGCTGCCACCAATTTAATATTATTGCTATCAAACCTAAAATCATTCCTATAGTCCAACTTTATCTCGATGGCCAACCCCAATTCCCTCACTAACTGAAACACTTTCATTTGTTGTTCGGCATGCATTGGCCATGCAGCCATTGGCACTCCGCACCATAAGCTCTCCAATATTGAGTTCCACCCACAATGTGACACAAACCCTCCCACCGTCTTATGGGATAGCACTGCCACTTGCGGAGCCCAACCGATCACTTTCCCAATATCTTTCGTACGTTCTATGAACCCTTCCGTTAGCACTTGGTTCAGATCTTGGTACTCGCTTGGCATCTCTATTTTCTGATCCTTTGACGGAGCCTGCCGGATGGACCACAAAAATCGGTGGCCGCTTTTCTCGAGGGCTTGCGCTATCTCCCTCACCTGTAATGGATTCAAATGAACAAGAATATTTCTTAGGTTAATAATCTAAATTCTTGGTATCCAAAATTTGTAGTAGTTAAAAAAGTGAAGTGGGGGAGTAACTATAAAAGTATTATAATGTAGGTCTCAAATGAAATTGATTCTCGAGTTTTCATGTAGTTATTTTTATTTTACGATGGTAGGATATTAGTATGTCAGTAGAGTTGGATTACTACAGCAGGTCAACGTTGTCCCATCGACTTGAGCCTGAGATTTCATACACTGTTACCTAAGTGTCCACTCACGACCACTTGAGCTACAATTTTGGGTTAGGTCTTGGACTTTAATGGGTACATGTTTTATGAAAATTGGAAGACTTGGGTTTGTAATTGTTTAACGTTAATAATATTTTTTGGGGAATTGTTATAATACACACCCATTGAAATTTTGTATCATATGCACTTATTGTATAGTCCATAATGTGCCAACTCATGGCAATTGTAACATTTTTTTTTAGTCTTGTCTTGTAACTTTTCAACAATATGATTCATAATATTTTGGTGCGTCTCGTAACTTATACAAAAAAATCATCACTTTTAATTCATAAGAGGTAATCGATTAGAGATGCATATGATACACATCTCATAAGGGGTGTGTATGAAAGCCTTTTCCTGTTTGTTTAACATAGTATAACTTTCCATAGAATTTTAGGGGTTTGAAATCGTCTAACTTGAAGAAAATATCATGTATTGCCATCAAGGTTTAATATTTATCTTTATAAAAAAAAAAGGTTTAATATTTATCAGCAACAATTCAGAGTCTGCAATTGAAGGAGTCTTTGGTAATTGTCATTGAAACACTTAAATGAGATGTATAGTTTAGAGAACCAACATAAAACTTGATTGGAATTAATTATTGTTTTCTGTCAGTGAGAGAGAGAAGGTTGTTTGGAGTTTCCCTATGCAAAGAAAATTGTTCTCTAGCTTATCTTTTATACCCTTCTCTATTTTGATCCTCCAAATTAAAATTGGGAAATACCTTGAACTTACTTTATTAGTAGTAGAAGAGAATAAAATAAAAAAAAAAGGTTGCATTAGTGAATTTTTAATGCAAGTGGATATCGTGTGCCAGTATTACCATCACTTGCGAGTACAATATAAAAATAGATGTAAATTTGGAGGTGTTCCAAAATTGTTCTTTTAGGTTGTGATGCTACAACTCTTAATGACTATTTATTTGATGAGATTAGTGGAAAAGACAGACACGATGTATAATACTATTTGATACATATTTTGTTATCAAATTAAAAGTGCGTCTTGTATAGATTCGATCAGTGTTTAGTCAGTTCGATCAGTGTTTAGTCAGGCCAACGCAACTTAACTCAATGTCAGGACGTGTCGATCAATTCCAATATGGACCGGACCTCCGCCTGGTCTTTTTGAGGGAGGTAGACAAAATTCAACCGGTCCTCTGCCGCCGTTAGTAGTAGCGATTGGGTGGTGGAGCTGACCTTTGATTTATCAAATGGAACTTTCATTATGAGGACTGTGATGGAAAGCCGAGGGTCTCGGCCGATGAGTTGCTTGGCCATCTCCACCGTTGACACCAGGTGGCCCATCCCTGGAGAAGGGATAAACACCAGTTCCACCGCCGCGTTCGCATTCATTTCTCGGCCTATCTTTTGATACTGAAGTATTTGGACTAGATTGCACGCACCTCAAGTAATCTCGGAGAAACTTTTGAAAGTGTGTTTAATTTAATTTATATAAGCGTCCAAAAAGCGTGCGGAGAAACATTGGTCTTTGGAGAACCCCCTCGTAATCTCTAGTGCACTACCTAAAAAATGCTCTCTAAAGTGTACACCTAAGCACATGTGGAACCCTATTTTGTTTGTTAAGAACCTAATTAGCTAGCTAAAAAGAAATTCACTTTAATGAGGCTCTCTAAAAATGCTCCCTAAAGTGTATGTGGGACCCATTCAAGTGGGTCTCTATAACCAAAAAAATAATGGCAGATTCGATGTTATAAATGCCAGCAACTTTCTCTCTCCTCTTTCTCTTTATCTCTCTCCTCTTTCTGTCTCCTTAAGTCCTTCCCCAAATTTAGGTAATAACTTAGGACACTTTAGATAGTGAGGGGTGCCACCTAGGATTTTTGAGAGCCAACTTTTGTGCATTAGAGACCATTTTTTGAGGTTTTTCTTAGCTAACTAGTTAGGGCACTTTAGGTAGTGATTTTAGGTAGTGCACTAAAGATGCCCTGATGGGGTATATGGTTTGCCCAATTACGTATACCTTTGTGGTAGTATATCGGTTCTGAATTTCTTGTACATTTACAGGCATGCGTGTCATTTTTAATTGCTTATATATTTCAATCTATAATATTTTTATAATTTTGAAAACTTTGTTTAATAGTACTCATCGAGAACTATTAATCGAGATACATATTGAATATATAGTATACAACATCATACAATTGAAAATTTAACTAAATTTCTAAGGTGTGGTGAATAGTGTAAGTGGATAACAAATATGGGACGGAGAGAGTATTTGTTATGTATGGTTTTGGTCAAATTACACACAGTTATGGATTCACTAATGACGTCACTGTTTTCAGTGACCTCATTATGTAGTATAATTTTGATATTTGTTAAGGACCGGTATGAATTTTAAACTATCACAGATTCATGTCAGTTCGTGAAAATCTTCCAAAAAATCATACATAATAAATAATAAGTATAAAAACATATTCCATAATAAAGAGTAAGGTTGCGCCTCTTTTCAACGATGTTTACCATAAATTTTTCCTTGGTCAGTTAAAAAAAAATAGATTTTTCCTTGGTCTTTGTATTCGACTTGTAGACCAAGATATCGTGATTGGAAGTGATGTCATGTCTTTGCTGGCAGCGGATATATATTGGGCATACTTTGTTATGTATGATTTGGGTACTTATTATGTATGATTTTGATCAATTTACATATAGTTATGGATTCACCATTCACATCACTGTTTTTCGGTGACTTTGTTACGTATAATTTTTATACTTATTAAAGGCTTAGTTTTGCAAAAGATTTTAGCAAATGAGTTGAGTTGCTAAAATCATGGAAATTTCAAATCATAAAATTAAGTGGTTCCATTAATCGTTTTTCTATTTTTTTTTGGCACCAAATTAAAGTACTCCTCGTGTACTTTAATTCGGTGTAAAAAAATTCAAAAAATGATACATGAAAACACTTAGTTTTTTGATTTGAAATACCATAATTTTAGTACTTGTTGAACTCATTTGCTAAAATCACCATAATTTTAGCAACTGGATTGCTAAAATCATTTGAAAACTATGCCTTTAATAAGTACGGTACTCCCTTTTCAACGCTGCATACCATAGATTTTTCCTTGGTCAGTTAAAAAAAAAAAAAAGATTTTTCCTTGGAAGTGATGTCATGGCTTTGCTGAAAACAAAAAAAATAATAATTACGTAGGAGTACTTCTTTCCTGAAAACAAAATTAATAATATAATAATAAAAAATAAAAAAAGGAGAGAAGACCCAATAGTTTAAAACAACTTGGCGAAGACCAAAAAGATTGGTTATCATTAAAAAAAAAAAAAAAAACCAAAAAGATTCAAAAAGTTGAATTATGCTATAGAATAGGTAGAAATTTTTTCTTTATTCATAAGCCACAATAAATGGAGTGCAAATTTGTTCACTCTCATTCGAATTGGATACATGTAGGCGATTGATCGAATCATCCAATGTTTCATTTAGAATTCAAGATCTTAAACTCTGAATGAAACCTTAAACGATTGGATCGGACACTTACATACATCCGATTGAGTTAAATTTTTCAGTGTTAACTCAAAAAAGTATTTCGAAAATAATCAAATCGTTCGTGTGGAAGTCCGAAATGAAGCATCTTATCAACCTCCACAGCACCACCATAAACCACTAAGTCACCATCTCTCACGCCATAAATCATCCTTTCACACCTCCCAAATCAGCACCTCTTGGTTCTCTACCCCTACACACCATCAGAATTCTTGAGAAGAAAAAAACGAGACGTATACAGTGTGTGCTAGTGTCCGACCGGCAAAGGCATCTCCCTAGTTTCCAGAATTACAAACTCATTTCCAACTTTAAAAAAAAAATTACAAACCCATTTTGAAGGGCAATTCTGATAGAAAGCCGTTGAGAGGAGTGATGCCGGAGATTGATTAGGGGAATCCGAGATTCGTTAAAGAAATTTTGGAGCTCGTTGACTGTCCGACGATCGGCATCGATTTTGTGGAGGATTTGGACGTCTTAGAGGTGGGACGAAGGAGAGGTAGAGGAGAGAGAGAGAGAGAGAGAGAGAGATTGTTGATTGCCCAACCTCAACCAAGGGCTGATGCTTAACGAAAAACACCCTGATTGCCCAAGATTTCACACACACACACAGTTTTTTTTTTTAGTTCCACCCAAAACGTCGTTTTGGGTATTTAACGAAACCCCAACGTCCAAAACCACAGTTAAGTCCATCTGTTAGGTCTCCTCTGTTAAAAACGTGACAGAATTGAATGGCAGAGGCTTTTTTGTTGACGGAATATAAAGTTCGGGTGTGATTTTGTTGACGGTTGCAGTTCGGATGTTTTTTTACGAATTGTCAAAAAGTTCAGGGGTTTTTTTGAAAATTTCCCTAAATAAAAATGTGAACTTTCTTTTCTCACCCTCTATGATCACCACCACCCAAAGGGACTGTGAAACCAGTACATACTTTTCACCAAATCGAAATCCCATTTCATAAAGTTTGATACAAAAATAGAGAAAATTGTTTACTGGTAGGATCAAGTACAAATGTAGACTGAAATTAAAGTTTGTTACAAGTATAAATAATATAGAGCCATGATCCAACATTCTGAAAAATGCTGGCGTATGTAATTGTACTATAAACACACTGGCTTTTTATGTTATAAATAAATACCCAGAGAAACTGAACAACATGACGTTTAGATTTCAGTTACATCCAGAGCAAAGGACCAAGTTTTAAGGCCACGCTAATTGTCCAAAGGCTGAGAATGCTCCACAGGAGACCTGAAAGCTCAAGCGATAATGCACATTGGAAACCATCCGAAAGGGTTGACGAGTTTTATCAGGTGGTGAAAGGGATCGAAAGCAGAATTAAGAAGCACTGGCCATGGACTCGATTAGTAGCTGATAACCTTCTGGGACAGCCATCTGTGTCTGTACACACTGTGCCAATGCTGGAACATCTGCGTTGACATCTAAAAATCTCGCCACCAGGAGCAGCAGATGGAAATCGGATATTCGCTTTACGAATGGAAGACTCCTTGTTCGGTCTAGATGGTTCTTCAGTGCTTTCATTGTCACTGGAGTAATCCTGTTCTCTATAGGAAAGATTGATGAAAGTGGACCCTGCATTACCGGAAAAAAGTAAGAATAAATTGCAGATTAATACTGTAACCACATGAAATTCATAGCCTACTTCAATAAATATGATACAAGTACATCAATTCAGAAACCATGCATTCAACAGAATCAACGTGACTTTGAATTACACTACTGCTCAAGTCATAATGTGGTGATAACCCCAATCATGAGTCCATTTTTCTTCCCATGTCTGCATGCCAGTTATGTTGTAAAAAGCAAAGAACTGCTAAACTAGATAATCTTTGAGATAAAAGGAAGAAAAAGATAAAATCCCATGTCGGCTTAATAACCCCTATGTTAACATGGACTTGGGTGCGAGTATCGGGTGTGGGGGGAGTCCAAGCGTCAGACCTTCCTAAACTTAAATCTTAGGATATTGCGATATGTCCCCTAATTGGGAGTGGGTATGGTGACACGTTGTGAACACTTGTTTGGAGTATAGATTACATAACTTTTTTTGGTCTGGATCATAAATTATATTTTAAAAATGTATTTATACACGAAGAGGTTAAGAAAAATATGTTTTTGACTAGAAATATCATTTTTCTTGGAAATTTGATATTCTTTTTCTGTGAATATCATGACAATAGAGGATCCGAGTGTCCAAATGTATACACGTGTCGGACACATCGACATGGATACTTCAGCCCAAATGAAGGATCCATGCAACATAGTATAACCCCAAATAGCCAAGGAAAAAAGGACATACATGATATGCCACTATGCCAGTAACCTCAGAGAAAGCAAGGATTTGTGCAACCTCAAAAATCATTTGGTTTAGAAGATGTGACTCAAGGATAGCACTTGAAGTTAGTTGCAAAAGAAATGTCTTTAGAGCCCTCTTTTGTGTTGGGAAATTTCCTTTCTTGTCAAAAAAGTTCGTCTCACGGTAGTGGGAGACTATCAATTTGTGAGGGAAGTGATTTGGCCTTTGGCATCAAGTGTATCCCATTTTGTTCATTAGAGTACACGTGCATTCTTTGGCTAAATGTAGGGCAACCGGCAACACATTGAAGTCCTTTTTTTGCCCTTTCTGTTCTATTTTACGTGAAGAGGAAAATCAACCGAATCACAATCAACACATGACAACCTAATCACAATCATAGATTGCAATATGGTTCTTACTTATAAGACGAAGATAAGACCGAAGAAGTTGAACAAGTAGAGCCAATGCAAAAAGCCTTGATAACTTACAATCGCACACCATATATGCCATCTAGAGCTAATAATGGTGACTAGAAACTCTGGCCAAAGTCACTCCTAAACAAAGTCTTGTGAATTGAGATGATATATTAAACTAACACGCCCTTTCAAAAATGCATTTCGTTACCAACCATTCATCACAATACACGAGTAACTAATTAAGGGACAGTTACAAAGACTCAAAAGTACTAGTTTTCTGGTGATTCAGAAGCAGAAGGATTCACTAGGCTTGCTATCTAAGATATTTTAGAAGTGATCACTGAAGTCAGCGTACGATAAGCAAACACAAACTCTACATGGACACAGGTATACAAACCAACACCGCACCACCCGCTCATAATCACACATGTAGAGAAAGAGCAAGATCTCCACAAAACAAAAGCTCATGTAAAAGTAACCAACAAAGAATCCTATATATCTTGAAATTCATCACACTAATAGTTAAGTGGAACACAAGGAAAGCGAGGAAAACCAAGCCAACACAATAATCCTTTATATGGTAATTGCCTTCCGTTAGTATCCCCAATTTGATGGCCAAGAATATACAACTTTCAGCAAGGGGATCAAGGAGACATTTACTAGTTAACACAATCCCATTCATACGACCGTACTAGACAATCATAAAAATGAACATAAATCAGATAGAAAATTGCAGATACAGGCGATCAAAGAGGTTTTAGAATGTACCTGGTGATCGAATATCTTCACTACAACCAAGAAAAAGTCATTATCAACTTCCTTGGTATCCTTTCCTCCAACGACCACATCCTTCTTCATCCTTGATAACTTAGGATCAACATCTTTCCCAATCTCCCTTTCAAACCATCCTTCCTTAAATAATCTAATACACATATCACTCATCTGAAACGCCTCGAAATGCACGTCAGCACCACCCTCCTCATTCACCTCCAATTTCACAATCGCCGTCACCCACTCCTTCAAATCCCCTTCTGCTTGAAGTTCGGCCGCCTGTAAAACCTCCACGTTTGACATCGTGTAATCTTTCTTGTTCTGACCGATCGTCTGAGTAAATATAAATCCTACTTTCCTCATCCCCAACCCCATCGCGATTGCGTCAACCAGCTTCTCCTCACCAGGGTCTCGCAAAAGTATCAAAACCTCTTCAGTGCCCTGTTACAATAGGCCCACTCTATTTAGTACACAAATCTATCTTGCAACGTTATAGAAATCTACTATCAAAGTTTGTCAGAAAATGCTATCCTCCCACATCGGTTAGTTCACTATCCTTACTTCCAGTTTATCCTCCCCATTTTGGAAACAATCATAACAATGCAAGGAACACTACATGGTATAGTGACAATTTAACTACCCATTAATTAATATAGGCCCCGCCCACTTATTTTGCATAGAAACTACTACATTATAGTGGTAATGCCGCGTCAAACTTTTTGCTTTATATTTATTTCCTTGAATTTGTTTCAAACTGTCCATGGCTTTGCCTAAAAAATCCTTAGACAAATATAACAAATCTAGTCCCATCCAACTGATAGATATACATGTTATTGGCGCCTAAACCCTGGTAGCAACTGTGCCAAGGGAAATGAGAAGTGAAAAATAAAAAATTTGGTTCACCGTTCAATCCAAACACCTCCTCAACAGAAGTCTCCGCCTGGACCACCCCTTACTCCCTTTTTTACTCACTCAAAATATGAGTAAAATCACCCTAAACGCACCCCACTTCTTGACTCAATCATATACCAAGTTGAGTTTTACTCAAATCAAGCACGACTCTAATTTTTACACCAAATTTTCATGGCATTTTCACCCTTTCAAATTTAAGTTTTCTACTCAAATTTGTTCCTCAGTTTTTCCATTGGAGTGCTTGATACCAAATAAATTTTTTATTCAAATTTTTACTCGAATTTGACAAAGAAACTGAGTGTTGGAATTTTGACAATTCATTGTGAATGAATTTGTGCACATGGGTGGCTTCAATGTGAATGAATTGTGCACATGGGTGGCTTCCCATTGTAGGCTACCTAATCTTCCTCATTTCACACTAGAAGTCACCATTGTGGGCTACCTAACTTTTCCTCTTTCACACTTGGAGTTTCTCCTATAAATAGGTCACTCCTCGTTGTGTTTTGCATCAGAGAAAACAATCCACTTCATTCCTACAAATTTCATTTGAGTCAGGAAGAGAGACAGGCGTTAGTTAGTTCGCCAAGGCGGTCGACGGTGGTGTTTCGTCGGCTCGTGGTTCTAGCCGTTGTATCCTGGGACGAAGACGTCGGTTCAACCTACAACACCCACGGTAGGCGGCGAATCTTTGTTAAGGAGAGTGTGGTTACACACGACTCGGCAGTTTCCAATCTACTGTTTGTATCTCTGTTTCGATTCTATTATTTTCGGTTCATGTAATTTGTTTACATTTTGTTCATGTATAATGTTATAAGAAGAATTTGTTCTTTGGATCTGTGATTGCCACTATATTTTTCCAACAGTCTTAACAAAGATTTTTCTTATCGATTGGCAATCGAGTTCCAGAAAACAATTCTGTTTTGATACTGACTTTTGAGTTGCAAGAACAGAATCGAAGAAGAGACAGAATTGGTGGTATCTCGTTGAGATCATAGAGTAATCTGACTAGATTACTCGTGTGGGAAATAGATACAAACAAAAATCAGAGGCTACGGCCTAAGTCAATCGTGCGCGATTGAACTTCACTGATTAAGCCACGGCTTTAGGCAGTTGTGCGCAACTGGCCTTGATCAGTGGATTGTTTGGCTTCTGGAGCAACCTACTCTGCTTAAGCAGTGACGTTGCTTAGCCACAATCCTCTGGATCTCTGCTTTGTGATAGCAGTCTTTGTGTTGAGTTTAAGAACAGCCAGTGGTTGGGCTAGTTCGGCCTAAACGTGTGCTCTGCCTGCAAGTAATATAACCAGTGGAAGGTTAATTACTCAGCCTTAGTACATGGCCAGTGTAGTCACTTGGCACAAGGATTGGTATACTTGGCAGAGGCAGAAGATGAATTGCCTTGATCGCTTAAGCAGTGAATTGTGTATACCGTTTAGGTTTCGAGGCGGAACCCCGTCGAGGGCGTTGCCCTCGAACTCCCGCCTAGGGGCGCTGCCCCTAGGAACCCCGCTAGGGGGCACGGCCCCTAGAACCCCCACCAGGGGGCATGCCCCTGGGACCCCCGGGGTACGCTTGTGCGTTATGGGTGCAAGACCATTTTTTGGTTGCTAAGTTTAGATTGTTAATCTATGCTTCTTGTCATGATTGTGAAAATAGTTTCACTAATTTGTGGTTTGTCATTTCTCAAGGTACGATGACAAATGATACTCCAAATGTGGGAAGCTCGAGAGCTGCTACTCCTCTGCATGGAGTCCCCTCGATACCGATGTCCCATGTTGATAAGCCTGGGAAGTTTGGTCCAGGGGTTGATTTCAAGAGATGGCAACAGAAGATGATGTTCTATCTGACCACTCTCCATCTCGCTGGGTGCTTGTCTGAGGATGCCCCAGTTGTTGCTGAAAATGAGAAGGACAACCAGAAGCGACAGGCTCTGGATCAGTGGAAGAATGCTGATTATCTGGCCAAGAACTATGTCTTGAATGCTCTTGATGACTCGTTGTACTCTGTGTTCAATGAGGCAGAATCAGCCAAGGAACTGTGGAATTCCTTGGACAAAAAGTACAAAATCGAGGGGGCTGGGCCTAAGAAATTCGTGGTGGGCCGCTTCCTTGATTATACTATGAGAGATGAAAGGCCTGTGACTGAACAGGTCCAAGAGCTCCAGATGTTGATCAATGAAATCAAAGCAGAAGGGATGTTATTGCCTGAGCCATTTTTGGTGGCTGCTATCATCCACAAACTTCCGGGAACTTGGAAGGAGTTCAAGAGTTATCTCATGTTCAAGAACAAGGAGATGACGTTGGAGACTCTCTTCTACAAGCTCAATGTCACGGAAGGAAACCGGGCTAGAGAGATGGCTGCCAAGGAGGACGAAATAGCAAAGGCCAATATGGTGGAGCATGGTCGTCCCTCCTCAAGTGGTGTGAGAAAGAACCAACATGACAAGCGGTCTAATAAGCAGAAGGGCAAGAATGTCCATCTGGGACCAAAGGGTGGTGTCGCTAAGA